>CM061140.1:127866778-127929278 GCA_030789695.1 Scilla litardierei | reverse complement strand
TATCCCATTTTGATCCGCGCACAAATCAATGTGAAGAAGAGATCCTGAAGATCCTTCAAATTCAGAACACAGTTCACATTTTACCGGATAAATTCACTGACAACCAGAAGATTGTCAGATCACACGTCCCTGCTGCAAATACGCCAGCTAGGATTGACATACCCAAAGATGGATGCAATCCACCTGCAGCAGAAGCGGCCGTACCTCAACAAAAAAGAGGACGACCCCCCAGGCTCCAAAGATAAGAATCCTCGAAAGAGGAAAAACCCTGGAGCAACAATAACGATACCACCACAGGATGCTGAGCTCAGCCCAGCTACCTCTCCACTCCTAACAACCACTGAAGAGGAAAATATATGAGAAATTTCATTAAACTATGTACGTACCGGGGAGGTACTGGACAGAAAAAGCACAATCATCGATGATAACTTCGCGCTCATTATTGCCACTCACGTCACTGAATACGACGATGAGACCGATCCACGCTTTCTAGCAGAATGTAAACGCAGAGAGGATTGGCCAAAGTGGAACGAGGCAATAGGAGTAGAGCTGGACTCACTCTCGAAGCGCAAAGTCTTTGGACCTGTAGTCCTAACACCAAAAGGTGTTAAACCTGTGGGATATAAATGGGTATTCGTGAGAAAAAGAAACGAGAATAATGAGATCGTGTGCTATAAAGCGCGCCTTGTTGCACAAGGTTTTTCCCAACGACCAGGAATAGACTATGACGATACCTATTCCCCGGTCATGGACGCGATCACTTTCTGTTTCATCATCGGCCTATCCACGAAGGAAGGTCTGGATATGCAGCTCATGGACGTTGTGACTGCATACCTATACGGAAATATAGATAAGGACATCTATATGAAAATCCCAGACGGATACAAACTACCGATAAAAATGACAGAAAGACCTCGGGACGTCTATTCCGTCAAACTCCAGAGATCACTGTATGGTCTCAAACAGTCAGGTAGAATGTGGTACACCAGACTGAGTGAATTCCTAGTGCAACAAGGATTCACAACAAATGAAGTCTGCCCTTGCATCTTCATACGAGCAAAGGGAACAAGATTCGTAATTATCGCCGTCTACGTAGACGACTTGAACATCATCGGATCTCCTGCAGAGATAGATGAGATATCCAAAAGTCTCACACAGACTTTTGAGATGAAAGACCTCGGCAAAACGAAGTTTTTCCTAGGACTACAAATTGAACATTTAAGCGGAGGAATCATGTTGCACCAATCGACATATACAAAGAAAGTGCTGAAAAACTTTCTTATGGACAAATGTCACCCGCTTAGCACACCAATGGTCGTCAGATCATTGGATGTTGAAACAGACCCCTTCCGACCGCTGGAAGAGGGGGAGGAAACACTGGGTCCTGAAGTACCCTACTTAAGTGCAATTGGAGCACTCCTATACCTGGCAAACTGCACGCGCCCCGATATAGCGTTCGCAGTAAATCTACTAGCCAGATACAGTTCAGCGCCCTCAAAGCGCCACTGGAACGGAGTGAAACAACTTCTGCGCTACCTCCAAGGGTCTGTAGACATTGGACTATACTTCAAGAAAGGTGTATCCACTGACCTGGTCGGTTACGCAGATGCGGGATACAGGTCCGACCCACATACCGCAAAGTCCCAGACCGGTTTCGTATTCACATACGGTGGGACGGCCATCTCATGGAGATCCGTGAAGCAGACATCCACAGCGACCTCATCCAACCACTCCGAGCTCATCACGATCCACGAAGCTAGCAGAGAATGCTTCTGGCTTCGATCAGTCATCAACCACATCCTCAAGACCACCGGCCTGAAGACGGGAGATCTTGGGCCTACCACCATGTACGAAGACAATGCCGCCTACATCGCTCAACCACGAGGTGGCTACATCAAAGGTGACAGGACGAAGCACATTTCCCCCAAGCTCTTCTGGACGCATGAACAGCAAGTGGACAACCAGATCGACATCCAGCAGATCCAGTCCTGCAACAACCTGGCTGACCTATTCACTAAAGCTTTGCCTCGCAGTACCTTTAGAAAACTTGTACTAGGAATTGGGATGAGACAGCTGAGAGATGTACACGCCTGAAGCTTGTACTTATCAGGGAGAGTTAACGTAGTGCTGTACTCTTTTTCCTTGGCTGTTGGTTTTTCCCACTGGGTTTTCCACAGTCAAAGGTTTTAACGAGGCAGCCACATTAACTCTGGATCCAGAAGTATCCACCACTGATGTTATCCATCGATCAGGGGAAGTTACAGAGACTTGTACTCTTTTCCCTTAGCCACTGGTTTTTCCCACTGGGTTTTCCTTGGCAAAGGTTTTAATGAGGCAAGCACTCTTAAACTTAGAGATCCAGAAGTATCTCCAACCCCATGATCAAATAAGCTTCATGAACCCTGAAGCGTTCACCATGGCTTACAACATGGATGGATAAGGGGAAGTGTTATAAACGGGCTTCTTGGTGGGCCTACCCGTTAGTGGGTATCCACCCATTATGTAACCCTACCACTATAAATATAGGGCTATGGTCTCCATAGCCGCCAAGTTTACAACAGAAAAAAGATTTATTAGTCACTTACAGTTTTCCGCAAATAAGGGTCCTTAGCAGCATTCATCTATATAAAAATACAAATCTGTTATGAATAGGCCCATGATGCCCATTGGGTATCCAAGCCCACTATTGAAAGCTATATATACGAGGGTAGGGGGGCACTTACCCCTCTACACCTATTTCCCTATATTTCCCTTCATAATACGTTATCAGCACGATCACGCTCGTTGGAGGAGACGGCGGCTCGCGGGGAAGGAGATCCATCAATCGCTCAGATTTAAGAAGATCATAATATTCTCAACGGGGAGCGAAAAGGGCATCCTTCACCAACCGTCGACTAGATTCCCTTGTCGAATCTAGAGGTAAAAAATCAAAACTTTTAGATCAAAACTTGCTTTTCACGTTAGATCTGCATGTTTTTAGGATCAAAAAGTTTAAAAACACGGTAAAAATCAAATTTTTTTAGATCCGCATGCCTAAAAACAATAAAAATCTGTTTTTAGCGATCTAAATACTCGAAAAATCCGTTTTTTTCCCCCCAACCTTTGATCCAAAAATTCGCACGCCCATAGGGCGAAACGGCGGCGCTTCACAAGTGCCGCCGGCACGATCTCACGCCGCCGGCACGATCTCACGACACGCCGCGGGCCCCCCATAGGGTTTTCCGAAACCCTAACCCTAAACGGGCCAACTTTTCGGGGGAGGCCCAATTAACCCTAATGGGTTGTTCTCATGGCCCAAAAGGCCAGAAAATTAGCCCATTTACATAAATAATTTTTCTTTTTTTATTTTTGGCCCTAAAAGCCCAAAATAATTAAAAGAAACTTTAAATGGGTTTTAAGCGGTAAACAAAACATTAAAATATGGATCAAAAGGTAAAAGTTTTCAGTATAAATTTTGGCACGTCACACACATTCTAGATTATTTAACTTAATCTGTACATACCTGTGATTGATTATCTGCGTGGTTGTATGTTTCAAATATATTATCTGCGTGGATGTGCAAATTAGGCTATGTTTTTAGGGATCAGCCAGGTTTCCGACACCTTTTAATTTCCTGCAATTTTTCGTTTTTTGAGAGAAATTTGTAAGTGAGGATATAAATGTAAAAAGAAGACCGAAGGACACCAAAAAGGAGCTGAAGGTGTTCGCACAATGAAGATATGGGCTTCTCTCTGAAGTTCCCGAGTTGTAATTTATTCTTTCATGCAATTATTTTTTTGATGTAACTTCGGACTGTACTTCTTTTTATTTCGGTGTCGGCTGGCTGATCCCCATAGTCCTAAGTCATTTTTCTGCTTCATTGCTTATACATTAACTGCGTGGATGTTAATACCATGTTTAATGTTACAATGAAACTGTTAGGGTTTCTATCATAGTACAACTAATTTATACGCAGCGGAAAATAGAAACCTACCAAGATCCATGCGATTCTCATTGATTGCATAGATTACTAACCTTTCTGACGATCTGAATCTGTCGGACTATAGGTGCTGCGACGATCTGAATCTGTCGGACTATAGGTGCTGTTCTGCGAACGACCACCCTCAATCGGTATCCACACGCGAACGTCACAAACAGGACTTGCGAGGGTGCTAGCTCCTTTGCCGCAACTAGGGTTTCTCTCGCTCTTTGTTTTTCTCAAAAACGGAGGAGATAGATTAAAAAAAACGTAAAACTGAAAATCGTGATTCTATATCTTATATAGAATCCTACGTTAACCCCTTAACCACATTCAGTTACGCGACGCTATCTTAGGGATAAGAATCCCACGTTAACACATTAACGTATTTCAGTTAAGCGACGATATCTTAGGGACAATATCTTAACGAGATACGATATCTGACGGTTAAGATATTTCACCTTATTACGAATTTCAAATCATATTCGAAATCATGTTTAAACCATATCCTATCCAATTCGTTCTTTGTGTGCGACCCAATAGGCTCATATTAAATTGGCAGTGGGCCTAATCTCATTAGAAGCCCACAAGTCATAATTGGTCTCTAGCAAGACATTTTGACTACCCAATTAATATGAATATCGTTAGTCCGATATTAACCTAACCAATAGAACATGTCATTATCCTTTTGTCACACGATATCTTATTTGAACATAAGTCATGGGCAATGTCATACTTATGTAGTTCAAACATTTAATTTCTCGCTTTCTAAGTAGACTGATAAAATCAAATGACATTCATTTGAGCATGGCCATGCATTTCTCAGTCCTACTTATCGAGGGGCCCATTAGATATCTCTCATAGGGGAGGGACAAATTCCATCTTGTTCATTCACTTTCCTCTGCATAATTCACATCATATTCGATCATAACCTTTATGATTATCTGATTAAAGATAACGTTTGATTATGTCAAAATATGATGTTCCTTATGTAGGAAACTGTGATGAGCTCAGGTCGAAGGATTCAATGACATAACTATTATGAGATCATTTATGACATTAATCCATGTAATGATCTCATAGCGAGTCTATCCAGTACATGTTCTCCAACAAGTACCTATAAGTTTGATTTATATCACCATACATATAATTATCTCATAATTATATATCAAACTCATACTAGTCTTAATTCATCATTAAACCATTACTGATGAATGACTAGGGATGCTTAAAATAGCATAAACAACTATTCAAACATTATTATAAAGAAACATGCAAGCAATATAATAATAACAATAATAAGAGAAACATTTTATAAATGAAAATGACATAACATAAAGGTCCAAATATTTGGCCTAGGGCACAACCACTAACAGAAACTACTTAACAGCATGCGTGAATGTTAACCTTTATTAATTATTCACATTATGAATCTGTAAAAAGCATGAATGTTAAATTCACATTAATTAGATCCATGCTATGAAAAATGTTTGCATTATATACGTGGATGTCTATTTTACTCAGTTTTAATGATACATGCTGTTTTTCTTTACATTGCTAGATCATTAAATGGCCAGACTCGCAAATGTCGATTTTTCGGTCCTGAAGGCCGATGGGTCAAACTACCTGAGTTGGCAGTTGGACCTGAAGTTCCACATGCGCTCTCATGGTTTCAGTCTCACACAGACTGAAAAGGCAACAACAAGTACTGCCTCAGCAAACAAGGAGGCTTCAGTGGAAGCACCTCATACAGAGGAAGTTTCCGATACATTAAAGGCGAAAGCCATTATATATATCAGGAAACATTTAGACTCGACCTTAAAGGACGAGTACCTCACTGTAGAGGACCCTTACGAGTTGTGTGATGCACTCGAGGAGAGGTACAGACATCAGAGGGATGTCATACTCCCCCGTGCACAGTACGAGTGGACTCACCTCCGCATACAGGACTTCAAATCCGTAGCGGAGTACAACTCAGCTCTATTCCGCATCACCTCACGCCTGAAGTTGTGTGGTGAACCAGTGACGGAGAAAATGTTGCTGGAAAAGACGTTCACGTCTTTCCACGAAAAGGACATGATCCTTATGCAATAATATCACGAGAGGAAGTTCACTAAGTACTCTGACCTGCGTTCATGCATGCTTATGGCTGAACAGAACAGAGACCTGTTGGTTACCACCCACAACCTGCGCCCTCCTGGCTCCGCTCCATTGCCACCTCCTGCAGAGGCTCACTTCCAGTCTTCCCAGAAGAAGAATACGGACAAAAAGGCAAAATTCTAGAAATGGAAAGAACAGAAGCAGCGGAAGAAGGCCACTCCCCCAGCTCCTTCTCAGAACCAGAAGTTCGTGGACAAGAAGCAGAAGAGGATTCCCAACAAAGGTGGCACTCCCAAGAAAGACTGGGAGGACAAGTGCTCTAAATGCGGAATGACGGGCCACTGGTCCAGAATCTGCCGTAAAAGCAAAACACCTCAAGGACCTCTACCAGGCAAGCCTCAAGCATCGAGCTGAGACAAACCTGATTGAGAGCGCAACGTTGGCAAAGACCTCATGGACTCCTGAAGACTTCATGGGAGATGACACTCTCTAGATCTAGACCACTTCTATGCACTAGCAATGTATCTTCTATTTATGCATCGTATCTAGTTTTATTTCCATGTCAAACAATATTTTGAGCATTTATTTTTTTATGAAAGTGGATCTTTTCTCTTCATTTATTGCTTGAATGTCTTTCCTTTTTAGATATGGAACTTATCTGCCTAGTGGACAGTGCATCGACGCACTCGATCCTTCAAAACATAGACTACCTCACGAGCATAAGTAGCTATTCTGGCCCACTGAGAACAATCTCAGGACCAGCAAACATAATCGAAGGATCAGGGGAAGCAATTATATTGCTCCCCGGCAACACACAAATAACACTTAAAAATGTGTTATACTCCCCTAAATCCATCCGAAACCTCCTAAGCTTTAAAGACATCCGTTTTAACGGATATCATTTAGAGACGGTCGAGGAAGATAAAAGGGAATACTTGCTTGTAACGTCTCTTACAAATGGTTCAAAAACCATTGTGGAACGTTTCAAAAGACTCCCCTCGGGACTCTACCAAACAAGTATACAAACTCCAGAAACATCCATGGCGGAGCACCTGCAGTGCCCCCAAACACCAGAATTCCAACTCTGGCACAGTAGACTGGGACACCCTGGTTCTGTTATGATGTACTGCATCATAAAGAACTCCAGGGGTATAGACCTGAAGAACCTGAAGATTCTTCAAAAAGGCAAATTCCCATGTCCACCCTGTTACAAGGGTAAACTGATCACAAGACCCTCTCCACTGAAAGTGGACGTGGAGTCCCCCAGTTTTCTGGAAAGAATCCACGGAGACATTTGTGGGCCGATTCACCCATCAAGTGGCCCGTTCAAGTACTTTATGGTCCTGATAGACGCATCTACTAAGTGGTCACATGTGTGCCTACTGTCCACCCGTAACCTAGCACTATCTAAGATTTTAGCTTAGATAATCAAGTTACGGGCCCACTTCCCCGACTACCAGATAAAGAAACTTCGTCTGGACAATGCGGGGGAGTTTACGTCACAAGTCTTTCTAGACTATTGCCAAGCTCATGGAATTGAAGTCGAACATCCTGTAGCGCATGTTCACACCCAAAATGAGTTAGCAGAATCTCTAATTAAGAGACTACAATGGATTGCTCATCCATTATTACTTCAATCCCAGATGCCAGTGAATGCGTGGGGTCATGCAATTTTGCATGCTACATCTTTAATAAAATTAAGACCTTCTGGAGGTCAGTCATCTTCTCCAATGCAACTAGCACTTGGAGCCCCACCAATTGTCTCACATTTGAGAATATTTGGTTGTGCAGTATACGTCCCCATAGAACCACCGCAAAGGATAAAGATGGGTCCACAACGTCGTCTAGGCATTTATGTTGGGTTTGACACCCCCACCATAATTAGATTCCTAGAACCCCTTACGGGAGACGTCTTTAAGGCACGTCTAGAAGACTGTGAATTCGATGAAACATCGTTTCCAAGACTAGGCTCACAGACAAAGAAGCCCGAAGCTTCAGAAAGTATCACTTGGGATACAAAGACATTATGTCACTTTGATCCGCCAACAAGCCAGTGTGAGGAGGAGGTCCTGAAGATTCTCCACATCCAAAACACTGTCCATCTCTTGCCGCACAAATTTACTCACAACCAGAAGATTGTCAAAATCACACGTCCCTGCTGCTAACACTCCAGCTAGGATTGACATACCGCAAAATTGATGCAATCCGCATGCAGCAGAAATGGTTGGACATCTCAAAAAGAGAGGGCGACCACCGGGATCCAAGGACCAAGTCCCTCGAAAGAGTAGGACCCTTGGCAATGGTAAACAAATAACACCACATGATGCTAATATAAGCCCTACTACCCCATCTCTCCCAAACTCTCATGAAGAGGAAAAGCCGGGAGAAAATGAAGTATCGATACACTATGTACGAACTGGGGAGTATTGGGACAGAAAAAGCACAACCATAGATGACACATTTACGTGTAATATTGCCATCAACGTCGCGTACTGCGACGATGATATTGAACCACGCTATCTGACAGAATGTCAAAGCAGAGATGATTGGCCAAAGTAGAAAGCGGCAATAGGAGTGGAGTTGGATTCACTCACCAAACGCAAGGTCTTCGGACCCATAGTCCAGACACCAAAAGGTGTAAAACCTGTGGGTTATAAATGGGTATTTGTTAGAAAACGAAATGAAAAGAATGAGATCGTTCGCTACAAAGCAAGGCTTGTAGCGCAGGGTTTTACCCAACGTCCTGGGGTGGATAAGCCACATACTCCCCGGTCATGGACGCGATCACCTTCCGATTCCTCATTGGCTTAACAGCCCAAGAGGGTTTAGATCTGCAACTCATGGACGTGGTTACTGCATACCTATATGGAAACCTAGACCGAGACATCTATATGAGATTACCTGACGGTTATTCTTTGCCTGCAACACTAAAAGAGAGAGAACGTGACATCTACTTAGTGAAACTGCAAAGATCATTATATGGTCTAAAACAATCTGGAAGGATGTGGTATAACAGACTGAGCGATTTCCTTGCAAAACAAGGATTTACAAACGACCCAGTCTGTCCTTGCATCTTTTTAAGAGCAAAGGCAACAGGATTTGTAATTATAGCCGTCTACGTAGACGACTTAAACCTCATCGGATCTCCTGAAGAGATCGCAAAGATTTCTAGAAGCCTGACAGAAACCTTCGAGATGAAAGACCTCAGAAAGTCAAAATTCTGTTTAGGTCTTCAGATAGAGCATCTTAAAGATGGGATCCTGTTACACCAGTCAACTTACATATCAAACTTATTTAAAAAGTTTCAAATGGATAAGTGCCACCCCCTCAGCACTCCGATGGTCGTCAGATCATTGGATGTACACAAAGACCCCTTCCGGCCGCTGGAAGAGGGGGAGGAAGTACTAGGCCCCGAAGTGCCTTATTTAAGTGCTATCTGTGCACTCCTTTACCTGGCTAACTGCACTCGCCCCGACATAGCATTTGCAGTAAACTTACTAGCCAGATATAGTGCTGCACCTACACAACGGCACTGGGCCGGAGTTAAGCATCTTCTGCGCTACCTCCAAGGGTCCATAGACTTAGGTCTATTCTACAGGAAAGGGGCATCAACTGGTTTAGTTGGTTATGCTGATGCAGGTTACAGGTCTGATCCTCATACAGAGAAGTATCAGACCGGATACATGTTCACATACGGCGGCACAGCCATATCCTGGAGATCTGTAAAGCAGACCATGACGACCGTCTCATCCACTCACTCAGAACTCCTAGCGATCTTCGAAGCAAGCAAGGAATGCTTCTGGCTACGCTCTGTGATCCATCACATCCTCACCTCCATCGGCCTGATGACCGGCGTTCTTGCGCCTACTCCACTCCATGAAGACAATGCAGCATGTATAGCCCAGCTTCAGGACGGCTACATCAAAGGCGACAAGACGAAGCATATCTCCCCCAAGTTCTTCTGGACGCACAACCTTCAGAAGCAAAAGCAGATTGAGGTACAGAAGATCCAATCATGTAATAACTTGGTGGATTTGCTTACCAAATCCCTGCCTACTCGTATCTTTGAGAAACTTGTATATGGGATTGGGATGAGGAGAGTGAGTAAATGTAAACTGGGTCAGGATGAGAGAACTATGAACTCATAGATACATAGGAGACTGATGTATAGATTCATAGGAAATCTGCAATCCTGAAGCTTGGTCAGATGAGAGGGAGTCAACTGCAGAGTTGTACTCTTTTCCCTTGGCTACAGGTTTTTTCCCACTGGGTTTTCCGTAGTCAAGGTTTTGACGAGGCAACCTCGTTGACTCTGGATCCTGAAGTATCCACCCCTAGACACATCCCTAAAACATGGGAAGTTATGGGTTAACTGTTCTTTCTTTAACAAGGCAGTTACCCTAACTCGGATCCTGAAGAATCCACCTCTTATTCAATGTTGGTTGGATAATGGGAAGTGTTATGAATAGGCCCATGAGGCCCATTGGGTATCCAAGCCCACTATTGAAAGCTATATATATGAGGGTAGTGGGCTCTTACCCCTCTGCACCTATTTCCCTATATTTCCCTTCATAACAAAATCAATATTTTAGAAGAAAATATAGAAATCATAAAATGACATGCTATTGATTTAATATTTTATTACATTTACGTAAATAGCAACGCTTGTCCACATTATGCAGCTCGGTATCGTACGCTAATGGTATACCTGCATGATAGACACAAATTGATTTCGAAATTATTTTTAATAATTACTATGTGAATAAAATAAACAAAAAGATATAAAGAAAAATTTACAAAACTTACCTATAACAGACATCAGAGATATTCATCGCAGGATTTCTGGATAAACAATGTTATTTGAACCAGACTAAAGAAGTACACTAACACGATCAACAGACGTGCATCTAGAAAGTGCCACATAAAGATGTCCATGACTGAAAACTGGGTTACACAAGTCTAATCCAACAAACTTCACGGATTGTCCTTGAGAGTTATTAATTGTCATGGCATAAGTTACACGAACAGTCTTGTCATATGAATAGGCAACTCTGTAGATAATGGCGACAAAGATATTCTTGGAATAAAAACCAAACTACCGGCTCTATCACCATTCAAAATTTGAGCTTCAATCACACGGGATGCGCATCTTACAACCAGTAGTCGAGTGCCATTACATAGACGTCTTTTGGTGCAATATTTCGAAGTAAAATAATTGGACAACCAACCTTAAGGTCAAGTTTAAATGGGGGCTACACAGGAGGATCCAAAGAGTTTATGTATTCATTAGGATATTGGTTTATAATGGAAGGATCAATATATTCAAATTCAGCCAGTTTGTCTGCAGCCAGATATGTTATCTTTGACCAGCATAAATTTGCAATGCATCAGAATTTATATAATTAATATCATCATTACGCACAGAAAGCATTATTCTTTCAGTAAGGAATGCCGGAGTCATCGTACCCTCAACATCCAGATGCGGATAAATTCTTAATAATAACTCATTTAAATCCTTGCACCTAAAAATATTGGAGGGAAGCTCAACCACTTCTGTAGGGTTTGTCCCGACCTAATGCATAAGCAGATATTAATTAAGTCAATGGTAAGTTAAGAGAAAAATGTCTACTAAAAGCATAAAGTAATTCAAATAAATACCTCCAAAACAAATTTTACGAAATTATTATTTTCAACGGATTAGTCATACAAACGCATATTCTGATCCAAGATCAAAACTTGTATATCGCACCATAATGCAGATCGTCTTAATGAGGCTCCAACAATTCTTCTCGAACCCCCTTTGTATAACTAGCAAGATTTGTCGGAAGTCCCCACCAAGAACAACAGTAATACCACCAAATGCTTTAGTGTTATCACAAATATCCTTCAACGATCGATCCACTGACTCAACACAATGTCGGTGTTGCATAGGAACTTCGTCCCATATTATCAATTTTGCTTTTCTGAATAATTGTGCATGTATGGATTGTTTACTAAAATTACAAATTGAACTATCATGCACATCTAAAGGGATGCGAAATGTTGAATGTGCAGTCCGACCTCTGATTAGTAACAATGATGCAATACCAGATGATGCAACAGTGTTAACTATATTTCCTAGACTGCGCAACATTGTTGCTAAATCATTGTACAGAAAAGTTTTTCCAGTTCCAGCACCACCGCTTAAGAAAAATGTAGTACCTTTATTTTCAAAAAACGGACGAAGTAATTGCTGAATAAGCATTACGTTGTGCATCATTAAGGCAATCAACATTTTTCACTGCATTCAATTTTTTGCTGTATTTATAAGTTCCTGATGTTCATGCAACAATTGATTGCCAACAATTGCATTCCAATTTCCAGTAAAAAGTGGCATCGGTGGAAAGTCAGATAGACACTTACCATACTCCTTGAGCAATTCATTGATTAGAAATAAGCCATAATCTTCAATTTGGCATTGAGATGGTGTAGAAATTGAAAACATGATATTAATTTTATGTTGAAGATCATCACAAATTTGCACCGAGAATTGATTACATAATGGAAGTGGGTCGATCGGTGAACATTCAATAAGAATAATACTAAATAGTCGTCGTAATTGATATCCTGTTTTCATAATTGAAGCTTCATGAAGACATTGTTTCCATTCTGAATCATCTTCGAGAAGACCTCTTGCAACGGATGTTGCTTTGAATGTAGAGTACTCTACATGATTGACAGTGCGTAAATTTTCCCATGATGTTGGTCCTCTAACAACTGTCAGTAACAACCGTAAATAGAAGCGTTCACCAGAGTTTGGAGATGCAAAATACATTCTACCAATGGATTATCCAGATTTTCTTGGAGTCCAGACCTTTGTGGATTTATTCCAAACAAATTTTTGAGGAAATTATTGGTAAGTGAGATCATGTGCTGACTCATGTAAAACACAACATGTAAAAAATTCAGTCAAAGTTGTCTTCTCATTTTCAGCTCTAGACCATATTGTAGCATGGTCTTCATCTGGATCAAAAATAACATGGTGTTGCCCTGGCAAATGAAGCATCAATCGTTGTACTGAGGGTATCTCCTGATGTAAAGGATGTTCAAATAATTGCCAATCTGCCTCTGGGGGTCCACTATACCTAGCATCAAGGTATTGCTGGACCTCATCTACTGCATCCATCACCATTGTGGTTCGACCATGACCTTTATAAATGTACTTATGAATGTATTTGACACATCTTATTTCGGCACAAACTTCGACATTAATATGGCAGTTAAAGCGTCTAGAAAGATACATATTGTATGGAACAACATCTCGGTTGTCAAACTGATGACCCCTTACAGTATAGATATGCCCATTATTACGACGATGATATATAGGATAGCCATCACGATTCATTGTTGTTGAATCTACATAAGTTCTCGGGTACTTCTTAGTACATTTACCATTATCCATACATGAAGAACTTGGATTTCGAGCACCACATGGACCGTGCACCATACATTTTATCACAGTATCGAATAATTTTAGATCTTGAGAAGGATTAGAAAATTCAGCACGGACAATCTTATCCACTTGATCATATGTATGGATCTTATCTAGACCATGAAGGAAGAAAAGAGCATGCATGTGTGGAAGCCCACGTTTCTGAAATTTAACGGTGAAGACATGTGCTACTTTCCTTCCGAATACATTTTTAGCATCAATCTCCTTCATTAAAGCCTTTCTTTTTAACTCAAAAACACGGGCAACTAAATCGGGACGATCGATAGACTTTTGGTAAGGTAGTAGAGCATTAGATATTTCTGGCCAATTTGGATTTGCAGTCATGGTTAGAAATATATCTCGGTGCTGATAATATCGTGTGATAGCCATCAAGTCTTGAAAATTTTCAAACATGTGGCATGCGCTTCCAGTGAAAGATGAAGGAAGTATCATTTGCTGGCCAATTTAGTCACAACTGACATATGCATCGATATCTACAAGACCCTGATAGAGTTCAGAATGGAGTTTTTGCTGATTAAGTTTGATGAACGTCAAACGATTTTGCTCAGTTGCTGCCCAAGCATCAACTATGAACTCTTGGAACAATTTGCCAACTCGCAAAATTGACGAATATTCAGTATGTCGTTCAAACAGACGGTAGCTATAAAACTCACACATGGTAAGGCGTCTATGTGAGGATTGATTGTGTGATGGGTCCCATTTCTTCAAATCTGGTTCCCATCCAAGCTGACTATGAGGAAATAATAATACATAATGCAATGGCAAATATGCAAGATGAGCCTCAATGATTTGCATGAGTTGATTATTTCCTCGTAGATGTAAGATAATATCTCGCATCCCGGTAGGTCGATAGCCATCTCCAGGTAAAATAACTGCAATCTCATCTATAGTTGGGAGGTTATAGTCTCGTCGATCTTTTGTTGAATTATAATGCAGATATACATGGAGATCACGACCAGATACATTTGCTTGAATTAAGACAGAATAAGCTTGATGATATGAATGGATGAATGGGTTTATGCCTGATAGACAATTTTAAATGATAAGTAAGACATCCGTTCTCAAATGAGGATTTCTATTACTTCGCAACTCTATAGCAGAAGCAGGATCATATATGTAAAGTTGACAATAACTTGCTTTTTGATTCAGTTGTGGTAGAAGTGATCCTGTTCGATGACGTAATTCTCCATGAATAGTAAAAGATGTAGGACCTCTACCCAGGATCAATCTTTGATCCAATGTAGCACCAAGACTGGTAAATGCGTTAGCTGCGTTATACTCCCGAGCATATTTTAGAAATGATTTTGATTGCTCATTGTTACCATCGTATAATTCGCGAATTGCTGTAGGGGGTTCAATAAGTGTATCTAATTTTACCTTTTCCTGCAAACAACATGTTCCAAAAAGATGAGTTGTCAAAGTTGACCTTGACAATTTTTCATCTAACCAATGTAAAGCTGAGCAATGAGGGCATGGAATGTTCATTAAGCCAAGATAATGCCGAACAGAATCCACAATTGATGGGGGACAAAGTATATTTGTAATTGGCCTACAAAATCTAGTTTACTGTCAAATTACAGTAGTATAGGTTAAGTCTTATGTATGATCAACATGACAATAACCTGGCATGAGTTTCAACATCTTGTGCAAAAATAAAACCAGATATGTTTATTTGTTCTTTTTCTCGTTCTCTCCTTTTGCGTTGAGTAAATGACCTATCCATAGAAAAACTAAAATTAAGTACAATTAGAATAAAGTAGAGTAGAATTGATTTTATGTTCATGGAAGCAGAGACTAAGGTAGATAAGCTGACAGAAGGTCCACCATCTTGTTCAAAAACATCATCATTACGGGAGGCTGAGCCCTCATGCAACTCGTCAAGTAGGGAAGTTGATAATAAAGGTGTTAATTGAGGTATATCGAGTATGTTGTTAGGATGCATAAATCGAGAAATGCCTCTTTGGTCTTTATCTTGTTCTCCCCTTCTGCGTTGAGCTAACGAACTACCAAAACTAAACCCAAAAATAAATAAAATTACAGTACAATATCTCAACAATAGTTGATTTTATGTACAGGCAAGTGGATAATAACAAAGATAACTTGGCAAAAGGTTCAGCATATTGTTCAGAAATAGTATCATTGCGCGAGTCTGAGCCCTCATGCACCTCTTCAATTAGGGAAGCTGATGATGAAGGTGGTAATTGAGGTATATCGAGAATGCTGTTAGGAGTGATAAATCGAGAAATGTTCAATTGTTCTTTCTCTCATTCTCTCCTTCTACGCGGAGCTAAGGAACTGCCCACAGTAAAAAAAATGAATACAATTAAATTACAATATCTCAAGAATAGTAGATTTTATGTACATGCAAGGGGGTAATAACATAGAAAACCTGGCAGAAGGTGGAACAGCTTGTTCAGAAATAGTATCATTTCGCGAGTCTGAGACCTCATGCACCTCTTCAATTAGGGAAGTTGATGATGAAGGTTTACTTGATGTATATCTAGTATGTTTTTATGAGTGATAAATCGAGTAATGTTCATTTGTTCTTTCTCTCGTTCTCTCCTTCTACGTTGAGCTAAGGATCTATACAAAGTAAAAACAAAAATGAATACAATTAAAGTACATTATCTCAAGAATAATAGATTTTATGTATAGGCAAGTGGATAATAACATAGATAACCTGGCAGAAGGTGGAGCACCTTGTTCAGAAAAAGAATCATTTTGCGAGGCTGAGTCCTTATGCACATCTTCAATTAGGGAAGTTGATGGTGAAGCTGTTACTTTAGGTATATCGAGTGAGCTGCTAGGAGGCCTAAATCGAGAAATGTTTCTTTATTCTTTCTCTCGTGCTCTCCTTCTGCGTTGAGCTAAGGAACCACCCAAAGTACAACCAAAACTAAATACAATTAAAGTACAGTTGGGTAGAATAGAATTTATGTACATGTAAGTCGATAAAAACCTGGCAAATGGTTGAACATCGTGTTCAGAAATCATATCAGTGTGTGAGGCCGAGCCTTCGAAAACTTGAGATATGTTTCTATGTTCATGTTCACGATGTCTCCTTTTGCTATGCTTTTTGCTACGAAACTATCAACATATGCCTAAATTGAGTGTACATGGTAAGGTTGAGTAATAATAGTAAGTGAAGTATGTAAGACAGTGATTTATATTAGCAAATGCCATACCGGACGCATTTTGGTGTGAAGCAAGTGGAAATGATAAAGTCTTTCAGATGTCCAAATTACGATAGCATCCAACTGATTTAGCTAAAATAAATGTTAAAATAAAATAACAATACAAATGGTACATAGTAATAGTAAATCTATGTACAAAAGAAAACACGTTAAACAACTAAATAAAACATGTATAATTTTGAAAAACATGTATAAGTTCAACATTGCAAAGCTATTCAATAAAATCTATTATAGACTCGTTAAACAGGATGCAAACGTAACCGATGGTTGCCTTCCGGACATAAGGTTGGAAGATGGGAAGCATTATGTGAATAATAAGTGTTGGGTTGATATTTAAAACGGCAATATATCAGGGTAGGCGTATGAGTTATATTGTGGGGTGGTCACATATAGACAAGGCTATCAGACGTAAAGTGGGTGTTGAAATTGAAAGGTCGGCGGCTGGGTCCTTTATGGTTTGCTTGTTGAGTCAAATTGGTCATGTGTTTATAGTAAGAGATATAATTTAGCAGTGTGTAGTTCTTGTATAGCATATGTTGCTATGAAAAAAGACAGTATGGAAAAATTTGGTTAATGCATCTGGCCAAAGATGTTATATTTCCGGTTAAATTGTATTGAAACAATAAATGCTAAGTACAAATTCTCATAAACTGATAGGGATGTCAAGCACATTTATTGTTCGTATGGAGTGGTGTTGCTGGTAGGGTTTACTAAACTGTGAACAAACAATTCATCATGTAAGTACAAAAATTAAGTGCCTAAAATTAATTGTCAGAAGTATGTGAACATGATATGTAACCAGAAATAATTACATGGTTCAAAACAATATTTTTTGGATGTGAACAGTAAAATGGAAAATTGAGATATGTTAACGATATGTACGTGAATGCATATTAAAAATGAAAAGTGATTTACTGGATAATCATATATGAAGTTGTTTATATGTATTTAGTAAACAACAATGCATTTTAAGGGGAAGTATGTTTTGTGACCAACAATCAATTTCAGTAATTCATTAAGTTATATGCCAAATAACATCAAAATTTAAATACATGACCACCCCCATCAAAATTTGCCAAATAACATCAAAATAACATCAAAATTTGCATTAAAATTCACGACCTATTTTAATTATAAACTAATAAGACCACCCCCATCCCATTCGTCCAATTTTTTTTAATTATATGTGCTATAATAGTAGTGACAATATAGCTCCTACCAAAAATTTTGATTAGATGTTTTGCTCATGCATAATTACAGATAAGGGATTATGGATTAAGAAAGGAACGTATGCCATGAGGAGAGGGAGATTTAAAAGCAGGAGCAAGAAACAGTGAATTTAAATGCTCTCATAATACACATGTTCTACTGTCGCAACCCATCCGCAACCGGCGCCCGCCGCCGACAAATTTCGGATCGTATCACCAAGGCACGAGCTCATGGGGTGACAGTCGCCAAGAAGATGCAAACTGGTCAAGCAACAACGTTCGCATGGGCGTGGGCTACTCATCCTCCTGAGACCTCGACATGGCCATCCATGCCGACAATGTGGTCTGAGAACCCGAAAGCGTGCACGTTGCATCCGGGAACCATGCCGGTAGAGATTCGAGAGCTCGAGTCTATGGCAACTTCGTGGATTCGACGCGTGAACTTTCAATTGGAGTCGAAAACACATCAGGCCGAGGCAACGACCTGAATTTAGGGGAAGGAAGGATTATAGCATGAACATTGGCGTAGGGAACAGATTAGGGGGGCCTATAAAGATTGTTGCTTGCAATTGGTGGAGGGGGGATTCACAGCCCTGAGGTTGCAAGTTGGCAGCGTAGTGCAGTGCATATCGTCCGATAACATCATCAGCTATCATCAAAGCGAGGTTTCAAGTTGCTGCTTGAACATAGCCTGTAGTGCCAGTAATGGATTTTGCTATTGGCTATTACAGTGTAGCCCAAAAAATTAATTATATTAATCTAATATATTTATTCATTACTGATTTATAAGAGATTTTTAGCATATGAGTTATTCATTTTTCTCTTACAACATCAATATATCACAAGTTGTGTTCTAGTATTCGTTCTGGAAAGAGCATTAAACTAAGATAAACTAAAAAAATTAAGTTAAAACAGATGGAAACCATGCAATGAAAACAGAGCACAAATACAAGAGAGTGGTGAACTTCAATTATCAGCGTGATTTAATTATTCTACTTAGATTAAAATCAACCGAAAGCATACGCAATAGACACGAGAAAACATAACAGCCAGCAAAGGCCCGTGTGTGCATCAATTTCGAATGATGTAGATTAATTAAATTGTAATAAAATACTTACGGGCAAGTTTTTGGAAACAATCAAACAATAACATACTTACAGGGCTACTGAAGTGAAGGGCTTCAAAAAATTAACCTCGGGATCAGAGCAAAGAGAGAAGCAACCATTGATTTCAACTGGGGATAAGCAAATAGAAAGAATCAAACATTATAAGTAGACATAATCAAACTGGGGATCAGAAATAACCCATTCTTAATAAAACACTAATTCAAATGAAACCCCAGAGATAAGAATTGTGAGAGAGAGAGAGAGAGAGAGAGAGAGAGAGAGAGAGAGAGAGAGAGAGAGAGAGAGAGAGAGAGAGAGAGACTACCTGAGGACGTTGTGATTTGAGAATAACGCAGATGAGCACGTCGCAGAGAAGAAGAAAGGAGAGTGAAGTTTGGGGGATGGAGGTTGAAGTTTGAGGACGAGAGCAGTTGAGGGAATGATGAAGACAAAAGTTTTTAAGTGGGAATTGGTGATAACGTGAAAATGAGCAAGACAGCGGTTTTAAGCAGTTTTATAACATGTTCTCTTCAAAATACAGTTTATAAAAATTCTAACGTTAAAGTTGTCCTAGTCATATTTTTTTGTGACACATAGGACAAAATGAGACACGTATGACAAAAATGCCACATATGACAAAATTCAAAATAGGTCCTGAATTGTATAAGAGAGAGAGAGATATATATATATATTCTATAAAGGCAGAAGATTTTGAATCTTATCCTACTAGAATAAAGATTTGTCCTAGTGGCAGATTTGTCCTAGTGGCAGATTTGTCCTAGGTTGCAATGACAATTTTGGGAGGACTTAAATTTTGGAGGAAAACTTAAATTTGTGGGGAAACTAGAAATCTTGGGGGAAACTTGAAATTTAAGGAACTTGAAATTTGGGGGGAACTCAGCAATTAAATAAACCGTGCCATATGGGCACAGGTAATGACTTATAAAAGAGGGATGTTATCAAGAGAAATTGGATAAGATAATTTGGACATGAGAAATTGGATAAGTGAATTTGGATATCTATTATTTAAAAGAGGGATGTTATCAAGAGAAATTGGATAAGAGAATTTGGACGTGAGAAATTGGATAAGTAAATTTGAATATCTGCGCAAAACAACAAATACGGTACGGGCACCTGCACCTTCGACACAGAACAACAAATACGGCAGGGTGCCTTCGGCGTAAGAAATTGGATAAGAGAATTTAGACATGAGAAATTGGATAAGGGAATTTGGATATCTATTATATAAAAGAGGGATGTTATCAAGAGAAATTGGCTAAGAGAATTTGGACATGAGAAATTGGATAAGAGAATTTGGATATCTATATATAAAAGAGAAAATTGGATAATAGAAAATATAAGAGATGAGATTTTGAGGGATAAGAGAGGAGGTTGGGAATATTGCACATACAACCCCAGTTTTTGCATTTTTGCCCCTTGACCCTTCCCATATATCCACCCAAACTTTTTATTCTCCCATATTCTGACCATTTTTTTAGTCCTTTGAAGATTTTGAAGCTTATCCTGCTAGGAAAAATCTTTGTTCTAGTTAAGTTTGTCCTAGGTGACAATGACAATTGTGGGGGACTTAAATTTGGGGGAAACTTAAATTTGGGGGGAAATTTGAAATTTTGTGGGAAAACTTGAAATTTGGGGGAACTTAAAATTTGTGGGGGAAAAAACTCAGCCATTAAATAAACCGTGCCCTATGGGCACGTGTAATGAATATATATATATATATATATATATATATATATATATATATATATATTACAATTGAGGGTAGATTTTGAATTTGTCATATGTGGCAATGTCACATCAAGTTTTGGAGGGAAATTTTTGGGTTGCAGAGAAATTTGTTGGGAATACACACAAACATTGAAATTAGGAATAGCCTTTTAATATTAGTTATGAAAAAAAATGTTGTGTACACACACACAATCTCATCTTGGAAATGAACGCGAGCTGTGGGAGAATGAACGCGGGAGATACTGCCAACTCATTGATCCGCGTTGCAAATTACCATGTAAAATTTCGATCTATCTGCTGATAATTATTGATGTTTGTTTAAAATTAGTGGGTCCAAGATTTTTAAATGAACAGTGTCCAAGGGCACGTGTTATATGTAGAAGGCGCCCGCGTCGATTTTTAACGCTGATTTGTTGTTCCGCGCCCCTAAGGCACCCGCGCCCAAATTGTTATTTTACGTCGAATTTGTTGTTTTGCGCCGAAGGCACCCACATCGAATTTGGTGTTCTGTGTCGAAGGCGCATGCGCTGAATTTGTTGTTCTGCGCCGAAGGCGCCCGCGCTATTTTTAATGCTGATTTGTTGTTCCGCGCCTAAGGCACCTGCGTCGAAATTGTTGTGTTACGTCGAATTTGTTGTTCTACGCCGAAGACACCCACGTCGAATTTGGTGTTCTGTGTCGAAGGCGCATGCGCTGAATTTGTTGTTCCGCACCGAAGGCATCCACGCCGAAGACGCCTGTGCCGCTAAATATTGTAAGATAATATGTTTTTCTTTTAAATTTTGGCTTTGAAAAAAAATTTCGGGGAACAAAGATTTCGCAAGGAAATCTTAAATTAATCGTTCCCGCGGGCACGGGTTATGACTAGTATATATATATATATATTAAAACACAAAGGTTTTTGAATTCTAGGGCTGACTGGGACAAGCTGATGTCATGATGATGTATAAAGAGGTTGATAGAAGAATGTCTAGGATTTAATCTTGGTTAAAGAAGGGTTGAGATGAGTGTTTGAAAAAACCACCAATTTTTTCCTTTTATTTTCAAACCCCACACAATCACTACATTTGGCAGAATACCGCCTATTTCCACTTTTTGCTAAAACCCCCTCTCATTTCACTTTTTACCCACGCACCATACACACACACACACACACACACACACTTATGAACTTCCAACCTTCGCGCCGAAGGCGCCCGCTAAATTTTTTTCTACGCCGAATTTGTTGTTTCACACAAATTTGACTGAGTAAATACTGTTTGGGAATAAAGATTTCGCGGGTGAAAATCTTAAATGAACCGTGCCTGCGGGCACGTGTTATGACTAGTGTGTGTGTGTATATATATATAGGGATTAATGGGTATCATACGCCATATGAGAGGGTCTCTCATATGCCCTCTCACATAAAGGGGCAAGTACAAGCCCACATGGTCTTGTACTTGTTGTAATTGCCTCCTTTATGTGAGAGGGAATAGAGAGACCCTCTCATATGGCGTATGGTACCCATTATTCTCATATATATATATATATATATATATATATATATATATATATATATATATATATATATATATATATATCTATATCTATATTATAAAACAGGGATGTTATCATGGGTTATTGGATAAGAGAAATTGGATAAGAGAAATTGGATAAAGGTTTGAATTGTATTTGGGGTATACAAATGAGGGGTATTATCATGGGTTTTTGGATAAGAGATATTGGATAAGAGAAATTGGATATGAGGTTGATTGTATTTAGGGTATAAAAATGAGGGATGTTATATGAGTTTTTGGATAAGAGAAATTGGATAAGTGTGTATATGATGACTAGGACATTTGGTAGGAATATGGGGGGGTTTTAAAATTTAAAATTTGAATTTTGAAAACTTTTTTGGCCGCAAAAACACTTGTGGAGACTTGGCGGACTTCTCTTTTACCGTGGGGCCCACGGCTAAGGGGGCTCTCTGTCCACATTTAATGCCAACAGCTCTTGCACGTTTAAACGTGGGGCCTTGGTATCTCCGTCAAAAAAACATTTACACACTTACACGGTTAAACATGGGGCCTTGGAAGCCTGAAATACATTTAAACACTCACCGTCATCTTCTTAATTTCATTTTCTACACAATGGGGAGCCTGTGATTTCAATGGCAGAAAAATGTGGGGACTTGGCATGGATGTGGATGCATGTGGATGCCCGTGGATGACTCTCTCCGATCATCCCTTCATCCTCGGTCTCTACAGGTAATTTTTTCCTAATCTAATCGATTGTTTTCTTCAGTTGGGGTTTTTAAAGATGAGATTTTGGGAGATGGGTTGGTTTTATTTCGGGATTTTGTTTTTGGATTTTGTCCATTCTGGATTTTTTGCTGACTTTTGATTTTTTTTTAATTTGTTAGTGATAAAATCTTAGGTTTTGAATCAGAGTTTTGGTGAGTGAAGATCGTGGCATGGATCAAAGGAGTTGGCTATGGCAACGGAAATCATCATAGAAGCCCAGTAGAGACCGAGAGTTCAGGATCAGTTTTCTCTATTTATGAGAGATTCTCCGATGATCTGGTAATTATTTCATCGATTGTTTGCTTACGTTGGGTCTTTTGGAAGATGAGTTTTGGGAGATGGGCAAGTTTTATTTCGAGATTTCATTTTTTGGTTTTGTCCATTCTGGATGTTTATGCTCTCATTTTGATCTTAGGTTTTGTATTGGAGTTTTGGTGAGTGATGATCGTGGGATGGATCGAAGGAGTTGGTTATGGAGAAGGAAATCATGAGAGATGAAGAGCCCAGGAGAGACTGAGAGCTTGAGATCAGTTTCTTCTCTTTATGAGAAATTCTCAGATGTTCAGGTAATTTTTTTTAACTTTTTTAGACGATCCATTGATTTAATTTAAAGAATGAAGTGTTTATGATCCAATGCAATAATACATGATTGTTGATTAAATTTAATCTATTGAAGATGTGAGGAATTGGCATATTATTTTCAATTTCTCTTCTATATGATAAAAATTAAAAAATATTTCACTTGAAAATTATTTGTATAGAACTTGCATTAGCTGCTCGAGACTCTGCATGCTTTCAAGTGGAATAATTTTTTATTTTTATCATATAGAAGAGAAAATTGAACTTGCATTAGCTGCTCAATTTGTTTAGTCAGCAATTTTGATAAATTGGGGACAACAATTGTATTAACCAACAAAAATTCTTCTGTAGTTAATTGATCTATTTTTGATTTGTTGAAATGTAAGTTCTGTTTTTGATTTGTTGTTGTTTGATGGAAGTTTATTTGAATGAGATCTATGCTTTCTGATAATTTGATATGTTCGCTTTCCTGCTCCAAAATGTAATGGTTTAGATATCTAACATGCTCATTTTGTTTAAGCCAAAATTATTGTAAGTTTGAATTTACTGACTTTTGTTTGTTAAGTTCGGTTTTCCTTTATAAGTTTGAATTTAAGGGTTCATATGTTCTGTTTCCCTTTATTTTTTATATTGTTAAGAAAAGGATAACATGGTACTTAGGTCTGATTTTTTATGCTAATCCTTCATTGTTTACAGAATAACGAGGCACCATAAAAGACTGAACTTCTTTTCGAGCTTTTAGAGTATTTTTAAATCTTATTTTATTTATAAAAAGAGCATCCAAGTCATGAACATATAGGGTTCAACTAGCATAAAAATAGAAAATGATTTCAGAGTAATTAAAGCTTTCATATATCATAGAGAATTCTGAATTATACCATGACACATGTATACGCATACACAAGCAATATGCATGCAGGCTCAAAGATCAGAAACGTTTCCAAGATTTGGCCTAACATACTACCATGGAATATTGCTACTTATATAATTAGTTGATTACTTATACTTAACATAAATTTACAATTTTTGATACATTACGTGTGGATCTGTTGGGCATATTCATCTGATACACATGACCGTTAATGCCTTCATAATTTAATTTTTCTCTTTTTTATTTAAAAATGGCATTTATAAACATTATGAAATCTTACATATAGCATGTTTCCTGTAATTTACTTCATGGCACCTTCGTCACCCACCATCTGTCATGACCCCCCACACCCACACACACAAGCACTCACCTAAAAAGGCAGTCATCTGGCAATTAAGTTGATGGAAGTTGGCAAATCCGGCAATAAAATGGTGAAATCTCTATATGTTGTTTGATTTAATTGGAAATTAAATGGCAAATAAATTAGCAAATCTAGCAATTAATCTGGCAATCAAATTCTTTCCATTTATAATGCCGTTTGAATTAAGCATGCAATCAAATTGATGGAAATTAGCAAATCCGACAATTAAATGGTGAAATCTCTATATGATGTTTGATTTAATTGACAATTAAATGCCAATTAAATTAGAAAATCTGGCAATTAATCTGGATATCAAATTCTTTCCATTTATAATGTCGTTTGAATTAAGCATGCAATCAAATTGATGGAAATTAGTAAATCTGGCAATTAAATGGTGAAATCTCTATATGCTCTTTGATTTAATTGGCAATTAAATGAAAATTAAATTAGCATATCTGGAAATTAATCTGGCTATCAAATTATTTCCATTTATAATGCCATTTGAATTAAGCATGTAATCAAATTGATGGAAATTAGCAAATCTGGCAATTAAACGGTGAAATCTCTATATGATGTTTGATTTAATTGGCAATTAAATGACAATTAAATTAGCAAATCTGGCAATTATTCTGGCAATCAAATTTTTTCCATTTATACTGCCGTTTGAATCAAGCATGTAATCAAATTCTTTCCATCTATCCGAAACTAACATATACAAATTCTTTCTAGACATTACATTTAAGTTTATATTCCTTCTTGGGACAATGCATGCAATCAAATTCATTCAAATGGCAATCAAATTCTTTCCCTCAATGCTTTTTCCTGAATTTGCCAAGAATTTGATTACATGGCTCTTTGTATATAACCATGTAATTTAGTTTCCCTCAAAATGATAGCAACAGATTCTTTCCTCTCATTGTGTATAACAGTTCTTTCTTTATTCTTGCAGAAAGAGAGAGGTTAATATACTTCCATGGTATAAAGAAGCTTTGTATTTGGGATTGACTTCTTGCAAAGATTATTTAAGTGTGCGGAGCAGCAAGACAGTCAGAGCCTTCCTCAATGTAAGTTGTGTTATTCTTTGATATTCTAAATAGGCTGGAAGTTATGTTTCCAGCATCAAGTATTTTATGGTTAACATACACAATATGCATGTAACAAAATCAATGAGCAATGCCATAGGATGATTCCTGATGTAAGTCATATTTTAAGGTACATTTGACTTTGGTGTGCATCATATCCAATTTTTATAAGCGCATCTCCAGTTAATAAATTGTATATCTATCATTGGCAAATCCAGTTTTTAAAAGAGCTGGATTTCTTTTATATTTTCAAATTTTTGTGTGCTTGATTTGTATGTGTATCATATCCATTTTTTCTATGATCAATGATATGCATATCCAGTTTGTGTATCATATTTCTAATTGGTATATCCAGTTTTAGCATGATTTCTATTACCTTCTCAAATTTTTAATGCAAGATTGGCTACCTATTAGCCATATAGCATACTGTCTCACACCACTGCACTTGCATGTGGCTAATATGAATTAGCCACATGCCATGGGATGATATGAATTATTGACTGGGAAATTCCTATGTTTGCAATAATTCATATGTTGTGTATATCAAGATAACCTATAAGCTAGCTGTTTGAATAAATAATATGCATGTAACAAAGTCAATAAGCAATGCCATGGGATGATTCCTGATGTAAGTCACATTTTGAGGTAAATGTTACTTTGTTGTGCTTATATCCAGTTGGCGAATGTAAGTCACATTCCTGATGTTGAGGTATATCAAGATCTGTCGCTGACCGTTGGCAAATGCGGGGCCTACACAGGAGGCGGTTGGGCCCTTGGAGGAGCTGCTTAGAGATCAGTGTGAGGGGGAACGATGATGGGTTCAAAAAGGAGAAATGTTAAAAATGCCATCAAATTTGAATTGTTGAATCCGATGGCTAATGAGTTCGTTCATCCTTCCCTTAACAATAATGGCAATGGGAATTTTTTTTGTAAATTTATTATAATTATTTCGGTTGCAGTTGCTCAATGGAAAGGTCAATGTGGGCTTTGCTAAAAAGGTAAAATTTTGTTTATTTTTAACACTTTACTTTTTTGTCCAATTTTAAGTTGAGTTTTTGTTTGATTTATGGTTTTGGCAGACGAAGGGAGGGTTTAATCATGGGAAGAGAAAAATCAACAGCATGACGAGAAAAATCATAAGGTATCTTAGTGTTTTTCTCTTTTACTTCAATTCTTTTTATACAAATTGGTTATAAGATATCCGTTAACTGTTTATGGGTATAAATTATGAACGATTTCTTCTTCTTTTTTTTCTTTATGCTGGTTGATATGTTGAAAGTAATAGAAATGTTTTTTATTTTATAATTTGTTCATGGATATTTTTTGTAAAGGTTTAGGCTTTGATTAATGTCCTGTTTTGGTTAGGTGGGTAGCATTTTCTCTTTGGTATTTTGGGGGAAGTTACATAATTATGTTCTGAAATTTTCTTTATTTCATTGGTTTATTTTATTGATTATGAATATGAATCTTTGAATTTGATTTGCTCATTCTCTCTTCTCTGCAGATTGATCAATAGCCCAATGTTACCTTCTTGATTGCTCTCCTGATCGTCGCCCTTTGGTTCTTGAATCGAATCAGATCTCCGTTGATCTTCTTTGATGGTACCTTCTGGTATTATTAATCTTTTCCCCTTTGTATTTTCTCTTTCACATTTGTTATTGTAATCAGATGCCTAATTCTTGATTTAAATAAGCAATCTAATGGTTATTTGCATGTTTTTGGTCGGATTAGATCCATATGATCTGCTTTTTGAGGGGAGGTAGATTGATTAGTGATGGGAGTTCTTTGGAGGAATAGATTAGGAGGTCGATGAATTTCATCAAAACACCTTTTTAAATTAGATTTGGATTTGCGTGTAATCTCATTGGTTATTTACTGATTAGTTTTGATTGGATTCGCACCCTATTTCAGGTAGCTTAGTGTTTTCTCTCCTTTACTTCAATTGTTTTATACAAATTGGCTATAAGATATCCATTAACTGTTTATGAGTATGAATTATGATTGATGTCTTCTTTTTTCTCTTAATGCTGGTTGATACTTTTATAGCAATGTAAATGTTTTTTCTTTTCTAATTTATTCATGGATATTTTTATTAAGGCTTTGAATAATGCCCTATTTTGGCTGGGTTGGTATTGGTGATTTGCATTTTCTCTTTGATATTTTATGTGAATGTACTTTATTATTTTCTGCCCTTTTCTTTAGTTTCCTTGGTTTATTTCATTGATTATGAATATGAATCTTTGAATTTTATTTGCTCATTCTCTCTTCTCTGCAGATCAATTGGTAGCCTGTTGTTTCCTTCTTGATTGCTCTCCCAATTACCGCACTTTGGTTCTTGAATCAAATTGATTGTTCGTTGATCTTTGCTGGGTAAATTTTGGTGTTCTTAATCTTTTCCCCCACTGCATTTTCTCTTTCACAACTATTATAGTAATTGGATGCCTAAGCTAATTAGTGGTAATGTTTTGGAAATCTATTTTGTATGTGGGAATAAATACTACCTTTTTATGATCTTATGACCTGATCATTATTTACCCAAACATAAGAATAGAGAAAATAACAGAGTAGTCTTGATCAGCTGATCTTATTTTGTAGTTCCACTTTAAATCAATAAAAATCCCAATGTTTTCCTTTCCACCATAAAAATTCACTTTTTATTCTGAGATTCTATTTTCTATGACGATTGTATCATATACTTAGCAAAAGATATCGTCTAAATGAACAGTTAAGGTAATTGCCGAAGGACCTCAGTCTTGCTCATAGCACCATAGTAGAGAAGGTCAACCTTCATCATTTGGTATTATGCCTTTCAGTTGTTGTGTCCTGCCTCACCTTCAGTTTTGGTATTATGCTTTGTGAAAGAAAGTTATGTGCTTTGAGTTAAGATGAAGAATCTATGGTCTATTATGATCAAAGCATTGATTTGTTGAGTTATACTGCTAATTGAACTCCATACCTGAGACCTACTTGCAAGGAAAAAATTTTGTTGCATGAAAATTTTGAGTTATACTGCTAATTGCCCCAACAATTCGCAATTTTGTTGAGTTATACTGCTAATTGATTTGTTGCATTTAAGGCCGAGTCTTTGGTGCATGCCTACTTCAAGCAATGACAAAATTTTGAGTTTTCATTAAGAATTTGAGTCAAGCCATCAAACTACTTCAAGCAAGGACAAGTTTATATTCCATGAATGTGTTGGATGAGTAACACAATAGCTTTTATTCCAGTTTAGTCAGCCATCAAACTTGCCATCAAACTTGCCATCAAATTTACATGTTTCTAATTACATTAATCATTTGATTTAGCATCTGTAGAAGATAAAATGCATAACCTAGATATGTTCAATTTTGAAGCCAATCACAAAATAAAAACTAGACCCAACAAAGGCAATCATGACCAAAATAAAAGATGTTGGATATTCACATGTCATTACTTCATTCTTCCCTTTTGTGTTTACATGCAACAGTCTGTGCTTCATTATTACATACATGTTTTGAAAATTTTCATGTTTACATGCATTTTTACTTACATTTTTTGAAATTTTTGCAAACATGTTTTGAAATTTTACATATGTTTTGCATACATGTTTTGAAATTTTACATATGTTATGCACATGATATGATATGAAAATGTAAATATGAATTTTTACATACATGTTATGCTATGTTTACATACAAGCTATGAAAAATGTTGATTTTTTTCTTAATGTCTAATTCTTTGCCCAATCTCATTCACAGAAGGCCTCAATGGTCAGTGGGCTAAGGCTCCCCCAAAAGATTCAACTCAAAGCGGCAACCAAGAGGTCCTCCGTCTGCTTCAGCACAAAAATATCTTGCTCGCTTTGCTGTGTGACTCAATGGCTAAATTATGTGTTTTTGCTAGGTGGAGATTATGATGGCATTGAAGGAGAAATTCGGAGTGTCGATGGGACAATGCGGGGCTGAGAACATCTCGACTGTCCAAGACGCATCCGAATTGATCAAGAGGGTGAAGGCTGAAGCTGCGGCCTGTTTTCTTGAGCTGCAAAATTTCCCTCAATCTCAAGTTTATTATTCTTACAATTTTTAGTGAATCTTATTGAATGGTATGTTGTTTATGAGCTTAGTTATCAAATGGAGGTTGGACACTACATTTAATAGTGACGTCTGCACATTGCCCATGTTGCTGCTTAATTAACTCCATAATTTTCTTTCGTTCTTTTTAAGTGTTTATCCATCATGGGTAATGTTATTAGCCAATGTGAGAGAGAGAGAGAGAGAAGGCAGGCATCTACTATTTGTAATATGTATTCTGATGTTTTTCTCTAACTTTATGGTGAGGTTTTGGAGGTGAAAAACTATTATAAGCAATTTATGCATCTTCTTTGTTAATGTTGGAAGTTAATGAATCATTTTGTGAATTTGTGAATGCTAGATATTTGTGAATGCTCAAAGTGTACCCAAATTCTGGAAATTTGAGAACGCTGGAAATTTGTGAAGGGATTTATACAGAATTAAGTAGCCATATAGAATTAAGTTCAACATATTCCAGCTGCCATAAATTTGTATTACAACAAAACATATATTCATTTATTTAATGATTGCCATAGTTCTACATATAATCTATAATATCCTTGAAATGTCTTGGTGCCAACTATACTTGGTTCCAACTATAATTTTATGTTTCCAACACAAATATAGACTTAAAGACATGAATAAATGTGTTTTCACAATTTAGAATTTAACAAAAATCCCAGTTGGCAAAGAATGAAGGGCTGATTCCATGGGCATACTCTGTAATTAATTTGGATCCATAGAAATTTGCATCAATTCACAAAGTCACTGGAAAAAAACTATTGCTAGAAAATGGGATACAATTGGTCCATCAATTAAGTTGCATCACAATGACTGCCTCAAGAGGCCTACAAAGAACAACTATTGCTCGAAAAAAAAGTAAAGCAGAAAAAAGAAGCTAAAAGAAAGATAGAAGTAATGGAATGATGCCCAAATAGGTTGTTCCTGATAAAACTATTGAAATTGATTCACTGATATTTTGATTAAGTTAATTGTTCAAAAATAAAGCATTTTAACATTTATTTTAATTAGTTTAAAATAATTGTTTTACCATGAATATGCACACATTTACATGTATGTGTGTCCACATGCAATATATATATTTGAACTAACAGGAAACGCCCGCGTCGAAGGCGTATTTTTGCCAGTGCTAAAGGCGCATGCGCCGTATTTGTTGTTCTACGCTGAATTTGTTATTCTGCGCCTAAGACACCCGCATCGAATTTGTTGTTCCGCGCCGAAGGCGCCCGTGTCGCTAAATATTTTTATGCTAATTTGTTTTTTCTTTTAAATTTTGGCCATGGAAATAATTTTTTTGGGGAACACAAATTTTGCTGGGGAAAATCTTAAATGAACCGTGCCCGCGGGCACGGGTTATGACTAGTATATATATATAAACACAACTGTTTTTCTATTATACATTTGACAACTTTTTTGAATTCTACGGCTGACTAGGACAAGATAAAGAGGGGGGGAGTGTCTTGGGAACCAACACTTTGGAATTAAAAGTGTCTTGGGAAAGATTGTGGAGATTAAATTTTGAGGGAAAAGTGTTTGTGAACCTAAACTTTTAAATTAAAAGTATCTTGGAAAAGATGGTGAAGAAGAATGATCCATTAAATTAAACAAAGTAAAAAAAACTAGCGAAAAAAATTTAGCGGAACAACAAATTACCATAAAAAATTTTTAAGTTAATACCATCACCGAAAAATACCATGTGGTTTGTTGTTCCGCGCCAAAGGGGCCCGTGCAATTTTTTTACGCTAATTTGTTATTCCGCGATGAATATGCCCACGCCGAGTTTGTTATTACGCACCGAAGGCGTCCGTGCCAAATTTATTGTTCGACGCCGAATTTTTTGTTCCGCGCCGAAGGAGCCGAATTTGTTGTTCAACGCCGAAGGCGCTAGCACGTTGTTCCGAGCCTAATTTACTGTTCCGCGCCGAAGGGGCATGCACCGAATTTTTTGTTTTACGCCTAATTTGTTGTTCCGCGCCAAAGGCACCCGCGCCGAATTTGTTGTTCCATGCCGAATTTTTTCGTTCCTCGCCGAAGGCGCCCACACTGAATTTGTTGTTCCGCACCGAAAAAACCCACGCCGAAAGTGCCCATGCCGCTAAATATTTTTACACTAATTTGTTGTTCTTTTAAATTTTGTCTGTGGAAATAATTTTTTGGAGAACAAAGATTTCGCGGGAGGAAATCTCAAATGAACCGTGCACGCGGGCATGGGTTATGACTAGTGTATGTGTGTGTGTGTGTGTGTGTGTGTGTGTAAGGAATATAGGCTTGAGCTGATAGCGCAGGAATTTTTTCCTGCGCTGTCAGCAATTTGGGCCCTCTAAAAATATTTTTTTGTAGTACTTAGATATACTTGTTAATTGGTAACAATCTCCCCACAAATTTTTAGGTCAATCCAATATTGTTTGAGCCTCCGTTCATCGATTTCAAAAACGTTGCGCAAAACTGTCTAGGATTGCGCAACGTTTTTGAAATCGATGAACGGAACAGAGGCTCAAACGGTGTTGGATTGACCTGAAAATTTGTGGAGAGCTAGTTAACAAGTATATCTAACTACTGCAAAAAAATTTAAAAAAATTGTTTTAACCCCCCAAATCGTTGTCAGCTAACAATATGAAACGTTAGTGTCTCTCGATATTAAGTGGCAAAAACTGTACATAACACGGAAGGGGCAAAAGGAGATTGGGTATAATAGAGAAAGGAGAGGGCACAAGCGCCGTCACTCACTACTATTAATCTTCTCTCATTTCGATCCCCCTCCCTAGAATGCAAAAATAAATTACATATTGTTAGCTGGGTACAATGTTCCCTCAGCCTAAATCCCGAAACTCCCAGTTAGACATTGGTTTAGCAGCTGTAGGGTCATCTCGATCTTGGTCTCTTAATGCAACTATGATATCTTCAGTAATTTCATCAAAGAGGACAGTCTTGCGTGTCTTTGAATTGTCAAAAATTCTCATGTTCCTCTCTTTCCAAATGTGCCACACCATCGCAGCAAGTGTGGTTTTTGCCAGTAAGCTTAGGCCATCCTTTTTGACAAAATGGGCCAAGAAGTAGTCCCCTACCTCAGGTAGGATGGGAGAAATGGAAGAAAGGACTCCCAACTTGAGTAAACTCCTGCTGATAATATAATTAGAATAACCACACTCAAAAAACATGTGACTGATAATTTCGTTAACTACTCCTTCGGATAGCACACAGTGACCTGATGCATCTGGGACCCATTTACTTAGTATATCTTTGGTGAGAAGTTTACCTTGAAAAGCTCGTAGAAGGGAGATCGACATCTTTGGGATGTGATTCTTATACCAAACCAATCTGTAATATGGAAATAGAGTACCTTGCCTCCTAGTGCCCTCCCAAGCATCACGAAAGCAAAAAAAAAATCTTTGCCAGAGGCCCATTCCCAGGAGTCTGTACCATTCTGAATAGAGACTTGGTGTAGCAGGGGATGGATATGAGTAATCGATGAAGCCGAGGTCCAACCTGAGGGTCACCAATAATCGCTCACCCAATTGTTGCCTTCCCCAGGCGAAATTTCGGATGGTAGATGTGGGCTCTAAAAGTATTGGAATGAATTGATTTTTGGTACGTTGATCATCTATGATGTGAACAACAATCCCATGAAAAGAAATTCCGAAAAAATATGTGGGATATGTGGAAAATGAGGGCGACTCCTTAGATTTAATCTAAGGTGTCATCCTAGGAACACTTTAACCATACATATACATATATATATATATATATATATATATATATATATATATATATATATATATATATATATATATATATATATATAAAATGACAGCGTCGGTGGCTAGGGATACTGGCGATCCCCCGAGTGGATCCGATGGCGCTCTTCGCAACAAAGGCGTTCTTCTTGGCGGTGATCGCAATCTCGATGATGGTTGGCGTTTGGTTTCACGTCGTAGAGGGCGACTTGTCTCCTCAGTTGGGAGAGGCAGGAATTAGCAACGATGGCCGTTCGATCCCGATGGGGGGCTCATAGGCAAGGCCGTGGTGATTTGTCAAGTAATCGCCAGCGGGATTCTACAAGGAAGGCCCCTCCTCGAAGTGACCGTGCCCAACCTAGAGGTAATTCTCTACTCAGGAGCAACCCTGGTGCCCAACAAGTATTTGATAATATGCCTGTTAGACCCCAAGTCCCTATTACGCTTAACACTACGGGAGCAAAACTTTCTTTCTCTGAAATCTGTTTGAATATAAGAACTTATGAGTCATCATTGAGGATGACATACATCCCTCCCCTTGCCAAGGAAGACGGGGTCAGGGTAGGAAGAGTCTTGGGAGCCTTGATTGAAAAGGGTGCCAGCTGTTGGCAAAATACACTAGTTGGCTACGTCCTTGGGGATGTACCGTACTATGGACAAATAAGGGCTTGGGTCGACCGATTGTGGAAGTTGAAGAAGGGAGTTCGTATCTTCAGTAGGGAAAATGGGTTCTTCTACTTCAGGTTTGATTGCGCTGAGGAATGTGAGCGTATTCTATATGGAGGACCGTGGCTATTTGATGGCAGACTGACGGTGCTCCAGAGATGGAGCTCAACCCTACAATACGATCGTGACATGCTTGCTACTGTTCCAGTATGGGTTCAGTTCCATGGTTTGCCTTTGAGTATGTGGACCCTAGATATTTTTAATATTATGAGCTCTATTGTTGGCAATCCACTCTGCCTGGACAGGGCTACGGCTAAATTAGAAAGATTGACGTACGTGCGGTGCCTTGTTGAGGTTGATGCGACTAAGCCTCTTCCTCGAACTGTTGGTTTGGAATTGGATGATGGCTCCATTATTAACATTGACACTAAGTATGAAGGCGATCCACCTAGATGTAGTCAATGTGTGTGCTTTGGACGTTCTGATTCCTAGTGCCCGGATGTTGCTAAGCTGCCTTCAATCCAAACTCCCATTTTGCAAAATGATCAGCCAGAAACTACTGTCCTAATTGAACAGGACGTCAGGCCTGTTGCTCCTCCTGTCACCATGCCTTCAGCAACATCACTTGTTGGCATCACACATGGCCAGTGTGTTGAAACTCAACGGTCCAACGCGGAAGACCCAATTGCAGTCGTTTCCCCAGCTGCTTCCGGTAGCTAGTCCGTTGCTACTGGGAACATTAATTGCATCGCAGTTGGAAATGCCTCCCCGTCTCATACTTTGTCACCTTTTCATCCTATTAATGTTGCCATCTCTCTTGGCTGTAATGTGGAAGAAGGGGAATGTAGCAATGCAAAGTCCACACCGGTTTGTCCCCAGGTGGTGGGAAATGACAGCTTGTAGGATCAGGTAGCTGTTCCGATCGGTTCTCTCATGAACAAAGCCAAACATGCCCCCGCCCCTGTGATGTTGCAAAATGATGATGATGTCGAACATCCGGAGAATCCAACAGTCCTAAATCTGGCTTGGGTCACAGAGCACTCTGCCTTAAAGGAATCGTTGCACCAGAATAAACCAAAACTTTCCAAGCTTTCGCTCTCTTCTATTCGACGAAGCTCAAGGTTGGCGCAGACTCAGCCATAATCCACCCCATCCTAATGTCCTTGTTCTTCTGGAACTCAAGAGGTCTAAATAACTCATCTCGTCGTGCAGACTTGAGGAATAAACTGCAGCTCCACAATCCTTCTATCGTCTGTCTGTTTGAGACAAAAGTAGAAGCGAGGAATAAAGTTAGAATCAGTCAGTGTTTTGCTAATGATTGGGGTAGTATTGATAACTGCAATTATCATAAAGGGGGCAGAATTTATATCTATTTTAGCCGATTCTCTTGGACTTGCACAGTCCGCTCTGAATCTGATCAGCACTTAACTGCTGTTTTCACTAATACGTGGGGATTCATCTTGGCCCTAACTGCTGTCTACGGCTTCAATCTTGCCTCTGCTAGACTTTCGCTTTGGAATTCCCTATTATCCGACTCTAGAGTGTTGAATGGGCTCCCCTGGCTAGTAGGTGGAGACTTCAATTGCATCCGAAGTGCTAATGAAAAGCTTGGTGGTCGTGCTGTGGATTCGAGTTGCATCGATGCGTTTAATTCTTGTATCTCTGACTGTAAACTTATGGAGCTCAAAGGGGTTGGCAATAAGTTCACTTGGAACAACAGGAGAACGGGAGGTTCTCGTATTTGTGCTTGTCTTGACCATGTTTTCAGCAATCTAGGCTGGGTTCAATGTTTGTCGCATTCCTACTATGATTACACAGCTGCGGGGACGAGCGACCATACCGGAATGCTTGTTTGGCCTCAATCTAAGGTACCATCTTTCCCTAAACCCTTTAGATTCTATAATTCTTGGGTCAACTATCCAGGCTTTGTTGAGCTTTTGCAAAGTAAATGGGGTCTTGGAAGCTATGTTACCACATTGCAAAGATTGGCTGCCAATCTTAAAAACCTAAAGCATATTCTTAAGCCCTGAGCTTCTTCGAATAGGGAAAGGCTTGGTGTTGTTTCTTGTCGCAACATCCTGGAATCATTGCAAAACAACCCCAATATTGCCTTTGATTCTAAATTACAAGAGGAAGAAAAGTTGGCCTCTTTCGATTTGGCCAAGGCTCTTGATGTGGAGGAGTGTGACCTAAGGCAGAAGAGTAGACAAAATTGGCTAAACCTGGGAGATAGGAATTCAAAATTTTTTTATGCGGCAATGAAATCCAGGCAATCCCACAACAATCTAAGCCATCTGATGTCTACTAATGGTCAATGGAGTCATGACCCGATCTCTTTCCGGCAGGAAGCTTCTACTTACTATATGAATTTATATACGCAATCTGATTATTGGAGCGTATTTCCCAACCTCCCCCCAAGCATATCTTAACTAAAGAAGCCTCCACCTGGATGGAGAGGGAAGTTACCGAGTCTGAGATTACTAATGCTGCTGCTCAAATTGGTAAAGATAAGGCATCTGGGCCTGATGGATATAATGCGTTTTTCTACCAACGGACTTGGGAGGTAATTGGAAAGGATGTCATCTCTACTGTCTTATATTTCTTCATTTCTAGCAATATGCTCAATCATATTAATCATTCTTTCCTGACACTTGTCCCTAAGAGTGCTACTGCCTCTGGATTAAGTGATTATAGGCCCATTTCCTGCTGCAATGTCATATATAAAATTATCAGTAAGGTCTTATGCAACAGGCTGAAGCATGTTATATCTGATTTAGTTTCCCCCTATTAAGCGGCGTTCCTCAAGGATAGATTACTTGCAGATTGCACTCTTATTGCCCATGAACAGATCAGGGACTTCAGTAACCCCATGGGATCAAGAACATGCATCAAATTGGACCTGCGTAAAGCCTTCGACAGTGTCAACAGAGAATTCATTTATTTCCAACTTCACCAGATGGGTTTCACACATAAATTTATTAATTGGATCACTGAATGTATCTCTTCTCCCGTGTTCTCTGTACTTATTGAGGGCTCACCTGAAGGCTACTTTGCTTCCAACAGAGGTTTGAGACAAGGAGACCCACTTTCTCCTTACCTATTTGTACTTGTTATGGAGGCTTTCTCTCTCCTGATGGCTAGGGCTGAATCTTCACAGTCTATACAGCCTTTGAAAAGAGTTGGGACTATCTCTCTCCTGTTGTTCGCAGATGATCTTCTGGGTTTCTGCAGGGCCATGCCGCGCTCTATTGAAGGACTCAAGCATGTCTTACACAATCTACATCTTTATACGGGGCTTCAGATAATTTGGGATAAAAGTTGCGCCATCTTCAGTAAAGGTGTCCGTGATGCTAGAGGACTGGCGGCTTCCCTAGGCATCAAATTGGTTACCTCATTTTCTATCTACCTGGGACTACAAATTTCTTCTACCTACCCTAGAGCTTCTATGTATGTGAGGTTGATTGATAAATGCAAGAAGAGATTGCTTGGTTGGTCTTCCTCCCTCCTCTCTACAGCGGGAAAGACTGAATTGGTTCAGAGTGTAATTTTTGGCATGGTGACATTCTGGTTACAGGCATACCACATCCCTTCTACTGTTATTAAAACCATCAACTCGGCCTGCAGGAGATTCATTTGGGGGAAGCTAAACATTTGGGCTTGGAAAGATTGTTGCATGCCAATGCAGGAAGGTGGTATCAGACTTAGACAGCTGAAGGATATGAATGCAGCTTCAGGAATTCGACTCACTTGGCGACTCCTTACCTCACAGGGTTTATGGGTTCTTCATATGAGAAGGCAACATGTCATTTCTATCAATGATTTCTACAGCACCCGGCCAAATGCCCTCCAGTCTGGAACATTGAAATATATGCTTAGAAAACATTGTTTCTCACAGAAATTAATCAAACGAGTAGTTGGTGATGGAACTTCGACTTCTTTCTGGTACGACAACTGGCACCCCAATGGCACCCTACATCTCCTACAGCAACCTTCCCTAGGGACAGAATCCAAACGTGTTTGTGACTACTGGTGTTCGGGTACTTGGCAAGATTCTTTGACCATTCAAAACTTACGGCCTGCTCTTCAAAACGTCACCCTCGGCGATCACGTTGACTACTGGAAGTGGATTGAAGGGCCGGTGTTCTCTTATAAGTCCGCTTGGAAAGGCTGTCGTGAGAGCCGACCTCTGTATGCCTACCACGGGATCGTTTGGTAAAGTAAGCATGTGCCGAAGTTGGCTCTCTCTCTCCGGTGTGCCTTGCATGGTAAGCTACCAACTAGGGATCTCCTGTTCAGGAGGGGGATTATCACTGATCAACATTGTGTTCTTTGTGAAGATGATGTCCAGGAAAGCGGGGCACATCTATTTTTTGAATGTTCATTCTCCAAATATATACTCACTAGAGGACTTCTCAAGCTTGGGTATACGAGGATGGCTCCTTCCACCATGTCTGGCGTTTGTGACTTGATCCAATCCAGATATATGAAAACTGAGCCAGTTGGGATACTGGCAAGGGCGGCACTTGCAGCGATGGTATGGCATATTTGGAAGCAACGCAACAAGCGAATCTTTGAGAACAAAAAAATGTGTAAGACATTGCTTTTTGAGGACATTGTTGCTGATGTCACTATATCTCTACGAGACTTGAACCTTGACGAGGCCTCTGATATCACTCCGTTCTCCAACTGGGGTATTTTGGATGCGGGCTAATTTACATTGTCACCACTGTATTTTTATATCATTTATTTTTTGCTCTGGTGCATTACTTAGCGGTAGAAATTAGTCTGTATAGGATGACGACGCTTGTGCCCTATCCCCTGTCTCTCTTCTATCTACTTTGCTAAGTAGTGATCCCATTTTTTGTATATCTCTTTAGATATTAATAAAGATTACCTTACTTGTCGTATATATATATATATATATATATATATATATATATATATATATATATATATATATATATATATATATATATATATATATATATATATATATATATATATATATATATATATATATATATATATATATATGAATGAATGATTTAATGTAGAAAAGCTGCCACCTGATCCATTGGATCGGGTGACAAGACACAAAAAAGGTGGAGAGTACAAGCCCCCGCATGGGCTTGTACTCGTTGGGGCCGACCCCTTTGTGTCTTGCACCTGATCCTTTGAATCAGGTGCCACCTGCTCTACATTAATCCCATATATATATATATATATATATATATATATATATATATATATATATATATATATATATATATATATATATATCTATTATACATTTGACAACGATTTTTGAATTCTAGGGCTGACTAGGACAAGATAAAGAGTGGCTGAGATTTGATCTTGGTAAATCAATGGTTGAGATTGGATTTTGTGAAAATTGTTAGGGGAAAATGCCTTGGGAATATAAACTTTGAAATTAGAATTGCCTTGGAAAAGAGTGTGGATATTAAATTTGGGGGGGGGGGGAAAGTGCATTGGGAAATATTGTGGAGATTAAATTTGGAAGAAAAAGTGCATTGGAAACCTAAACTTTGAAATTAAAAGTGCCATGGGAAAGATTGTGGAGAATCATGATCCATTAAATTAAACAAAATAAAAAATTTAGCGTAAAACAATTTAGCGGAACGACAAATTAGCGTAAAAATACATTGATGTTTGTTGTCTTCGGCGCCAGCTAAATTTTTTTTCAAATATTTGTTGTTCTGCGCCGAAGGCGCGTGCGCCAAATTTGTTGTTCGACGCCGAATTTGTTGTTCCGTTGTGCTGGGCCAAAGGCGCGGGCACCGAATTTGTTGTTACAAAGATTTGTTGTTCTGCGCCAAAGGCGCGGGCGCCAAATTTGTTGTTCGACGCCGAATTTGTTGTTCCGTTATTCCGCGCCGAAGTCGCCCGCGCAATTTTTTTTACAAAGATTTGTTGTTATGCGCCGAAGGACAGGGCGACAAATTTTTTGTTCCACGCCGAATTTGTTGTTCCACGCCGAAGACGCCCGTGCCGAAGGTGCCCGTGCCACTAAATATTTTTACGCTAATTTATTATTCTGTTTAATTTTGGCTGTGTAAATAATTTTCGGGGAACAAAAATTAGTCGGGGAAATGTTAAATGAACCGTGCCGGCGGGCACGGGTTATGACTAGTGTATATATATATATATATATGGGTTAATTGTTCCTAGGGTGACACCGTAGATGAAGTTTAAGGAGTCGCCCCCATTTTCCCATATATCCCACATTTTTTTTCGAACTTTTTTCTTCTTGGGATTGTTGTTCATCTCATGGATGATCAACATACCAAATTTCTAGCGATTTCAATAATTTTTGAGCCATCATCTACCCCTTGCAACTTCATGTGTTTTTCAGCACGTTTTTTTACCATTGAAGTTGCAAGGGTTAGATAAGGTCTCAAAAAGTATTGAATTCTCTTGAAATTTGGTATGTTGATTTTCCATGAGATAAACAACAAACCAATGAACAAAAATTCCAAAAAAATTATGGGAGATGGGGAATGGGGACACCTCCTTAGATTTTATCTAAGGAGGCACCCTAGATCCCTTTTACCATAGAGAGAGAGAGAGAGAGAGAGAGAGAGAGAGAGAGAGAGAGAGAGAGAGAGAGAGAGAGAGAGAGAGATATATATATATATATATATATATATATATATATATATATATATATATATATATATATATATGAAAATTAACAGTATTCTATAAATGTATCCAGAATGTACAAAAGTTGGCGAGGGTGAGAGTGATAGTAGCAAAAGTATGGGGAGAGGGCACAAGCGCCGTCACCCATCGCAATTTGCATTATCCCACTACCCCCCAACCACACAAAATTACAACCCAAACTAAATGGACAACCACAATTGCCTGCTAGCACTATCTAGCCATTATTAAGGATGTCCCAATTTGACATCGCATCCTTTGCCTGATCATCATCTGTTTCTTGGTGACGAACCGCAAGTCTGATATCTCTCTCAATATCCTCGAAGAGCGCAGTCTTCAATTTTTTGGTTTTCTCAAAAATACGCCTATTGCGCTCCTTCTAGATGTGCCAGACCAAGCCAGCTAGGACCCCGTTTGCAATAGTTCCCATTTCCTTCCTCCTCCCAAACTGCGCCAGGAAGTAGTCACCAATTTTCGGCAATGAACCATATTCCATATGAGAAAAATAATGGGTTTCATATACGCCATATGAGAGGGTCTATCATATTCCCTCTCACATAAAGGGGGCAAGTACAAGCCCACATGGGCTTGTACTTGTTGTACTTGCCCCCTTATGTGGAGGGAATATGAGAGACCCTCTCATATGGCGTATGATACCCATTATTCTCATATGTGTGTGTGTGTGTGTGTGTGTGTGTGTTGTTGTGATATGATTCCCCGGATTTGGTTTTGGATGATGAGCAAACATAAATAATGTATACTAACTTATTTGTGAGCGCAGTTATGGAGATCATCGCCAAAATACCACGTTCATCAAAAGCGACATCTCAAGACTTCTCAATACGCGTGATCGTGTGCCTGGAGCTTCGTTGAAGCTCAAGGAGCAATATGGAAGTCAAGAGGAATGAAGATTGAAGCTTTGAAGACGGCTTGTAAGGTTTATTTTATAGTCTTCTAGCTTCATAGATTAGAATGTTAAGCCTTGAGTAGGACTTACATTATATACTTCATTTCGCTCATATCTTAGAGCTAGGATATTCATAGAAGCCATTAGAAACTTTCCCGAAGCCTATCGCTTCTTCCCTCGGCTTCGAGTGCATGTTAGTTGGTTCAAGAAGAGTCACCAACCGACTAGATGACGATCTAGTCGGTCAGAAACTCTACATGAACCGACTAGATGCCTTGCTTTATTCAGCTCTTTCCAGGTTGATCAATTAGTCGGTCAAAGAAGAGTCACCGACCGACAAGATAACGATCTAGTCGGTTAGGAATCCTTCTTGGACCGACTAGTTGAGCTTGCCTCTGTACAGCCTGAGTTATTGTTTCGAGTTAGTCGGTCAAAGAATGTTTACCGACCGACTAGTTGAGAAACTAGTCGGTCAGCATTTGTTCTTAAACCGACTAATTCATCTTGAAGTCAACCTACTCTATTTCGACTGTTAGTCGGTCAAAGATCATTCACCGACCGACTAGTTGTGAAACTAGTCGGTCGGCAAGTCTTCTTAGACCGACTAGTTGTCTTTGCCTATACTTCGACTTCTTGGCTGTTCTACCGTTAGTCGGTCTACGTTGTATCACCGACCGACTAGTTGATGAACTAGTCGGTCAGTGATCCTTCTTTGACCGACTAGTCTGCTTCAGAATAGAGCCGTTGGGATTCTTTCAAACTCGATTTCTCTTGCCCCTTTAAATAAAATCCTGATTCGTTTGAAGATGGGTTAGAGGTCCTATTTCCAAGCAATTTCAGACCTAAGAGAAGAGCTCTCCCAAGCTATTTCAAAGCTCTCTCTCCCTCACAAGAATCTATCCCTCAACACCTTGAGCCCTAATTCCTCAAGAGAGATTCTCTCCTTTGTGAGCTTCTCAAGCCAAGAGCTGATCCTAGTCACCATACTCCACCCTAGGCTTCCATTGCTGGTCATCTTCTTGAAGCTATGGTTTGGTGACATCCTCTTCCTCAAAATCCATCATTGCCCTAATTTGGTAAGTATACTCAAGGCATAGGATTTTGTAAGGTAAGAGTTTATTTCATTTCAATCGTATTTGAATTGTGTCTCTCGGTTGTGAGAGAGGTTGTGATCCCGGTTTGTGGGAGTCACATGTCTTTTGTATGATTTGACTTGTGAAGGTTGTTCACAAGTATTTCATAGTGGAAATCTTGAGTTAGGGTTGCTAACTCAAGTATCCGGAGGGGATCCGGGTGGTTGGGACGTAGGATCACCGGGAACAAGTCGGGGAGACTTGGGTGGATCTGAACCCAGTAATATTGTTTGTTTGCGTTTGTTTTAATTCTTGTTGATAGTCGTTTAATTCCGCATTGTCGTTTGTTTCTTGCACAATAATTAGGAATAACTATCTTGATTATTTTAAGTACTATTCACCCCCCCTCTAGTACGTGTGCAGTAGCTACCACAGGGCGCTACAATTGGTATCAAAGCCAAGGTTAAAGCTATGACGAACAACGACTACATCGTCTTCAAGGATCGTCACGGATCTTCTTCTGTTTTGGAAGGACAATCCTCTGTCAGGGCTCCTCACTTCAACGGTACCAACTATGGGTACTGGAAATGCCGGATGGAGACCTTCCTCCGGAGCACTTCACTTTGGAGAGCCACGATGACAGAGTATGTCGAGCCTACCGAAGAAGATTTCGCGAAATGGACTCCCGCGGAGGTCGCCGCGGAGGTAAGCAACGCCAAGGCAATGAACGCCTTGCAATGCGCATTGGAGCCCGAGGACTTCAATAAGATATGCACATGTAAGAGTGCATATCAAATATGGAATTCCCTTCTCATCTTGCACGAAGGATCGAGCACGGTAAAAGATTCTAAACTAGTTGTTGCTATGAAAGAATTTGAGTTGTTTCACATGGAACAGGGTGAAACGATGAATGACTACTATGCTCGGTTCGTGGACATTTTCAACGAATTGGAAGCTCTCGGGAAGCTCTATACCCAAAAGGAGAAAGTCGCAAAGATTATCGACGGACTTCCCTCTTCTTGGGAAAAGCGTACCTTCGCCATCGAGGAAGGTAACGATATGAACAAGTACACGGTTGTACAACTAATGGGTACCTTGTTGTCTTATGAGGTACGCAAGGAGAGCAAGATAAAGATGAAGGAGAAGATGAAAGCGTACTTGAAGCAAGACGAGCCTAAGAAAAAGGCGATTGCATACAAGGCCGCTCCATCTACCGATGATGAAGAATCGGAAGAAGAATCAGAAGAAGAATTGGACATGGAAACTCTTGCTGAAATGGCAAAGGAGTTCTACTTATGCTTCCGAAAAGGTAACTTCAAAAATAAATCTAAAGTTAGTTCGACTAATGCTTCTACTCCCGTGTGTTATAAATGCAATAAGCCAGGACATATCAAGCCGGATTGTCCTCTCTACAAACACAAGGGGAATGGAAGGCATCCAAGCGTGACAAGTCAAGAAAGCACAAGAAAGGGCTTGTCGGCACTTTCACCGACTCCGATTCCTCAAGTGGAGAGTCGGACGATGAAAAAGTGGAGAAAGCACACACATGCTTCATGGGCAAAGAGGTTCGTGATGAAGCCACCTCCTCCGATGAAAGCGAGGATGGAAGCGAGGATGAAGGCGAAGAGGTAACCAATGATCAACTTAGAGTAGCCAATGAACAACTTTGGAATAAATTTTCTAATTTGACTACTAGGTTTAATAAGACTAAAAATGAGCTAGATAGTCTTAAAAACTCGCCTAAGCCTATCATTGTCAACAACGACACCGTTGTTGAAGGGTTGAGAAATGAGATTGAAAATCTCAAATCTCAACTTGAGCATGTTCATGTCGAGGATTCGGATGAACATGTGATAGCGGATTTGACGTCTCAAATCTCAACGTTGAGTATTGAGAATAAAAATCTTAAATCACGTGTTTGTGCACTCGCATCGCAAGTGTCCACTTTGGATGCTTCTTTGCATTCTCTCACCGAGAAGCATGAGAGCACATTAGGCCGAATTCATGAATTCAACAAAGGTAAGGGCAAGTTGGATGATATCCTAAATGTTTTACCTCCGGCCAATCACCACATTGGTTTGGGGTATAAGAAGGGAGAGTCATCCAAATCGTCCGCCACCTTTGTTAGGCCATCTTCCGATGCTTCTACTAGTGGAAGTAAACACGTCATGGGTAGATCTTCTACCAATGGTGGTTCCGCTAGGAACACGCCCTCTTTTGGAAAGAAACCCACTTTGGGTGGACCTCCAAAGAAGGGTCATGCCTTCATGTATGCCATGCCACGTAGGAACACACATCCTACCCCACATGCTAGCACAAATGATGATTTTTATGCTCCGCACCCACGAGCACGTGCACACCTTGTGAGACACACTCATGCACGTGTTCCTCCACATTCATATGTTCATCCTCATTCTCATATGAATAATTATCATTATGCACCATTGCATCGCATGCCATATGCTTACCCACGACATGCATCACATAGAAATCAACAACATATGCATGTTCCCAATAGGATTAGGACTCCCAAGACATACACTATTTGGAGTCCGAAGAACACAAGCATGCATAATAAGAATTTGTTTGTGAAATCGTTTATTAATGATGTTATCTTGAATGATGATTATGTTGGGAAATCAAGTTCCTCATGGACTTGGTTTCCGAAGGGTTAGTTTCCTTTGACCCTTCATTGCTTGGTACCATAAGTTTAATTTCATTTTATGGGTACCAAAGCAATTGTGGTTTGTATGGGTTACATTTAATTTGAAGTTAGTTAGCTAAATTTATTGCCTAACCCATAGGATCCAAAAAGATTTTTGGATACCAAATTGATATTCTCTAGGTTAAATTCACCATGGGATACCTACCCTACCAACTCCTTGATTTGCAAGGATTTTCATTCAAATGGAGTTGATGGTGCTTAAGTGATGCACCAATGTAGGGCGAGCTTAATGTTGTAAGTATGTTCATACTTTTGATTCATATTGGTATCCATTGGTAGAATATATTACGATTGGTATCACTTTGCTTCATTTGGTATGCTAGATTAGTGTATGCCATTGTTATATGATGTTCTATCTATTTTTGGCATAACATTCTTGCATGCTACATTTGATATGCACATCGGATTATTTTTGTCTCTGATGTTGATTTCGTCGTTCGACGATTTTATGGATTTAATAGAATTCTTTCTATGGAAACATAGAATTGTTTTCCATGCATTCTATTGATTTTGGAGAGTATGTTCCAAAACTCAATAAGTGAAATCGATTTGAGTTTTGATGATTTCGGATTTCGTTTTTCGCCGATGATCTTATGATTTCGGTTTTCGATTTTCGCCTATGGCTTGATGATTTCGTATTTCGTATTTCGTCTATGGTTTGATGATTTCGGTTTCCGATTTTCGACTTTGGTCTCCTTAACACGCTTTGCTTTTATTTGGTATTTTGCATTTGATATTTTGCATTGGTGTTATTTTGGACCTTGGTCGTATTCTTCGACTCCCATGCGTTATTTTTTAGCCATTGATTTTGTCTCATCCCGCTCTTTTTGCTAATGCCAAAGGGGGAGAGATATAATAATGACAATGTGCTATTTAATAATTCAAAGGAATTTACCATGAATCTAATTTGATGTGTTAGAATTCAGGGGGAGTGAAGATATAAAATGGATTTTGATCCTATATGTGCAATAGTAGGATTCATATTTTATATTTCCCTCGCTGCTTGATGCATATGAATATTATTGAATATGGAACTAACGTGTCATCAATGCAGGGGGAGTAAGTAAATTTCAATTGAATCATTATTATTGATTATTATTTTTGTTGGTTTGTCATCACCAAAAAGGGGGAGAATGTTGTGATATGATTCCCCGGATTTGGTTTTGGATGATGAGCAAACATAAATAATGTATACTAACTTATTTGTGAGCGCAGTTATGGAGATCGTCGCCAAAATACCACGTTCATCAAAAGCGACATCTCAAGACTTCTCAATACGCGTGATCGTGTGCCTGGAGCTTCGTTGAAGCTCAAGGAGCAATATGGAAGTCAAGAGGAATGAAGATTGAAGCTTTGAAGACGGCTCGTAAGGTTTATTTTATAGTCTTCTAGCTTCATAGATTAGAATGTTAAGCCTTGAGTAGGACTTACATTATATACTTCATTTCGCTCATATCTTAGAGCTAGGATATTCATAGAAGCCATTAGAAACTTTCCCGAAGCCTATCGCTTCTTCCCTCGGCTTCGAGTGCATGTTAGTTGGTTCAAGAAGAGTCACCAACCGACTAGATGACGATCTAGTCGGTCAGAAACTCTACATGAACCGACTAGATGCCTTGCTTTATTCAGCTCTTTCCAGGTTGATCAATTAGTCGGTCAAAGAAGAGTCACCGACCGACTAGATGACGATCTAGTCGGTTAGGAATCCTTCTTGGACCGACTAGTTGAGCTTGCCTCTGTACAGCCTGAGTTACTGTTTCGAGTTAGTCGGTCAAAGAACGTTTACCGGCCGACTAGTTGAGAAACTAGTCGGTCAGCATTTGTTCTTAAACCGACTAATTCATCTTGAAGTCAACCTACTCTATTTCGACTGTTAGTCGGTCAAAGATCAGTCACCGACCGACTAGTTGTGAAACTAGTCGGTCGGCAAGTCTTCTTAGACCGACTAGTTGTCTTTGCCTGTACTTCGACTTCTTGGCTGTTCTACCGTTAGTCGGTCTACGTTGTATCACCGACCGACTAGTTGATGAACTAGTCGGTCGGTGATCCTTCTTTGACCGACTAGTCTGCTTCAGAATAGAGCCGTTGGGATTCTTTCAAACTCAATTTTTCTTGCCCCTTTAAATAGAATCCTGATTCGTTTGAAGTGGGGTTAGAGGTCCTATTTCCAAGCAATTTCAGACCTAAGAGAAGAGCTCTCCCAAGCTATTTCAAAGCTCTCTCTCCCTCACAAGAATCTCTCCCTCAACACCTTGAGACCTAATTCCTCAAGAGAGATTCTCTCCTTTGTGAGATTCTCAAGCCAAGAGCTTGATCCTAGTCACCATACTCCACCCTAGGCTTCCATTGCTGGTCATCTTCTTGAAGCTATGGTTTGGTGACATCCTCTTCCTCAAAATCCATCATTGCCCTAATTTGGTAAGTATACTCAAGGCATAGGATTTTGTAAGGTAAGAGTTTATTTCATTTCAATCGTATTTGAATTGTGTCTCTCGGTTGTGAGAGAGGTTGTGATCCTGGTTTGTGGGAGTCACATGTCTTTTGTATGCTTTGACTTGTGAAGATTGTTCACAAGTATTTCATAGTGGAAATCTTGAGTTAGGGTTGCTAACTCAAGTATCCGGAGGGGATCCGGGTGGTTGGGACGTAGGATCACCGGGAACAAGTCGGGGAGACTTCGGTGGATCCGAACCCAATAATATTGTTTGTTTGCGTTTGTTTTAATTCTTGTTGGTAGTCGTTTAATTCCGCATTGTCGTTTGTTTCTTGCACAATAATTAGGAATAACTATCTTGATTATTTTAAGTACTATTCACCCCCCTCTAGTACGTGTGCAGTAGCTACCACAGGGCACTACATGTGTGTGTGTGTGTGTGTGTGTGTGTGTGTGTGTGTAAAATGCGCCTATGCTCGACCCCTCCCTACCATCCGATTCGATCCACAATCTTGGTAATATCTTACCTTTTGGTGCAATTACCATCGCGCCCTTTAAGCCCTTTTCAACGCGCCTTTGTACTAAATTACCTTTTAGACATTTTGTACACAATCACTACCACTTCTTTTGCTCACTCCCGCGCAAGACGCAGAAGCTGGATTAGATCCCCAGTTTTGCGCTAGGTCTTCGATTTTAATAGCCCACGACTGAGATCGCCCCCAAATCCCTGCCAGCACATGCTCGTTGATTCCCCTCATACTCTCCTCCATCGAGGTAAGTATGGCATTCCTAATTTACTCGACGTACTTATGTCAAGCATGCACAAACTTATCATAAATCATACGTTGATTCCCCTCCTACTCTCCTCCATCGAGGTAAGGATGGTCATCCCTAATTTGATGGACATATCATATTTCTCAACACGCACAACGGGATAAATTTTTGAAGGGGTTTGCGGGGTGAGTAATTTCCAACATTTGGACGATTAGCACTAGAAATTACTCTCTGTGCACAACGGAATAAATTTTTTAATCGGTTTGCATGGTGAGTAATTTCCAACCTAGCGAAATGTTGCGATGGAAATTACTCTCCGTGCAAAACGATTCAAAAATTTAGCCCGTTGTGCGCCTTGAGAAATATAAGATGTCCATCAAAACTTACTGAAGCTGCCCATATAGCACAACAACATAGAGCAAATGACGTACATAATATTGCTCACCATACAAAACGGTTGATATGTTTGATTTTCTGATGTATTTGATCTTTTCATCAAATATAATGGTAACAATTAGATCAGATTGAAAAAGACTAGCTATTATACGCAAGGTTTTAATATGATTAGTAATAGTAGTGTGGTTTTAACTAACAAGATGATGTATAATATACTACTACTTGGATAAACATATATAGTAGTCATGTTGTGTCAATATTACTGATATTTTTATTTGTTTCTAATGTAGAAAATGAAAATCAAAGAGAGTGAACCCTTTGTGCATGATCAAGAGATGCCAAATGAGATTGAAGCTGAAAATGATAGTGCAAACAGCGTATATGAAGAGGATATGCATAGTGATAAATGAAAAAGGCAGCCTACATATTGCAATGAAATTTCAAACAGATGAAGATGCATATCAATTTTATAATACATATGCAGCAATAAAAGGTTTTGCAACCCGAAAGGGATACGGGAAAGGGAAAAGATGGCAATACCACGAGGAGGAAGTATACGTGTAACAAAGAAAGGTATAAAAGCTTAAAAGATAAGAGGGAGATAGGGAGAGAAGTTAATTGAAGGAAAAATTAGAGAGAAGGCTGTATGGCTCGAATGACAGTTCATAAAATCGCCGATGGAGTATGGTGCATAAACACCTTTGATGATGATCATAATCATGAGTTGATAAAGAGCCCATTGAAGATCCAAATGTTACGGTCACATAAAAGATCGCATATGGACGGAACATGTAGGAATTTAGTTGATCAGATGCATGGCTGTGGAGTAGAACCTGCAAAGATTGCAACGATTCTAAATGCCACGAGTAGTAGTAATGTCAATATTGCTACACAACAATGCATTGATCATGGGAGAGTAGCAAGAAAGAACAATATTGGGAAGTAATGCATTAGAGTAATAAAACAATTTATTAAAAGGCAAGCTACAGACTCTCAGTTCTATTATGCTATTGAGCATGATGAAGATAATATATGTAGATATTTTGGGCTGATGGAAGGGCGAGGACATCATACAGCCAGTTTGAAGATGTTGTTGTATTTGATGTCACTTAGAAGACAAATAGATTCATGTAGCCTTTTGCACCTTTTACAGGTATCAATCATCATAAACAGTCTATTTTATTTGGATGTGCTCTTCTTACTAAAGAGAAGGAAGAATCCTTTGTGTGGTTATTTGGACAGTGGTTAACATGTATATGGGATAAAGCACCAGGAGCTATCATCACTGATGAAGACCCGACACTATGCAATGCAATCAAAAGATTTTATCCAAATACAAAGCACGGGTATTGCATATGACATATCATTCTGCATGAAGACGAGCATCTACGTTCATTGCGGTTTTCTTATAACCCTGAATTTATGAAGACTATGCAAATTGGTGTAAGAACAGTCAAAATGTTGAAGAAGCTGAGAATTGTTGGGGCATCTTAAAGGAGAAGTACCAAAAGGAATTTTTGGAGCCATTGACAGAAAAACAAAAAAAATGAAATGAAAGCCTGGAAGTGGTTACATACGATGCATGAGAAAGCACAACATTGGATTAACGTGTACCTACTGGATACTTTCTTTACAGGTATGAAAATGTTAATACGATAGAGATTGTTGTAAAAATATATGATCAAAATAAACTAATCATATGGTATTTATTTCTTATTTTTATGTAGGCATGTCATCCAGCCAAAGGAGTGAAAGCATGAACGCGTATTTTGATGTATACATAAACTGTATGAATCCATTATACGAGTTCATTGATCAATATGATAAAGCGGTAAAATTTCAGCAAGACAAAGAGGAGATAGAAGATACTTTTTGTATGAGGAACAAACCAGAATATAGCGGTATGCATGAGTTAGATGTTCATTCCGCAAAGGTATATATTAGAAACATATTTTCATTTTTCAAATTCGGTTCAAAAATACTTTATACTGTCGGCATGAAAGGGTGAGTATGAATGGGAATATGACCATATAAAGTAATTATGCGGATTGATGGAAAAAGCTACTTGCATTATGTTCAATGCAATATATCTACAGGAATGTTCAGGTGTACGTGTGCAAGGGTTGAGACTAAAGGTTTGCTATGCACGCAAATTTTATATTTCATGAAGCAAAAGTTTGATGTGCAAGCCATCCACGAGAGATATATTTTACCAAGGTGGACACTAAATGCAAGACATAACATCATGAGTCTTGGGGCCTCTTCGACTATCACAATACACGGAGTGCGTCCAAATCAAATTACTCCACTTCAAACCTGGAGACTTTGTTCGTCATTCGATAAAGTCGTTCAGGCGGCTACAAGAGATCCCCTTCTGTTTGATGACGTCTTTAGGTGGGCAAACAGTTTTTTGGACCAACATAATATAAATGAAGCACAAACTGCTTCTGAAGATCCAAGCACTCAGGTGGTGTCTAATGCACCTATCAAACAAGAAGTGGGAGTAAATGATGTCATTATGCATGATCCTGCAAAAGCAAGAACTAAAGACCGACCACGAGTGGCGTCAAGGATTCCGTCTGGATTACAAGTCTACAAGAACAAAGTCAAGTAAGAACAAGGACTTGCAGTGTTTTTGCAGAAAAGGGTCATGACATGAGAACTTGTCGTATGAGTACATCTGATAGAAAGAAAGTATATCTGCTCAAATGTTTACTATTTTATATACTAGTATAAATTATTTTAACATCATTGCTCCATATTTTTTGTAGAAAAAATCTTTGCCCGATGACTTAACAAGGCTTTGATATGAAGATTGACATTTTTAGATACTATATGCAACAATTTTGTATTAGCTTGGAAGAAATATACTACATGCATCTGTCATAGAGATATCAGTATAAATGTGTTGAAACTAAACTGATTCGCTTTAAAATGGTTATCTGAAAACGGAAGTGTCTTATATTTTAGTCCAAAATGCAGCCATTGTCATGTTGAATTCATAGGGCTGAGGGTCCAAATTGAATCTTAAAACACAAAGTATTAATTATAAGCGTATGATGATGATGCCTATCATTCGAGACCTATATCTACTGCTACCGATTTCATATCTTATAATTTCTCTGTTGCTACATATCCTGACAATTGTCAAGAAAATTAATGTGCTTAAGGAGTAAGAAGAAGAAGCTGAAGAGCTGAAGAAAATGAAGAGAATGAAGGAAATGAGGCATGTAGCTGTGTGCGATGAGTAATTGTGGGTAATTGTATACAGTTTTGCTCCGCGTGCACAACAGTTACTACTTTTTCCCGTTGTGTGCGCTGAGCAAAACTTGGTAATTGTACAGTTTTACTAACCGCACATAACGTTCAATAATTTTACCAGATGTGTGCGTTGAGTAATTTGGGTAATTGTAAACAGTTATGCTCCATGCGCCCATCGATTACTACCTTTGATGGTTATGCTCGTTGAGTAAAGGTTGGTAATTGTAGACAATTGTGCTTAGCTCGTACAACGTTCAATTCTGTTGCCGTTTGTGCAAGCTAAGTAATTGTGGGTACTTTAAGTTAGCATCACGTAATTTTGTAATGTGCTGCAATTGTATCAAATTTAATGAGATTGTATTAAGGTCTGTATTCCAACATACTACAATATTTATGCATTCAAATGTACATAACACAACAAATTAGAAACTACATCTAAACATTTTGTAACATCACAATTTGGAAATGGTAAGCAAGTCAAGCACTAGATGATACTAGGGATACATGGATTCCCACCATGAATAATTTCAACTTTGTTTCCATTTATGAGCTGCTCCATCAGCTTCATCAGCGTCACTTGCTGCAAGTATCTTGGCCATCTGTCCCCTGTATACGTTGAAGAAGAATCAGTGATGAACACAAAACAAAGCATAATTAAGTAAAACTATTATACAGGTAGACTTAGAATAAGATAGAACATTTATTATCATCAAGCAGTGATGTCTGCAACTAAGAATCAAAGAATACATTGACATCACAGAGAGATCGTCCATTACAGTATAAGTAGCAACTCTTTTAACGAATCTGGTGCTTTCTCTAGTCGATGCATTAGCTGAAAATTTTTCGAGTTGCATGTTTTTGCTCGACACGCACAATGGTTAAAATCTGGATATTGTCCATCTTTGAGTGTTGAAGACGGAGCAGTGATGAAGGAAAAAATAGAATGTTATAGAAAAAATATCATATAATTAGAATAAGATAGAATAATATCATCAAGAAGTGTAGTGGTTGATGAGGGCTTCTGGGTAGGGAAGCCATTTATAAACGAATTGAACTGGCCATGGATGAGGATGAGACTACAGTAGAGTTACTGGGTGGCAACACAAGAGACCTCGTGAGTCTACAACAAATTGCTCGTGATTATACAAAAGAATGCTCGTGAATTTACAGTAAAATGATAGCAGCCAGATGTTGTTCTCAATAATGCATGACCGTTGTGTTGCGCGTTGAGCAAAATTGATAGCATTTAACAAAATTTCTCAATGCGCACAACCGGGAAAAAGATGGCCGTTGTGCACGGTGAGCAAATTATTTATGGTTTATCAAAACTGCTCAAAGCACAAAACATGCATATAGTTAGACCGTTGTGCGCATTGAGTAATAGGTATTTTGGATAACACAATTGTTCAATCGATGTAAGTACGAGTAATATTTCACTTACAATTTTGTAAACTTGTTTCAGCAGCGTAATGCTCGATATAGCAACACTGACATCACAGAGAGATCATCCATCACGGTAAAAGTAACAACTCCTTTAACAAATCTGATGCTTTCTCTAGTCGATGCATTAGATGAAAATATTTCTCGTAGTATGGTTTTTTCTCGATGCACACAACTGTTAAAATCTCGAAAAAATTTACATGGCGTTGTGCGCTTGGAGTAATTTTATTCGAAAGTAACCCGTTTTTCCTCGGCGTGCACATATGGTATAATTTTATCCGTTTGTGCGCGATGATTAATATTACTTCAAAATTAAAATCTAATATCCCACGCGTACAATCTGTAGGGCACGCTGAGTAATAATACTCTCCTCTAAACTGTTTTAATACCGCATACAATGCGTTATAATTTAGAAATTTATGCGCGCTGACTAAAATCTTATGTATATTCACGAGCACTGCTTTGTAGACTTACGGGGTCTCTTCTGTAGACTCATGGTCACTCTACTATAGACTCATCCTCATCCAAGGGCAGTCCAATTCGTCTATAAATGGCTTCCCTATCTACAAGCCATATTCAACCTCTACACTTCGAGTGATGTGATATGTATGAGGAAGAAGTAAACATACACTCTACTGTAGACTCATCCTCATCTGAGGGCATTCCAATTCATCTATAAATGGCGTCCTTAACCACAAGCCCGCTTCAACCACTACACTTCGATTGATGTGAAGGCATGAGGAAGAAGTAACCCTGGTCAGATAGTTGTGTTAGCTCACACGAGGAGTAGCCCCGACCGTATAACTGGCTAGCTTGTGAAGTCTTCTAAATCATCCCCGACGGTATAGCTGGCTCGATCCGCAAATGGGTGGCCCCCCCGAAAATATAGCCGAGTAGCCCACGAGGGTAAAGTAAGGTCATTTTCGATTGTATAGTCGGCTCGGCTCGCGAGGGTGTGGCCAACGATCATATAACTGAGTAAATGTGAGGGCAAAGAAAGGTTATCCATCGTTCTCTTTTCCCCGAATCTACTCTCACTTCTCTCTCCTATTTCGGGTCGCATTAAGATCTCATCGTCCAAATTTAGCACGTTGTGCAACCAGATACTGGCGACAATATATCCCGCAGATAGCCACTTCATTGCAAACGACACTCATATCCAGCTTATGATGGCAGAAAATCGGCAACGTTAATAAACACAACGAAGATGGTCACCCGATGAACTGGCGGAAGTTGAAGAGAGAATCACGCAGATCATGTCGACAATATATCCCGTAAAGCGCCACTTCATTGCAAACATCTACGAAAACAATCATATGTATCAGTTTGTAAGTGTGAAGGCAAATGTATCAGTTTGGATTTGTATCAGTATGTACAACAATATATTTGAATGGTTCCTTTTTGAATATGTTATTAGAATGAATACGTATGTTACAATATGAATGCGTTGTTTGCTTCATTTTGAATATGCATCAGTTTGGTTTTGTATCAGTATGTACATGAAAATATTTGAATGGTTCTTTTTGAATATGGTCTAAGATTGAATATGTTTCAGAATTAATCTAAAAGTTTGCATGTAGGCATGTTTCTGAATTAGATTAAGTATGATGCAAATTGGAATGAGAATGATTGAATGTTGTGTTGCACATTGAAAAAAATCGATAGCATCTAATAAATATGCTCAAAGCGCACAACCGACAAAATTATTCCCGTGGGGCGCGTTGAGCAATTTTGTTATCGCCTCAAATTTCGCTCAACGCGTACAACGAGCATAATTATGCTAGGTGTGAGCGTTTAACAATTGTTTATAAACTACCATAAATGGTTAACACGAACACTCCGGTCATTGCTATGGCATAGAAAATTGTGTTAAGGCATAGAAAATTGCTAAATGCGCAGGACTGGCTTTATTGGTGGTTTTGCGATATAAGGAAATTTGTATTCCCATAAGAAAATGTCACCGAGCACACCGGACATAATTTTTCCAGTTGTGCGCATTGAGCAATCTTTTTTCGTGGCTAACAATTTATCTCAACTTGCACCACAACAGTCAGTCATTATTGCGCATACCCTATTTCTCCACTACTACCCAATGACAATGTTTAAATACAAAAGACTAAACAAATTTTCCAAATCCTACGGACTTCAACAACTAGTGGCAACTTGACCTATTCTTACTGACAATAATTCAAATAACAGAATGCAAAAGACTAGCTAAGAACTTGACCTATTCTATTGAAAGCATGCATAAGCCACTTGCACACGCGAGCAGTACTTCCTTTAATTAATGAACTTGGGATCTTCTTTGCTTATCATGCCACTACTCACTAGTATTTTGGCCATATGTCACATGTAGGCTGCATTGAAGAAGAATCAGTGATGAACACATACAAAACATAATTAAGTAAATATATAAGGAATATTGCAACATCACCATATGGCACCAGTATAAAATTCAATAATGGCGCACATATATGAAATTCTTCAGAGCATTCAGTGTAAGGTAGCTGAACTGTTTCCGAACAGCCAGGGGAAGGTGTCTGCACAGTTTGCGAGAAGGTCCCAAAATCGAACCTACCAAGATAATTGGCAATGTAATGAAGCATTCGAGTACATCGAGTGCTTCTGAAGGAGCAAAAAACATCTTCGAGTCCATATATATGTGATGTATTCAATTTCTGCATCACGTCACTTGCCGCTAGTATATTGGCCATCTTTATGTGTTGTAGAGGAAGCATTCATAAACAACAACAAAATAGCAAGTTGAAGAAACAATATTTTATAAGTAGAATCAGATAATGGAACTATCATCACGAAGTGTAGTGGTTGATGAGATCTTGTGGGTAGGGAAGCCATTTCTATAGACTACTTGGATATGCCCATGGATGAGGATAAGACTATAGAAGAGTTACTGTGAGGCTACAGAAGAGAACCCATGTGTCAACAGCTGAGTGCTCGTGTATCTACATAAATTAGAATAGTGCTAGTGAATCTACAGCAGATTGATACTAGCCAATTGATGAACCCAAGAATGGTTGACCTTTGTGGTGCGAGTTGGGCTAAATTGTTATTAGCCTCTACACAAATTTCTCATCGCGAGGAACATGCAAAAATACATTTGGTTGGAAAACTCCTTATAAATAATACTGTATGGAAAAATGCAGCTGACCCTATTTTACCTCGACCCGAGGGCTCGTTTAATGCTTTGCATGCAGTAGTCACCCTCACACATTTGCACTTAATGCAGCAGAGTAGGTTCACTTGCATTTAATGCATTAGACCAATTGTGTTTGCCCAACGCACACAACGGTCCAAATATATACCCGTTGTGTGCGTTGAGCAATTTTGGGTGGTGGGTAACTAGCATCCAGGTGAAATGCAAGTTGCTATATATACTTTTGCAAGTTGTGCGCATTGAGTTATTGTTGGTAATTGTATACAGTTTTGATCAGCACCCACACCGTTCACTTATGGGGCCAGTTGTGCGTGCTGAGTAATTATGGTTACTTTAAGTTAGCCTCACGAAATTTTGTAATGTGCTGCAATATTATCAAATTTAATGACATTGTATTAAGGTATGTATTCCATCAAACTATAACATTTATGCATTCAAATGACATAACATAACAAAGTAGATACTACATCTAAACATTTTGCAACATCACATTTTGGAACTGGTATAAAATTCATGCAAGGAACTATCCTATGGATTCATGGATTCCCACCATGAAAAAATGTCAAGCACGATTCTATGTATGAGCAGCTCCATCAGATCCATTAGCGTCACTTACCACAAGTATCTTGGCCATCTATCATCTGTGTTGGCATGTATGCGTTGAAGAAGAATCAGTGATCAATACAAAAAATAGCATAAATAAGTAAAAATATTGTATAATTAGACTTAGATATATTAAGATAGAACATTTGTTATCATCAAGCAGTTATGTATGCAATGAAGCTAAACAGAACATATGAAGGGTCAAAGAATATCTGCAAGATGTGATGGACGAGAATGAAGCTGGTGTGGCTGCAAGAACATCTTCTAGCAGATATATCTACAATGAAGATAAACATAACATATGAAAGAGCAAAGAACATCTTCGCGTCCATATAAAGGTGATGTATTTAATTTCTGCATCACGTCACTTGCCGCTAGTATATTGACCATCTTTGTGTGTTGTAGACGAAGCATTTATGAACAACAAAAAAATACAAGGTTGAAGAAAAAACATTGTATAAGAAGAATCAGAGAGAATCAGATAATGTAACTATCATCACACATGGTAGTGTTCGATGAGGTCTTGTGGGTATGGAAGCCATCTACAAACGAGTTGGACTGACCATAGATGAGGATGAGACCACATTAGAGTAACTGTGAGGCTACAGAAGAGAACCTGTGAGTCTACAGCAGAGTGCTCGTGTATATGCAGACTAGTGCTCGTGAATCTATATCAGATGGATACCAGCCAGATGTTATTCCCAAGAATGTTTGATTGCAGTGGTGCGCGATGATAAAAATTCCTCAAACATATACCTTTTTACTCAACGCGCACAACGGGAAAAAATACATCTGGTTGGGATTAGCAAAGAGCAAAATCTATATTAGCAAATAGTAATATTTCTCAAACGTATACCTTTTTAGTCACCGTGCACAACGGGTCATATTGTAACAAATTACAGGATTGTAAATATTTTTTCTTAGTGCTAACAAAGGTCACTACTTTTGCCCGTAGGGCAGGCTGATTAACTTTGAGTAATGGAATACAGTTGTGCTCATACGACAGGTTCTTATGTCGTGAACCTTTTTTCCACAAACATTGTAGTTATGAGCAGCTCCATTAGCACGCACCATCATTACTTGTCGCATGTATTTTGGCCATCTGTCCCCCTGTATTTGTTGAAGAAGAGTCAGTGATGAACACACAAAAAATCAAAATAGAGACGAATATATTTTATAATTAGAAGCAGAAATAATCAGGTAGAGCAGTTAGTATCATAAAAAATATTGCAACTTCACATTTTGGCACGGGTATGAAATTCAATAATGGCACTCAATATAAATGTGATGTATTCAATTTCTACATCACGTCACTTGCCGCTAGTATATTGGCTATCTTTGTGTGTCGTAGACGAAGCATTCATTAAGAATAAAAAAATAGCATGTTAAAGAAAAATATATTGTATAAGTAGAATCATATAGAATCATATAGAATACTATCATCAAGAAGTGTAGTAGTTGATGATGTCTAGTGGGTATGGAATCATTTTATATAGACGAATTGGACTAGGTATGGATGAGGATGAGATTACAGTAGAATTACTGTGATGCTACAGAAGAGAAACCGCGAGTCTACAGATGAGAGCTCGTGAATATATAGAAGATTGCTCATGAATCTACAACAGATTCATACCAGCCAGATGTTGTATCCAATAATGGCTTACCGTTGCGGTGCGCGTTGGGCAAAATTATTAGCATCTAAAAATTAGCTCAACGCACAGAACGTGCAAAATTATATTTGGTTGGGATTAGCAAAGAGCAAAATCTATATTTTACATTGTCAACTGATTTGAATTCTATGGCTGATTAGGACTAGCAAATAGTAGCTAGGATTTGATTTTGGGGAATGGAAGGATGCGATGTGTTTTGAGAGAGTATTGAAGGGGAATGCATTTGGTTAGAAAACTTGTAATAAATAATACTGTATAGAAGAACACAGCTGACCATCTCTTGCCTGGCCCGAGGGCACGCGTTTAATGCATTTTCATTCAGTAGTCAATATCACAGTCACACTTTTGCACTTACTGCAGCAGCGTAGTTTCACTTGTGTTTAATGCATTAGACCATTTGTGTTTGCTCGATGTGCACAACGGTAAAAATAAATTTCCCTTTGTGCGTTGAGCAATTTTGCGTGGTGATTAATCAGTGTCCGTTGTAAATGCAAGTTGATATATATATATAATTACTAGAAATAAACCGATTTGACCCGTTTTTCACACGTTGCGTACGAAGTTTAAAGGAGTAAACTTGTATTGTATTATTCTATACAGCCCAGCCTCTTAGGCTGTCTTAGTCTGTAAACAGTAAACTTAGCGTTGTCTTTTTTACATATGTGTCTTGGAAGTTGGACTTTAAACTAACAAACCAAAGATAATTCAAGAAATAGACTTGTATTGTATACTTTGTATTTTTATATACAGCCTTTACAGGCTGTCTTGATCTTGTTTTGTGTGTCTTAGAACTACCGAGCCGAAGATATGGACAAAAGTTAGCAGATATACTTGCCAACTGAAAATCCATCAAAAGTCCTATCACCGTCTTCATATTATATTTGATGCAATGTTGAATGATTTATTTGGCATTTCTGACCATTACTTTTCCCCCTATTTTGTGTTTTTTCTTAATTATCGTGATCTTTTGCTGACCGTTGTGCGCACTGAGTAATTATTCGTTATGACAGTTTTGCTCAACGCACACTGCTGGGTGTAATTTGACCAGTGGTGCGCGTTGAATTATATTTCGCAAAGGTATACCTTTTTACACACCGCGCACAACGGGTCATATTTTAACAAATCATAAAAATGTATATATTTTTGCTCAGTGCTCGCAATGGTCACTACTGTTGCCCATAGGACGGAATGATTAATCGTGGGTAATGGATTATGTAATACAGTTTTGCTCAGCACACACAACGGTCAGGGCATCTGACTGTTGTGCGATGATTTATTGTGGTTAATTGCATACAGTTTGGCTCAGCACGCAAAATGGTCACAACAATGTCCAGTTGTGTGATTTAAGTAATTGTGGATAACCAGATACAAAACTCGCACAGCAGTCAAACAAATCGATGTGACCGTTGTGCACGCTGAGTAATTGTGTGCAAACGTAAATAGTTTATCATAACGTATAGTATGACGGTCACAACTTTTGCCCGTTGTACGCACTGGGTAATTTATATTTTGGTAAAAAGTTTTTACTCAGTAATTTCAATGTCGGACATTGATTTAAGTAAGCATCAATGTATATATCACCTATATCAATTTTGTAATGTCATGCAATTGTATCAAATTAAATGACATTATATTAAGGTCTGAATTCTAACATACTACAACATTTATGCATTATAATGTACAGAACACAACAAAGTTGAAACTATAGCTAAACATTTTGCAACAAAATATTAACGATCCAAATTATGCCCGATGTGCGCGTAGAGCAATTTTGTTATTTTGTTTAATTAGTATCCAGTCCTAAATGCAATCTGCTATATATAAAAGTATCAGTTCTACAGAATATAGAAATGAAATTGCATACTGAAACATGTGTTTTCTTATTGCATAAATCCATACAATAGTACAGTAAACAACAAAGTTGTTATACAACCTAAAATAAACCACATCATTGGTGAAATATCAAGAACTGCCCTCTGTCTTGAATGCTCATATTTTGGTGATATATTGTTCATCATATAATTGCTACTGGAAGATTCTCTTCTGTTAATTTCATTGGCTCTGGAAAAAGAGTAACTTCTATCCGCATGTATATCTACATAATTCCTTGCTCGTTCTCATAGCCTTGACTTTAACTTTGTTATTTCTTGTAGCAAATCTCTGTCAAGTTCTTGGACACGAGGACACAGTTCCATCTGATCAACCCAAGAAAAAAATTACATCCATTTCTCTTGTTGTAATTGATACAACCATAAAATCTTCTTCCAATATTCTCCCTTGTCATAACAGTCCTAAGTGGAGCTGTCAGGGCACAATAACAAATTGGCTCTGTCATCTCCATAGCATAAATATTTTCAGCTACCATGATCTGTAAAACTGTGTAACAGAAATTTCAATATATGTGAACAAATGACAATATGTGAACAAATGAATAGCAGAATGACAAACAAAATATTTTGTATTACCGAACTTAGAAATTGGAAGTGGAAGTAGAAGTAGATAGATGTGTGAGTATATGAGGGATAGTGGGCTGCCATTTATAAATGAAGTATAGACATGGATGGGGGAAATGGCGATTGTGCTCGTGCATATACAAAGGGCACGTGAATGTTCAGAGAAATTGGTGTGAGAAACACAATGTACCATCTATCTCAATGTTGGAAAAATTACTTATACGGAAAACATTTCAAAGTACTGCTGAACAGCTCAAACAAGATGGCATTTATGATCATCTCCAATAGCGCGCACCATCGTCACTTGGCGCACGTATTGAGGCCATCTGTCACCTGTATTCGTTGAAGAAGAATCAGTGATGAATACACAAAGATCATAACTGAAACGAATATATTTTATAAGTAGACGCAAAACTAATCAGAGAGAGCATTGAAACAAATATGGTTTATCAA
>CM061140.1:127491245-127866278 GCA_030789695.1 Scilla litardierei | reverse complement strand
TTTTGGCAGTTTATGGAAGTTTATATCTGTTCTCCTTCAAAGGACACTTCAACAGCCATTTTTGGTCTAGCAGACTAGTTAGTCGACTAATACTCTAGACTAGTCGACTAATGTTTGGAAAAGGGCTCAGATTTTTTTGAAAATTTAGGCAGTTGTCCATCGTTCGAAAACTAACTTTTTGGATTATAAATAGACCCCAGACCTCTGCCTAAATCACACGAAAATTCTCTCACTTTCACTTTTCTTAAGTTCTTCTTTCTCTCTAGAAAGTGTGTGATTTTCAGATTTCCATAGGGGAACCTATGTAGAAATCCTGCCTCCTTTAGGAAGTCCAATTTCTAAGAGTGTTCTACCACAATTTACATCTTGAACCTTGGAGATTCCATTACCAACCTTGTGCTATAATTCTGATATTATCAAGGATATGTGTGATATTGTTTCATACTCTTTCTTTATTTTATTTGGTGAATCTCTTGTTGAAGAGATTGCACAAGTTTGCAACACGGAGAGTGTTGGCATCTTTATATGTTGATTACTTGCGACACGGGGAGTGTTGGCATCCTTGTATGTTGATTACTAGTGAGGAAAAAGTGTTTTAGTGGATTCAAATCTCTACGGAGTAGAGGAATGAATGTAGGATCACAAGGATCCGAACCAGGATAAAATTATTTGTGTTTGCATTTGAAATATTCTGGATTGTGTTCTTTTATTTCCGCACTCTTATTGCAATTTTTTATTAACTTTTAATTTTGCAATATCATCGTGATTTACACTATTCACCCCCCTCTAGTGTATTTGGTATGCCATGAGATCCAACATTTGGTATCAAAGCTACATGGTGAAAATGGCCTACACCTATCCAACGAACACTTCAACGTCTTCATCACAATTTCCAGAATGGCACTCTACTACAAGGCCTCCATTATTCAATGATTCCAACTACTCTTATTGGAATACAAGGAAGACGATCTATCTTCAAAGCATCGACTACGAACTTTGGAACATGTTGAAAACTCAATACAAGAAGCCTACAACTCCATATGCCCAATGAACCACTAATGACAAATCTGCTGCAATCCACAACTCTAAAGCAATAAATGCATTATTCTGCGCTATGGACAAGAATGAGTTCAATCGTGTCTCCCAGACTAAAACTGCAAATGATATTTGGCATACACTCCAGGTAACACATGAAGGAACTAATAAAGTTAAGGAACCTAAAATATCTGTTCTTGTTCACAGGTTTGAGTTTTTCAGAATGAAGGAGAATTGAACCAATTGGAGAAATGATCACTCGTTTCACCGAAATTGTCAACTCCTTAATAGCCCTTGGCAAGACTTATACTCAAACGGAACAAGTAAGGAAGATTCTTCGTGCCTTAATGTCAGAATGGGAGAAGAAGACTACAGTTATAGAAGAAGCCAATGACATGTCAACTCTCACCGTTGAAAGCTTAATTGGTAATCTAATGTCCTATGAAGTACAACTTCTAGATCGCAAAGAACAAGCAGATACAAAGAAGAAAACTCTTGCCTTTGCCGATTCATCAGACACCAATGATTCAGACATAGACGATGAAGACATGGCACTAATAACGAGAAACTTTAAAAAGTATATACGAAGAGGTAATTTTAAAAGCTTTAAGCCTGAAACTACTGATACTTCTTTGTGTTTTCAATGTAACAGACCAGGACATATGAAAAAGGATTGTCCACTTCTTAAGCCTAAAGAAAGGACATTCAACAACTTCAGAAAGGATAAGAAGTTCGAAAAGAGAAAAAAGACAATAGCAGCAACATGGGATTCTTCATCGATATTCAATAACTTCAGAAAGGATAAGAAGTTCGAAAAGAGAAAAAAGGCACTAGCAGCAACATGGGATTCTTCATCTTCAGATGAAGAAGAAGAAGTCAACGATCAATCTAATGAAAAGAATGCTCATATGTGCTTTATGGCACAAAGTGATAATGATGTAAGTAGTTTAGATAATGAAGAACTACTTGATGCTTTTAATGAATTGTATATGAGATTCAAGAAATTGAATTCTCAACATAAGGCATCAGTTCTTTCTCATCAAGAATTAACCTCTCTTCTTCTTCATTAGATAATCTAATTATTGAGAAAGAATCATTATCCTCTAAAAATGATAAACTACTTCATGAAAATGAGACTCTCAAATCTGAGAATCATAATATGATTTCATACATTTCTATTTTAGATAAGGCTATCTTCTCTAAAGTTTAAATATGATAATATGTCTTCTAACATTAGTAAGTTTAATAAAGAAAAGAATAATTTAGATGATTTACTTAGAATACAACATCCTGCTAATCATAGACAAGTTTTGGGGTAAGAGAATACTCCCAAATCCAATACTCTTGGTAATGTTATTTTAGAAAAGAAAAGGCATGTATTTATTAATGCTAAGAAAATTGATTCTTCTAATAGTATGAAAAAGATACTATTCATATAACAAAAAGACCAATTTCTTAAATCTTCTAAGAAAACAAATATGCATAATATTTGGGTTTCCAAAGATATTTGCTTATATAATAAGGATTTATATATTTCTAATTTTATGCAAAATGTGATTCTTTCTTCTAATTATTTGAAGAAACCAAATTCTACTTGGGTTTGGTTTCCTAAGGAGTAATCCTAATGACCCATATAAAGGGTACCAATATTTATTTTTTATCTTTCAGGTACCCATAAAAGAAAGATGGATAGCCATATGATCGTGGATGTTCTAACTATATGACTGGGAACATCAAACTTCTATCATCTGTTCAATTCAAAGATGGTGGCACCGTTACTTTTGGTGATAAGAACAAAGGTAAAGTGATTGGCATTGGAACAATTGGTGATCTAATAAAGCTAATCATCGAAAACGTGCTCCTCGTTGACGGTTTGATACATAATCTCTTATCCATTTCTCAATTATACGATAAAAACTTTAAAATAATTTTCGAAAAGAATGCATGCATTATATATGATCTTAATATGACTAATATTTTATTTCAAGGTAATCATAAGAATAATATATATATCTTATGCATGAAAATATCTTTAAATGATCATTGTTTATTAGCATTCACAGATAACACATTATTATGGTATAAATGTTTTAGTCATACTAACTGTAAGCATTTGGCACGTATTTCAAAACAAAAGTTAGTTTCTGGAATGCCTAATATACCTTTCACTCATACACAATTTTGTAATACATGTCAACAAGGAAAAATGCATAAATCTTCTTTTAAATTGAAAGATGCTATTTCTACTAAAAGACCACTTGAACTTTTACATTCAGATTTATTTGGTCCTTCTAGAATAGCTTCTTTAAATGGTAATAAATATGCATTTGTAATTGTTGATGATTATTTAAGATGTACTTGGGTATTATTTTTGAAACATAAAAATGATGCATTTGAAGAATTTACAATATTTTGTAAAAGAATTAAAAATTTAAAATCTTCATCCATTATTACTATACGTAGTGATCTTGGAGGAGAATTTGAAAATGATTTATTTACAAAATTTTGTAATAAACATGGTATAACACATAACTTTTCTTTTCCTCGAGCCACACCACAAAATGGTGTAGTTGAAAAGAAAAATAGAACATTACAAGAATGTACTAGAACCACGTTATGTGATAGTAATCTACCAAAACACTTTTGGTCAGAAGCCGTGGCTACTGCATGATATGTTTTGAATAGAATTTTGGTAAGACCATAAATGAATAAAACTTGTTTTGAATTGTTTTATGATCGTATGCCTCGTGTGTCTTATTTTAAAGTATTTGGTTGTAAATGTTTTATTCTTAATACTAAGAATTCACTAGATAAGTTTGATTCTAAATCAGACGAAGGTATTTTGTAGGATATTCTACACGTAGTAAAGCTTTAGGATTTACAAAAAAACTTTATGTATTGAGGAATCTATTCATGTAAATTTTGATGAAAATTTTACACCTATCACACATTTAGATGAGGAAGATTCTATGCCTATCACTAGTTCTTTAGAAAACACTAAGTTAGATGACGATAATTCTACTAATTCCATTCCTGAGATTATCCCTGAAAAAACAAGTCTTCCTAAAGCATCTGTTGAAGTTACTAATTATCCACATGATTTAGTTATTGGAGATATTTCTGATAGAGTAAGAACTAGACCTCAAATAGAAGAAATGACTAATTGTGCATTTATATCATCCATCGAACCAAAGAATATTATTGAAGCATGTAAAGATAGTTCATGGATTATATCAATGCAAGAAGAACTTAATCAATTCAAAAGGAATGATGCATGTGAATTAGTACCTAGACCTTCAGATCATCCTATTATTGGAACAAAGTGGGTATTTAAGAATAAATTGGATGAATCTGGTCAAGTAGTTAGAAATAAGGCTAGATTAGTTGCACAAGGTTATAATTAGGAAGACGTCATAGATTATGATGAAACATATGCTCCTGTAGCAAGATTAGAATATATTAAAATGCTTTTAGCATATGCATGTTACAAGGATATTAAATTATAACAAATTGATGTTAAAAGTGCATTTCTTAATGGTATTATAAAGGAAGAAGTCTATGTAGAACAACCACCATGATTTCAACATGAAAGTTTTGAAAAACATGTTTTCAAGTTAAAGAAAGCATTATATGGTTTAAAACAAGCACTTTGTGCTTGGTATGAAAGATTGAAGAACTTTCTTTTAAAATCTAAGTATTCTATTGGAAAAATAGATTCTACTTTGATGTTATCATTATACAAATATATATTGATGACATAATTTTTGGTTCTACTAAATATTCTCTTTGTCAAGAATTTTCTAAGAAAATGCAGAATAAATTTGAGATGAGTCACACGGGTGAATTAACCTACTTCCTTGGACTTCAAATCAAGCAAATGAAGGAATGTATATTTATACATTAAAGTAAATATACAAAGGAACTCATTAAAAGGTTTGGATTAGAGAATTTTGCAGAAAAGCGTACTCCAATGGGTACTTCATCAAATCTTGATAAAGATCCAAATGGTAAGAGTGTTGATCAAACACTATATCGAGGTATGATTGGATCATTACTTTATCTTACCGCAAGTTGAACAGATATTATGTTTTCTGTTTGCATATATGCTAGATATCAGTCAGATCTTAAGTTATCACATTTGACTGCTGTCCAAAGAATAATTAGGTATATCAAACACACATCTGATTTTGGTTTATATTATCCAAAATTAAATTCATTTGATCTAATTTCAAATAGTGACGTAGATTTTGCTGGTTGCAAAACTGATCGTAAAAGTACAAGTGGAACTTGTCACTTTTTAGGATATGCATTAGTATCATGGTTTAGTAAGAAACAAAACTCTGTTTCTTTACCTACTACCGAAGTGGAATATATTGCCTCTGGTTTAGCATGTGCACAGATTTTATGGATGAAACAAACAATACTAGATTATGGCATTAAATGTAACAAATGTCCAATCATGTGTGATAACACTAGTGCTATAAATTTATCCAAAAATCCGATACATCATGCACGTACTAAGCACATAGATATTCGTCACCATTTCTTGGATGATCATGTCCAAAAACGTGACATTATTCTTAAGTTTATAGATAATAAGAATCAAATTGCCGATATCCTGACTAAGGTTCTTAAAAAGATGAGACTTTTCTAAAACTTAGAAGAGAACTTGGTATAGTTAGTAAATTGGAATTTTAACTATAGATTATAGTTATATACTATGTTAATATCAATATAGAATTTTTTTAAAATTTTCAGAATTATTTTTTATTTTTATTAGTCGACTAGCAGATAGTTCTGGTCGACTATGCAGCTAGATATTCGTATGTATCAGTTAGATCTATATATTCTTATATATATGTATATATATTATAAAATATGTGATCTGACCGGTCAACACTATTTTGGAATCACTACAAAACAAAATGACCTTACTTTTTGTTTTTCCCTCCTATTTTCAAAGCACCTTGAAAATACAACTTGTCAAGTACATCACCTTGAAAAGGGGCTTTGCCAAGTCAAACTCAAGTACAACCTACCCTAGCCATTGACAGAAGTCAGGTCCTTTGTGTACTCATATTTGACAGTCTATATTAGTAAACAATCCACATTTTTTGCATCTTCCTCCTCTCAAATATTCTGTGCATTGATTAGTCGACTAGACGTTTCGACTAGTCGACCAGAAAATGACAGTTTTTCAAAAAACTGTGATTTCGACCATTTTATTCCACCATTTTTCGCACCAATCGGTTCTTCAACGTCTAAAACAGTTAAGGGAAGTTTCCATTATTATTCTTTTCAGTTTTTGATGATTCAAAATTTCGAATTTCCCTTCTCAAATCCTTAATTAAACTCCATGGATCTTCATTTCTTCATGAGAAAAATCAAATCTCAATATTTCGAATAACCTCTCCATTTCAGAGAAAGAAACTACGAATTCTCATGGGTACTCTTCATTCTTCTCTAATGTTTCCATTTTCACATCCTCGCTCTTCTCATAAATTCACTCCGGTCGATGAAGCCCGCACAAAATATGTCGCCATGGAATTCACCCCATTCTATCCCAAACAGTCAATCGATTTTAGTGATCCGAAAATTCAGAACTTCAATCTCCATCATCTTCTACATACCATTTCTCTCTTCCACCTTTGGTGTGAAGACATTCCATATTATCCACTCCTTGTGAACCAATTTTACTCTAATATGGTTGTTTATCAAGATGACGGAAACATCTATTTTGACACCAAAGTCCAAGGTGTAGAAATGCATCTCACCTTCGTAACTCTACCAAATGTCTTGGCTTCCCTCGATCAAATGATCAAAATCTCGAATTTCCCATGGATCATCAACCCATTCTTGATTTACTTAGTCCCAATTTTCGTCCTTCCGATATGATCGCTATGAACATACATCCCACTCCTCGCCTTCTCCTCAAGATCATAACTAACAACCTTCTTCCAAAGGTTGGGTCTTTCAATTTCATTGATGAAACTCGCCTTCGCATTATCTATGCCATCATGCGTGGCATAAAAGTTGATTGGTATGTCTCTCTTATTTCAGCCTTAGTGAAACCCGTTTCAAACCACAACATCCTACCTTGCACGATCACTCGTATTCTTCAACATTTTAAAGTTCCTCTTGATGATGAAGTGGCCGTTTATAATCCACTTTGCTTTGATCACTCCATCTTGAGTCGCATGGACCGTCAACCAAATCCACATATTGAAGAAGAGCAACCGATCGATTCACACTCTCGTCGTCGCAAGATTACCATGTCCCCAAATGTTCATCCTCACTCATCTTGGTTCTCCCTCCAAGAACAAATTGATCATCTTCAAGATGATATGCATATCAGTTTTGCAGAAGTCCAAGAACATTTGCGTGGTTTTGAGAATAGTATTGCACAAGTTAGGCATGACATGCAATGCAAGCTTTGAAGGCATACAAGGGACTTAAGCCCAGATTATGAGTCTTCTCGCACAGTTGGCACCTTATTCTCCAACAACCTCTCACCGACCACCTAGACCTCCTCCACCGTTTTAAGCAATTTCAGGCGAAATTCGCTTATTAGTCGACTAGGAATATCAGTTAGTCGAATAATTGTAGTTATCAGTGGTTGTTATTTTCAGTTGTCTGGCTTAGTTGCTTTAAGTGCTTGTGCTGTTTGGTTGTTATATAGTCAAGTCACTATGTACTATGTTAATTTGGTCTAAGTTGCTTTTTATTGTTGCATGTTGACAAGCACGTACTTGCTATCCTATGTAAGACATCATCTATTTACGTCTTTTATTGTTAATGAAGTTCAGTTTGCTTTAGTTAATTTTCTTCACTGTTTTCAGAATTCTGCACAGATTAGTCGACCAGGATATTTCATTAGTCAACATCTTTACTGAAGTTACTGAAATACATCCTATTTTTGATAATTTCAAAGGGGGAGAAAAATATGAAATAAATGAAATATATAAACATGTGCACACATAATATGTACACATATACATGTTTTTTCACTATAAACATGTGCACACATGTATATACATGTTTTTTCACTATAAACATGTATACACATAATATGTAGACATATACATGTTTTTTTCATTATCGTGAAAATTTTACTATCATTCCCAAAGATTTTAAGCTCTCTTTATACACATTCACTTTTTACTATGATATATGCATTTGCTAAATTACATTGTTACACAATTATTCAAATTGGCAAATTGATTATTCATTCTATCAAGTATATATTCAGGGGGAGCTTTATAATTAAAAATATTTTTACATATACCACATATATTTCATATTATCGTAAGATATATTGTAATCATAAAAAAATGTGGAGAATGTTGGAAACATAAAGTTTTCTTCCAATAAAGTTTTTGATGATACAATCATGTTTGTGTGTGTGTACTAACTCTTTGGATGCAGATTATCAAGCTCAAACTCTTCACATATGACAGTCATCAAAGTTACGCTGCAATAAAAAGCATCAAAATGCAAGATGAAGCTCAAGCAATGAACTCTTATATCTTGAGAAAGATGATGTAATTGTACCTTTTATTCTTGCATAACTCTATATTGTTAAAGCCTTGATAATACTCTATCTTATCTTTAGGACTCAGCCTTAAAATCCAAACTTCAGAAAATTGGCAGACCAGCACTTTCCCCTAGTCGACTAAAACAATTTTTCTTATTTTATTAAGAAAAATAATTTTTTGTTCAAAATATATTTTCTAATTAAAAGGATCATTTTCTAAAAATTTTCCCAAAATTTTGTTCCTAGTCGACTAATAAGTTTTTCTGGTCTACCAGACGGTTATACCGTTAGTTATTGTCACGACCCGCTTCCCATAACGGAAGGCGAGGCGTGAAAAGTCCGCTCAGACGTGAAGCTGTGAGGCTCCAGTCTATAAAGCGTCTGGTATAACCAAGTATAGGTCCTTACAAATGTGAAACGGAACAAAAATAATAAAAGAAGAGAGGTAATAAAGTTCCAATCTCAGATTTGTCCACAAATAAAGTTCAACATCACAGAAAAGCCACCAGGCTAAAAAGAGTCTAAAAGGCCCAAGCATGGCCAACAGAAGTAAACAACGTACAAAAGGAAGGTGCTACGCACCAACAACCTAACAAGAACTAAGCAAAAAGTAACACCGAAAGAAGTCTCTAAGCCTGGTCTCCGGCGTTGGGTGTTTGCGTGCGAGGGTGGGGAGACGCCGTGCGGCGCCTCCGAGAAGCTGCGTCGCAGGTGATGAAGAGAAGAAGGCTGTGCGTGATGTCTAGAGTAGGGGGCGATGGTGAGGAGAAAATGAGGCCTAGGTTTAGGTGCTGTTTGATGAAGGGAAAACAAAAATAAGCCTAGGTTCTTAAATAAAGAAGTGTAGGGTGAGGGCTTATCACGTGGGTGTAGAGAGAGGGAAGGTGGGGAGCGAGTAAAGTTGTGACGTGGGCGAGTAGAGGGGGATACGGTTGGGACATTGGGATCCTGGAGAAATAGGATAAGATATCTTAATTATTTAGTGTTACAAATAATTAATAGAAATAGGCTTTTAAACAAAACCAATTCTAATTATTTATTCTTTTAAAAAAACTTCCCTCCCGTTCTTTTTATAAAGGTTTGATTAAATAAGATTTAGTTTGATATATTATGCTACGAATTTGTTTACCTATAAATGTTATTAGTAATCAGGTTTGAAATTCAAAAGGTTTTAAAAAATAGTTTAAGTATTAATAGTGCGGTTAAAGCAGATCGGTCCCACAACATCCAAATATTTTAAAGAAAATACCGGGGCGATCGCGCCTCCGAGAGGATCGTAAATACGGAGTCCGGTCACACGTCTGAACTACGAAAAACAGTAATAAAATTCAAATACACAAAACACACGTGAAACACGGCTACGCTAAAATGTGTACAATCGGAAAGTGACCGTGACATCCTACCCACCTTATGAATGATTCCACCCTCGGAATCAACATCAGCCACTGCTTGGAAACAAGTGCGGGAAGCGCTCTCTCATATCATCCTTACGCTCCCAAGTGGACTCCCCAGGGGAACCATGACGCCACTGTAATCTAACCAAGTCGACGGTCTTATTCCTCAGCTGCTTCTGCCGTCGATCCAGAATCTCCACTGGTTGTTGATCATAAGTCAGATCCGGACGAACCGTGATTTCCGAGATCTACGGGTGGTACACCGTGCTGAAACTCAGACTCGTACCCAGAATCTTCTGCAGACTCTGCCAAACCTGAGATGTGAATCTCGTGTCTCTGTCTGACACGATACTCACGGGGACTCTGTGAAGTTGCACGATCTCCTGCACGATTCACGTTACATCACTATCTAAACTAGGAAAAGGAAATAAAAACGGAGAGTAAAAGAATTTACCTCCATATACCTCCTCGCTAGCGTCTCAGTGGGCTGTCTTACTCGGAAGGAAATAAAGTGCGCGGATTTGGTCAATCGGTCTACGATCACCCAAATCGTGTCATTCTGCTTCGGACTCCGAGGTAGTCCAGTCACGAAATCCATAGTGATGTGTTGCCACTTTCACTCCGGAATCGGAAGCGGTTGTAGCAACCTTGCCGTACGCTGATGCTTCGCCTTTACCTGCTGGCATACCAAACACTTGGCTACGCTCCGAGCCACACTCCGCTTCATGCCATGCCACCAATAGTTCAGACGAAGATCCTTGTACATCTTGGTACCTCCAGGATGCACAGAATATGGCGAGCTATGTGCCTCAACAAGCAACTCCTCTCTAATATCTCCAGCTGGCACACACTCTCTGGCTCCATACCTCAGTGAGCCATCCTCATGAACCCGAAAATCAGTCCGCAGACCGGCTTCTATCTGTTCCCGAATCTTCACCAGCTTCGGATCACCAGCCTGTCCAGCCTTGATCCGATCCACGATTGTCGACTATATCTGCATACACATCAACGAAGAAGCCTCTCCAGGAAGAACAATCTCAATACCTGACTCGCAGAAATCCTGCTGCAACCTCCACTGCAAAGTCAACATCATCACCGCTGGAAGTCTGCTCAGCGCATCCGGAACCACATTCACCTTGCCAGGATGATACTGCAAGTCGATCTCATAATCTGCCATGAGCTCCAACCATCGATGATGTCGCATGTTGAGCTCCTTTTGCGTAAAGATATACTTCAAGCTTTTGTGATCGGTGAAGATCTTCACCTTCTCACTCAGCAAGAAGTGCCTCCAAATCTTGAGCGCAAAAACGACTGCAGCCAACTCCAAATCGTGCGTCGGGTAATTCTTCTCATGAGCCTTAAGCTGACGAGAAGCATACGCAACCACGTGCCCGTGCTGATGCAAAACACAATCGAGACCTTTGCCAGAAGCATCGCAAAAGATCTCAAATCCTCCACTCCGATCTGGCACAGCAAGAACAGTGGCAGTCGTCAACCTCTCCTTCAGAATAGAAAAGGCCTCCTTGCAATCATCAGACCAGACGAAAGATACATCCTTCCTCGTCAGTCTGATCATCGGTCCTGTAATACGAGAGAAGTCCTTCATGAAACGTCGGTAATAACCTGCAAGCCCAAGGAAACTCCGGATCTCAGACGCTAACTGTGAAACCGGCCACTCTTTGATAGCCTTAATCTTCTCAGGATCCACCAAAATTCCATCTCCTGACACCACGTGTCCAAGAAAAGCGACCCTATCAAGCCAGAACTCGCACTTGGAATACTTAGCATACAAACGATGTTTCCTCAAAATTTCCAATACTGTCCTCAAGTGCGATGCATGCTCTTCCTCCGACTTTGAATAGATCAAGATGTCGTCAATAAAGATAACGACAAACTTATCTAGAAAGTCGTAGAAGATCAGATTCATCTGATTCATAAAAACAGCAGGCGCATTGGTTACACCGAAAGGCATAACCACGAACTCGTAGTGACCATACTTCATCCTGAACGCTGTCTTCGAGATATCTTCCTTCCTCACCTTCAGCTGGTGATAGCCACTCCTCAGATCCAACTTAGAGAACACTCTCGATCCTCCAAGCTGATCAAAGATGTAATCTATATTGGATATCGATTCTTGACAGTAACGGCATTCAGCTCCCGGCTCGAAGCGAGGGGCATTCTGGAGCATGCCCTGCTGCACCTGCATCATCTGATGCATCATCCTCATGACTTCAGTATTGGTGGGCTCTCTATCTGGCACCGCATCACGGTCGGGCTCTCCACCAGCTCGGGTCTGTCGTCTTCCATCCATCTAATGTCATAGAAAACGAATTAAATTAGATTCAAAGTTTATGACTTGGATGTTTTAATTTATTTAATGGACATTCTATAATTATTATCGTTGTTCCGATAATTCACAATAGCAAGTGACCAGCATGTACCACCAATAAAACCTGTCACGACCCGCTTCCCATAAACGGAAGGCGAGGCGTGAAAAGTCCGCTCAGACGTGAAGCTATGAGGCTCCAGTCTGTAAAGCGTCTGGTATAACCAAGTATAGGTCTTTGCAAATGCGAAAAGGAACAAAAATAATAACAGAAGAGAGATAATAAAGTTCCAATCTCATATTTGTCCACAAATAAAGTTCAACATCATAGAAAAGCCACCAGGCTAAAAAGAGTCTAAAAGGCCCAAGCATGGCCAACAGAAGTAAACAACGTACAAAAGGAAGGCGCTACGCACCAACAACCTAACAAGAACTAAGCAGAAAGTAACACCGAAAGAAGTCTCTAAGACTGGTCGCCGGCGTTGGGTGTTTGCGTGCGAGGGTGGGGAGACGCCGTGCGGCGCCTGTGAGGAGCTGCGTCGCAAGTGATGAAGAGAAGAAGGATGTGCGTGATGTTTAGAGTAGGGGGCGGCGGTGAGGAGAAAATGAGGCCTAGGTTTAGGTGTTGTTTGATGAAGGGAAAACAAAAATAAGCCTAGGTTCTTAAATAATGAAGTGTAGGGTGAGGGCTTATAACGTGGGTGTAGAGAGAGGGAAGGTGGGGAGCGAGTACAGTTGTGACGTGGGCGAGTAGAAGGGGATACGGTTGGGACGTTGGGATCCTGGAGAAATAGGATAAGATATCTTAATTATTTAGTGTTACAAATAATTAATAGAAATAGGCTTTTAAACAAAACATATTCTAATTATTTATTCTTTTAAAAAAACTTCCCTCCCGTTCTTTTTATAAAGGTTTGATTAAATAAGATTTAGTTTGATTTATTATGCTACGAATTTGTTTACCTATAAACATTATTAGTAATCAGGTTTGAAATTCAAAAGGTTTTAAAAAAAAATTTAATTATTAATAGTGTGGTTAAAGCAGATCGGTCCCACAACATCCAAATATTATAAAGAAAATACCAGGGCGATCGTGCCTCCGAGAGGATCGTAATTACGGAGTCTGGTCGCGCGTCTGAACTACCAAAAATAGTAATAAAATTCAAATACACAAAACGCACACGAAACACGGCTACGCTAAAATGTGTACAGTCGAAAAGTGACAGTGACAGTTATTTTAACTGATTGCTATTAAATAATTTTTTAAATATTTAATGGCAGTTATAAACTACCTTCCAACGTTCATATTGGTAGTTTCTAGCTGTTTTGGCAGTTTATGGAAGTTTCTATCCATTTTCCTTCAAAGGACACTTCAACAGCTATTTTTCTTCTAGCAGACTAGTTAGTTGACGAATACTCTTGACTAGTTGACTAATTTTTGGGAAAATGGCTCAGATTGTTTTGAAGATTTAGGCAGTTGTCCAACGTTCGAAAACTAACTTTTTGGACTATAAATAGACCCCCAGACGTCTGCCTAAATCACACGGAAATTCTCTCACTTTCACTTTTCTTAAGTTCTTCTTTCTCTCTCTAGAAAGTGTGTGGTTTTAAGATTTCCATAGGGGAACCTCTGCAGAAATCCTGCCCCTTTAGGAAGTCCAATTTTCTAGAGTATTCTACCATAATTCACATCTTGAACCTTGGAGATTCCATCACCAACCTTGCGCTATAATTCAGATATTATCAAGGCTATAGGTGATATTGTTTCATACTCTTTCTTTATTTTATTTGGTGAATCTCTTGTTGAAGAGATTGTACAAGTTTGCAACACGGGAGTGTTGGCATCTTTGTATGTTGATTACTTGCGGGGAGCAAACATTTTAGTGGATTCAAATCTCTACGGGTAGAGGACTTGACGTTGGATCACAAGGAGCCGAACCAGGCTAAAAATCTCTGTGTTTGCGATTGAAATATTCTGGATTGTGTTCTTTTATTTCCGCACTCTTATTGCAATTTTTTATTAAGTTTTAAGTTTGCAATATCGTCGTGATTTACACTATTCACCCTCCTCTAGTGTATTTTGTGTGCTAGGAGATCCAACATACACCACTGCCAGCAGCTCCTTCTCAGCGGTTGTGCAATTCCTCTTGGCTTCATCCAGCATTTTGCTAGCATAGTAGACGACATGCAGATTTTCCTCTTTCCTCTGGCGTAATACAACCCCCACTGTCTGATCACTCTCGTCACACATTAGCTCAAATGGCAGATTCCAATCTGGTGGCTGGATGACTGGAGCAAAAATGAGAGCCTCTTTCAATCTGTTAAAAGCTTCAAAACACTCATCATGAAAATTAAATGGTGTGTCTTTTACAAGTAATTCGATGAGGGGGCACGACATTTTTGAAAAATCCTTAACAAAACGGCGGTAAAACCATGTATGCCCAAGAAAACCTCGAATTCCCCTAAGATTAGTCAGCATGGGGAGTTCCTTAATGGCTTCGATTTTTTGCTTTATCGACTTGTATCCCCTTGGATGAAATGACATGTCCTAATACAACTCCCATAGTTACCATAAAGTGGCACTTTTCCCAATTTAGAGTGAGGCTGTTCTCACGGCATTGTACTAGAACCTTGGCTAGGTTCCAATGGCAAGAATCGAACTCAATTCCATACACGGAGAAATCATCCATGAAGACCTCCATAATGTCTTCGATAAAATCAAAGAAGATAGATGTCATGCACCTTTGAAAGGTTGCAGGTGCATTACATAAACCGAAAGGCATCCTTCGGTAGGTTAATGTACCATACGGGCATGTGAAAGTCGTCTTCTCTTGGTCTTCCCTATACAACAGGATTTGGAAAAACTCCAAATATCTGTCTACGTAGTAGAAATAATTGTGTTTGGCAAGGTGCTCAAGCATCTGGTCGATGAATATGAGGGGAAACTGGTCTTTTCGGGTGGCTTTGTTTAGTTTTCTATAGTCTATGCACATCTGCCAACCCGTGACGGTCCTCGTCGATATCAACTCGTTCTATTCGTTTCTTATGACAGTCATGCCACCCTTCTTGGGCACAACTTGGATATGACTGGCCACTTGCTATCCGAGATAGAGTAGATGATATCTGCTTCGAGCAATTTCAAGACCTCTTTCTTAGCAACCTCTTTCATGTTAGGGTTTAAGCATCTTTGATGTTCTATGGAGGTCGTACGGTTGTCCTCGAGGTGGATCCTATGCTCACAAAGCCTAGGGCTAAGATGTTTTAGATTGGTGATACTATATCCTATCATGTCTCAATGCTCTCTAAGAACCTTCAAAAGGTCCTCGAGTTGGGGTTCAGTGAGAGACGCATTAACTATGACGGGGTATGTACGATTGTCACCCAAAAAGCATATTTAAGGTTGGCGGGCAGGGGTTTGAGTTCTACCTCAGGGGGCATTGTACCCCCTACCGTGCTTGCATGTGACTGGAATTCTTCTTTCCCGGGTGCTGGCTCATCTGAGACGGAATCGTCTGAAGTCGTGTCATAGCATAAGCTCAAATTGGTCGATGTGTATGCCTCATAAAAGGTGTCTTCAGGTTCTGTTTCCAGGCCTTTGCAGTTCTCGAGATCTTCCAAGCCATGCTCGTCAGTAAGGGGAATTTTGTCGTCTGACCATGATCCTCCTTGGAAATCGCTCTGAAGGCCATCGGGTATAATGGTCAAATCATCTCCTTGGAAGTCACCGGTCTCTGGGGAACTTGTACCCTCGGGATTTATTCGTCCCTCTGAGACAAGACGTGCAAATATCTACTCGAATGGGATGTTGGCAGGGAAGAAGTATGTGCCATAAGAATCAACTCATATGTGGATCCCTTCATAGACGTTGTTGGCGTCAGCAAAGTATTCCGAGATGAATTCAGAAAGATGCGATGTGAATGGATCTACCGACGAAATGAATACTAGCCCGCTGCACATGGTATGATCCACAATGTTATTCAAAGCAGTTATTAGGGATACCTGTCATGGCCTGTTTAGCCCTATACAACGACTGATGTGGTAGTCCTCTATACGTGAGTAGTCCTCTATACGCGAGTAGAGGGAATATAAGGAGTCGAAAAGCGGTGATATGGCGTGTAGGTTGCTGGTGGCAGTCGTGTAATTTCGTGAAGAGTGTGAGGGCATTTGGTCATTTGGCAATACAGGTAGAAGTGTGTGTAGAGTAAAGGTGGGTGTGTAAAGTAATGTCATACTTGTAATTTTGAAGGAGTGGGTTAGTGTTAGAGGGGCTAGTGTGAAAAGGGATGAGATTAGTGGCATACTCGTAAATACTTAGAAGGGTGATAGGCAAAATGGTCTTTTGGCCTAAAAAAGGTGTGTGTAGTAAAGGAGCGTGTGCACAAAGTAATGGCAAACTTGTAAATACTTGAAGCTTGACATGTAATTTTGGAAGGGCATTAAAGTCATTTTAGCATGTGCATGCTTATCCTAAAGAGGATTCTAGTATGAGATATTTTGTAAGAAAAATCTAAACCATTCTTTAACATTCTTTAACTTTCTTTTTCTTTTTATTTTCATTCCTATTCTTCCCCCTCTCCTCCCTATTACTGACCGAACTCCCTATCCCTCCTTTTTCAATTCATCAAGCTTCCAAAACCCTAATTTTACCTCAAAATCCAAGAAACCCTAGGTTACTTCAAGGAGAAATAAAGATAGAAGGAAGAGAAAGAGAAGAGAGAAAGAGAGAGGCTTTCTTGAGGTAGGATTCTAACCTTGGTTTGAGAATTTTTATTTAAGGTTGTGAAGATGTTATGACGTTAATTATATTGTTCATGATCGTGAATTTATGTGATATGTGTGCAATAGGTCAAAAAGATCAAATTTTTCCTTGTTTTCTTAGCAAAACACATCCTTCCTGAAATTCTGAAATCAAGCTGCATGTTTTTATTTGAATTATGGTCTCTGTAGGTTGAATTACTTTCTAAAAAAATATATTCTTGTAGATCTTGAAGTTTTACCCCAGATTCATATAAAATTTGACATATGTTAAGTTCAATAAGCAGGACTAAAAATTTAATGTTTTGCAACATGTCTAGAATTCTGACAAACTGGACATAGTTTAGGAAAATGAAGCTTATTACCTATACACTCTATGGAATTTGCTGTTCTTGGTCTTGTTGTAAAGTTAAGAATTCTTTTTACAAATTCATATCAGTGCATATTTTTCGAAATTCTGACTGCAAGGTGCCCCGTATTGGCTTTTAATACAGACCCTGAATTCTGCCTGAAAAACAGTCTGAACATGCTCCATCAAATAAATCACCATAAATTTTCTAGTCCATATTTCTGCTTGAAATTTTATGGGTGAATCTAGGACTACTAAATCTCCATCTTTCATTAAGAAATTTTTGTTAAATTCACAAGAGAAATTGACTAAACAAGCTGATTCTGTAGCTGTGCATGCAATTTCAGCAAGCTGGACTGTTTTGGTGGAGTTGAAACTTGCAATAATGTTAATTTTCTATTCCAATATGCATGGATGTTGTTGATATGTTAAAGAAAGTTTATTTATACTATTTGTTACTAAAATTGTTGGTGAGGCACTCTTCATTTACATGGCGACTACTATATGTTTGCTAAAATGCCCAAATGAATTTGAAATTGAAGAAACTTGGAAATAGCTATGAGAATGTTGTGCCATGTACTACATTATGAAATTGCATATTACTATTGAAGATTATGACACATGATTTGTTAACTGGGATGTCTCGATCTGCTCTAAGGCGGGTGAACATCCTAGTATGGTGATGGAGGAAGTTTGGGTATAACTTACCTATAAAGGGCTGGACTGAGAAGTTGGGGAAAGAGATATGTGATATGTGATATTGATTTCCACTCGCCTTTACCGGGAGGGGAGGGGACATATGGAGGTTGTGTTACTATGGGAAGCCTCACTTCTGCCAGGGACGGGGGAGCTGAGAGGCCCAGCGTACAGTGCTCGTGTCCACTGCGTCGTGTGCTATGTTCACCCTAAATTTGGAATGAGGTCCATGCCCTTATCTTTAAGTGATACCCAGGCTTCCATAGAGTCACTAACATCTGCTAAATAATAAATTTCATATGTGTTGCTGTTGCACATTTGTGTGTTGTACTTTTCACTTTGGTTCCTTCTGCTCCTATTGCCTTTACACTCATAACCCCTAAATGATTTTCCCTACCCTAGTTAGTTTCATACTGGTCACATTTTGACGTACTCATTTTACGTATCTGGTCTTGAGCAGGTGACACCAGAGCAGAATCTCCCTCAGGAGATTACCCATACGTGAGCTGACACCAAGGGTCACTACTCTTTTGGGATGTGTCTTGTAGTGTGACCTGGGTCGTGTAGTGAGCGAGTTGTCTTTTGTAGATGTGATATGTGTTGGGAGCTTGTGGTACTTCTCATGTATTCTCGAGTTAGTTTCACTTTGTACTTGATTCTGGTGTGAGGTACTTTCTTTGGTTATGTAAATCTGTGATTATGTACTTTCTGTGATGGCTGTATGTGTTGCTTTCTTTATCTGTGTGTGTGTGTGTGTGTGTGTGTGTGTGTGTGTGTGTGTGTGTGTGTGTGTGTGTGTGTGATCCTAGCATTCGCAGTGACCTGCTTATTGTGTGTTTTCTTTTCACGCTTGGAGTAATACCGCGGCTTGTTAGGCTCCACCTCCCTTTCCCATGTTATGGAATGCCATTTAAAGTATTTGTGAGAATGTGGCGTGACAGTTTTAGTGGTGGCCCATGCAGGTCCGCTCACACTGCGATATATGAAATGATGATACATCCAACACACTTTAATGCCATCACATATGGTACTAATTCCTCTTCTGTTGTCATCTCCCTGTAGAATGGATAGTGCACACGGGATATCTTCGTCATAGATGGAGCATACCGAGCCCTCTTTGATGGAGAAGATTTTTATGGGTTTCCAGGCGAGTCTGGGTTAGCAGGCTGAGATGCTCGCCAAGATGCAAGGTCAGAAGACCCCAGGCTTTAACCAGTTTAGGGCAATGAAGCCGAGGAGCTTTTCGAGTAAGGAGACTACAGTGGAGGTCAATGAGTGGTTACGACGCACAGAAGATGACCTCACAGCTGTTGGGTTTCCATTGGAGAGTTGGATGGATGCAGTAAAAAGGCAGTTGACACATCAGGCCAGAGATTGGTGGGATGCCCAGGAGCAGCATCTGGCAGGTCCTATCTCTTGGAAGACCTTCAAGGAGCATTTTGAGTCTAAGTTCCTTCCAGAGATGGCAAAAGATGAGCTCAGACAGTGTTTTGAGCAGTTGACCCAGGGTCGGCGGAGCGTGGATGAGTATGACATCGAGTTTTCTTTGCTGAGCAAGTTTGCCCCGGAGCTTGTTGCGACTGATGCCACCTGAGCTTGGAGCTTCCGTTTAGGATTGGATTCGGAGTATACATGGGCGATGTCTACACTAAAACTCGCCACACAGGAGGATGTGCTTGAGGCGGTAAGATTATATGAGATCCATTTGCAGAGCATAGGGAAAATGCCTACAGGTGATAGACGACCATCAGGATCACAGAAGGCATTATCTCAGTCAGTACAGATGGCCTAGTTCAAGAGGCCATGAGCCCCTATAGTGACACAGAGACGTCTAACATGCCAATACTGTGGCAAGACTGGTCATGAGCAGAAGGAGTGTTGGGCTTGGGATAGACAATGCTTTGCTTGTGGTGGCCGAGGACACATTAGCAGGTTCTGCCCGTAGCAGGATGCCTACCCGGCCCCAGTAGCACTTGTGGCTGCTAGGTCGATGCAACAACGAGCTCTTCCACCTGGTTCACAGCGGCCATCACTTCGGGCACCAGCTGGACCAGGTATACCAGCCCCTAGAGGACCTTCATTGCCTCCTCAGCGACAGACCTTTAAGAAGACAAACTCTGCTCCTAAGTCCAAGGCTTTCACCATGACAGCAGTATCAGTTATATGCCAAATATAGTAAGTGCCAGTTTTGGCTGTCTAAAGTGGCATTTTTCGGGCACATAGTTTCAGGAGAAGGTATATCAGTTGATCCAGAAAAGGTGACTGCAGTGGAGAAGTGGGCTGTTCCCAGGTCGGTTTCAGAGATTTGAAGTTTCTTGGGATTGGCTGGCTATTGCAGGAAGTTCATTAAGGATTTCTCCAAGATTGCGGCACCACTTACTTACGTAACTAAGAAGTATGTTGCTTATGTCTGGTCTGAGGAGTGTCAGCATGCATTTAACGAGTTGAAGAGAAGGTTGACAACTGCGCCAGTCCTGACAGTCCCAGACCGTTCTGTAAGATTTGAGATTTTCTGTGATGCTTCTGGCAAAGGGCTGGGATGCGTCCTACATCAGCATGGACATGTTGTAGCTTATGCCTCTAGACTTCTGAAGGTGCATGAGCTAAACTATCCTACACACGACTTGGAGTTAGCAGCCCTGATTTTTTCCCTAAAGCTATGGAGACACTTTCTGCTAGGGGAGCATATCAAGGTGTATATCGACCACAAGAGTTTGAAGTATGTGTTCACCCCGAAGGAGCTCAACATGAGACAGTGTCGGTGGCTTGAGCTGATGGCAGAATATGATATCGATCTCCAGTATCACCCTGGAAAGGTGAACGTGGTCCCTGATGCACTCAGTAGATATCCTGCTGTGATGATGTTAACCTCTCAACCTCGGCTCCAGTGGGCACTGCGACAAATGGAAATAGAGGTTGTTCTTCTGGGTGTTAAAGTAACCATGTTGAGTTTGCAGGTCCAGTCCGATCTGGTGGACCGGATCATAGCCGCGCAGTTAGGGGATGAAAAGTTAAGGAGAATCCGAGAACAGGTAGAGGCTGGACTTCAGACTGATTTCCACATTCACGAAGATGGCTCTCTTAAATTTGGAACTCGGCTATGTGTGCCGGCCGATGCTATTCGAGAGGAATTACTTAAAGAGGCCCATAGCTCCCCCTATTCAATTCATCCAGGAGAGACAAAGATGTACCGCGACCTGCGAAAACATTACTGGTGGCATGGGTTGAAGCGCAGTATAGCCAGAAATGTGGCCTCGTGCTTGGTTTGTCAACAGGTGAAGGCCGAACACCAAAGAGTTGCCGGTCTGTTGCAGCCTCTTCCCATTCCTAAATGGAAATGGCAACACATGACGATGGATTTTGTGATTGGGCTACCTCGAACGCCCAAGGGAAATGATGCAATTTGAGTAGTTGTTGACTGCTTGACCAAATCTGCACATTTCATTCCCTTTCAGGTTGGACAGTCTACCAAGCATTTGGCTCGCAGATACATAGAGGTAAAACCCCTTTTTTACCCTTACATTTTCTATATTTGGTAGTGCGAGGTGTTTGACATAATATTCGTTACAGTAGATCTTGAGGCTATCTAGAGTTCCTGTTTGTATAATTTCTGATCGGGACACCAGATTCACCTCACATTTTTGGAGAAGTTTGCAATCTAGTTTGGGGACTCATCTCAAGTTTAGTACCGCATATCATCCCCAGACAGATGGGCAGTTCGAGCGAGTTATTTAGATCCTTGAGGACATATTGAGGGCGTGTATGCTGGACTTTAAAGGATCCTGGGAAGATCACATGCACCTGGTGGAGTTTGCTTACAACAATAGTTATCAAGCAAGCATTGGAATGGCACCGTTTGCTGCTTTGTATGGAAGGAAGTGCAGATCGCCTCTAAGCTGGGACGATGTTGGGGATCTTGAACTCTTAGGGCCTGACTTGGTGGTGGAAGCGATCGATGTGGTTCGGACAGTCAATGAGAACCTTCATATCACTCCGGATCGCTATCAGCATTGGGCAGATACAAAGAGGCATCCATTGGAATTTCAGCCAGGCGATTACGTGTTCTTGAAGATCTCCCCGACACGTAGCATGATTCGATTTGGTAGAGGAGGGAAGTTGAGCCCGAGATTCATTGGTCCATTCGAGATCTTGGCTCGTGTTGGTGAGGTTGCCTATCGCCTTGCCTTACCTCCATCCCTTGAAGGCATCCATGATGTGTTCCATGTATCTCAGCTTCGGAAATATGTGGGAGACCCTAGTCACCTCGTGGACTTCTTAGAGATTGAAGTGCGCCCCGACCTGACTTATGAACAACGACCAGTGGCCATCTTGGATCGGAGACAAAAGATACTGAAGAAGAAGGCCATTAATCTAGTAATGGTTATGTGGCAACGAGAATCCCCTGGTGAGTCTACCTCGGAGCACGAGGACGAGATGAGAGACAGATACCCTCACCTGTTTATGTAAGTATCTTATCCCTGTATCAATGTCTCTTTTGATTATCTTGAGTGCAAAATTTCGTGGGGACAGTGGTGTAGAGTAATATATATAGAGAGGCCCTGGGAATCGGAAGTATTTTTCTTCTTAGACTATAACCCTTGGACTTCGGAAGTTTGAGGACGAACTTTAGTTTAAGGAGGGTAGGATGTCATGGCATGTTTAGCCATATACAGCGACTGACGCGGTAGTCCTCTATACAAGAGTAGAGGGAGTATAAGGAGTCGATAAGAGGTGATATGGCGTGTAGGTGGCTGGTGGCAGTCGTGTAATTTTGTGAAGAGTGTAAGGGCATTTTGGTCATTTGGCAATACGGGTGGAAGTGTGTGTAGAGTAAAGGTGGGTGTGTAAAGTAATGTCATACTTGTAATTTTGAAGGAGTGGGTTAGTGTTAGAGGGGCTAGTGTGAAAAGGGATGGGATTAGTGGCATACTCGTAAATACTTAGAATGGCGAGGGGCAAAATAGTCTTTTGGCCTAAAAGAGGTGTGTGTGTAGTAAAGGAGTGTGTGCATAAAGTAATGGAAAACTTGTAAATACTTGAAACTTGAGGGATAATTTTGGAAGGGCAGTAAAGTCATTTTAGCATGTGCAAGCTTATCCTAAAGAGGATTCTAATATGAGATATTTTGTAAGAAAAATCTAAACCATTCTTTAACATTCTTTATCTTTCTTTTTCTTTTTATTTTCATTCATATTCCTCCCCCATCTACTCCCTATTGCTGGCCGAACTCCCTCTCCCTCCTTTTTCATTTCATCAAGCTTCCAAAACCCTAATTTTACCTCAAAAATCCAAAAAACCCTAGGTTACTAAAAGGAGAAATAAAGATAGAAGGAAGAGAAAGAGAAGAGAGAAAGAGAGAGGCTTTCTTGAGGTATGTGATATGTTATGACGTTAATTATATTGTTCATGATTTTGAATTTATGTGATATGTGTGCAATAGGTCAAAAAGATCAAATTTTTCCTTGTTTTCTTAGCAAAACACATCCTTCCTGAAATTCTGAAATCAAGCTGCCTGTTTTTATTTGAATTATGGTCTCTATAGGTTGAATTACTTTCTGAAAAAAATATATTCTTGTAGATCTTGAAGTTCTACCCCAGATTCATATAAAATTTGACATATGTTAAGTTCAATAGCCAGGAGTAAAAATTTAATGTTTGCAACATGTCTGGAATTCTGACAAACTGGACATAGTTTAGGAAAATGAAGATTATTACCTACACACTCTATGGAATTTGCTGTTCTTGGTCTTGTTGTAAAGTTAAGAAGTTTTTCTACAAATTCATATCAGTGCATATTTTTCGAAATTCTGACTGCAAGATGCCAATATTGGCTTTTAATACAGACCCGAATTCTGCCTGAAAAACAGTCTGAACATGCTCCATCAAATAAATCATCATAAATTTCCTAGTCCACATTTCTGCTTGAAATTTTATGGGTGAATTCAGGACTACTAAATCTCCAGCTTTCATTTAGAAAGTTTTGTTAAATTCACAAGAGAAATTGACTAAACAAGCTGATTCTGTAGCTGTGCCTGCAATTTCAGCAAGCTGGACTGTTTTGGTGGAGTTGAAACTTGCTATAATGTTAATTTTCCATTCCAATATGCATGGATGTTGTTGATATTTTAAAGAAAGCTTAGTTATACTATTTGTTACTAAAATTGTTGGTGAGGCACTCTTCATTTACATGGCGACTACTATATGTTTGTTAAAATGCCCAAATGAATTTGAAATTGAAGAAACTTGGAAATAGCTATGAGAATGTTGTGCCATGTACTACATTATGAAATTGCATATTACTATTGAAGATTATGACACATGATTTGTTAACTGGGATGTCTCGATGTGCTCTAATGCGGGTGAACATCCTAGTATGGTGATGGAGGAAGTTTGGGTATAACTTACCTATAAAGGGCTGGACTGAGAAGTTGGGAAAAGAGATATGTGATATGTGATATTGATTTCCACTTGCCTTTACCGGGAGGGGAGGGGACATACGGAGGTTGTGTTACTATGGGAAGCCTCACTCCTGCCAGGGACAGGGGAGCTGAGAGGCCCGGCGTACAGTGCCCGTGTCCACTGCGTCGTGTGCTATGTTCACCCCAAATTTGGAGTGAGGTCCGTGCGCTTATCTTTAGGTGATACTCAGGCTTCCATAGAGTCACTAACATCTGCTAACTAATAAACTTCATATGTGTTGCTGTTGCACATTTGTGTGTTGTACTTTTCATTTTGGTTCCTTGTACTCCTATTGTCTTTACACTCATAACCCCTAAATGATTTTCCTTACCCTAGTTAGTTTTCTACTGGTCATGTTTTGACGTGCTCATTTTATTTTTCAGGTCTTGAGTAGGTGACACTAGAGCAAAATCTCTCTTAGGAGATTTCCCATGCATGAGCTGACACCTTGGGGTCACTACTCTTTTGGGATGTGTCTTCTAGTGTGAGCTGGGTCGTGTAGGGAGCGAGTTGTCTTTTGTAGCTGTGATATGTGTTGGGAGCTTGTGGTACTTCTCATATATTCTCGAGTTAGTTTCACTTTGTACTTGATGCTGGTGTGTGGTACTTTCTTTGCTTATGTAAATCTGTGATTATGTACTTTCAGTGATGGCTGTATGGGTTGCTTTATATATATGTGTGTGTGTGTGTGTGTGTGTGATGTATGATTCTAGCATTCGCAGTGGCCTTCTTATTGTGTGTTTTCTTTTCACGTTTGGTGCAATACCACGGCTTGTTAGGCTCCATCCTCCCTTTCCCATGGTATGGAATGCCATTTAAGGTATTTGTGAGAATGGGGCGTGACAATACCCCATCCGGTGTGTCACAAGAGTTGGCTTGTGTAATATTCCTGACGGAGAGTCAGAGCATGTCCCTTTCGATGCTAACGTACACGTCTCCCTCTAGAGCACCCAATTATATTTGTTTCGCAATGTAGTTCAGGATTTCAAATTCGTTTTCATGAATAGCCTTGATAAATAAAGAGCTAGTAGATCTGACATGGTCCAACATCATGTCTAGGACACACTCGGGGTGCTCTCTTTGATCACTCCTTATTTTACACCCTTTTCCCGCATGTTTGCATGCCATTTTGATCGCCCAAATTATGTTTTTCACGATATATCGACGATATTGCGATGCTCTTCACGATTTGTTGTTTTTGTCGCATTTCAGGTGATTTGGCGCGATTAGGAGTGATCTCGAGATGCGTGTAATCTAGACGGCCACCGACGACCTCCCCGAGGGGTATTTTGCTGTTGGAGAGGAGCGGAAGAAGAATGGACGTCGCCGGAGCGACGAGGAGGCCAAAACGACCAGTTTGGGCATTTTTTGTGTCCCACTCGGCCGAGTGGAGGAGCCACTCGGCCGACCAGCGAGACACTGCTCGGCCGACCCGTTCAGACACGACTTCCATGTGTACTCGGCCGAGCGACGGAGACCACATCGGCCGAGTGACGCTACCACGTCCGCCCGAGTGGCGCCCAGACGAAGGCTCTCAAAAAGTCCGAAGTTACTGTTTTCGGCCATCTGCGCTTCAGAAGATCCACTCGGCCGAGTGGCGAATCCCGTCCGCCCGAGTGAAGTGAAGCCATCGGCCGAGTGACGACAACTCACTCGGCCGAGCCACCTCCGAACTGAAGACCCCTGAAAGCCCCAACTTACTGGAAAATTACAGGGTTTTCACTCGGCCGAGTGACTTTTGTCACTCGGCCGAGTACGATGCGCAGCCTGTAGCGAAATTTGCGGAAAACAGGCTGTGCAGGGGCGTTTTGGTCAGGATTTTTGGACGATTTTTGGGGCTATTTAAGCTCTGTTTTTACCCTAGTTTTGAGAGCCTCCTCTCAGATTTTTTGCAGCTTTTTGAGTCTACTTTTTAGCTTTATTAATTGTGATTGGTGAAGAGAAAAACTTGGATTTTTGTTGGGTTGATTGAAGATCTACATTGGTTTGCACTTCTCTTCCACAAAAACTCTATTTTTATTGTTTATATCATTGTTGTGATGAATTCCATTGTCTATTTCATTGCTAATTATTGTGCTATTGCTATGATTAGTGAGTAGTCTCCACGTCTTGGGGCGTGGGGATGAACCCTACAAGCCCAATTTCATATTTGTGTTGAATCGGTAGAAATTGAGCTAGGATTGTTATTAGGGATTAGATTGGGATCGAATTACTACGGATAGCTAGGTATTCACATCAATTGGGATTTGCAAGAGATTGGATCCCAATTCGATAGGAAGCCCTAGAAATCCGAATTGGGTTGGAGTCGGATTTTCGAAGTATCGGTTTGCAAGAAATTGGACCGATGCTAGGATCTCCGGTTGCAATTCCGCGCCGATACCCGTTTGCAAGAGATTGGATGGGTAGGAACTATCCTAATCTAGATTGTGGACCGAGTTTACAAGAGATTGGACTCGGTGCGCAATTGGACGATGATGTTGATCCCAATGCTAGCTTCCCTAGGCTAGGGTTTGCAAGAGATTGGACCCAAGCCTAGGATAGCTATAGACCGGCAACAGCGCGAGAGCGTGAGCTTGGTTCCACATTTAGTTGCAACTAGTTCATCCAAATTCTCATCCTAGCGATTTCGATACTGGCGAACCACAATTGTGAAATATGGTGAGTAGTGGGGATTCCCCATTCCCTAGGCGTTCTCTATTTGATTTGATATTTCGCACTTTTGTCTGACGATTGTGACAGGATCGCCCAAGGCAATTATCCCTCTAAATAGCCAGGTTGATTAGGAGCAAGCACGGTCATTCGTCCTCCCTGTGTTCGATACCCGCTCGCCGCTATACCGTGCGCTTGCGGTAAAACTACAACCGTCGCCTCGGGACGTGTACGCCGGGGCGCGATCAAGTTTTTGGCGCCGTTGCCGGGGAAGGGCATTTAGTCGGTGCTCAGCACCGACCACCCGGTTATTTCTTCTTACTTTCTTCCTTTACTTCCCTCTCTATCTTATCCTAACTTCATTCGTAGCCCTATTTGCACATTCTCCCCGCATTTTGCATAAGATCTTAACAGGGAGAATGGGGGATGCAACGCCAACAATAGAACTCAGTCGGGAAGACTATGACACCTTTACAGGCCTCCTTAAGGAGCTTGTCGACGAGGTCCACACTACCGGAGCATTTGCTATCAATATCACGGACCCCGACGAACAACTATTTGCTAGCTTTGTGATGGACCAAATCTCCCCGGAAGGGACCATCGGAGGCAATGTCAGAGTTGACGTGGTCGACGACAAATTGCATTTCGAAGACAATAGAGCAAATGTCGAAGAGCACTATGCTCCCGAAGAACCCTTCGAGCAAACCGACATTCAGGATGTTACACTTTATGACGCTCACTCTTGTTTTTATGAATCGTCTGATGTGTTTCTTGATTCCAGGTACGAACTGGAGCAGAGCGAAGGTTTTGGCAATGCTAGCACTGAATCAGAGGGCGCCTACTTCGATGCCTCATCCTCACTAAGCAGCGAGTCCGACTTGTCACATGAAAGCACGCCATCTGAAAATGAGCTAAACCCGGATGACAAGGAAGAAGCCGAATTCATGAGAGCTGAAAAGGTGGAAGAAGCAGCGCCACCTCAGGTAGAGCTTAAACAATTACCGCCGAATCTAAGGTATGCCTTTTTGGGTAATAAATTGACTTTTCCGGTGATAGTAAATTCCCACCTCACACAAGATCAACTTGAAAAACTCCTAGACGTCCTTAGGAGCCACAAAGATGTCTTGGGATACACTATTTCCGATCTAAAGGGAATAAGCCCTAGGCTTTGCACGCATCGGATCCATTTGGAGGATACCGAAGCCACCTCCATAGAGCCTCAAAGGCGGTTGAACCCGAACATGAAGGAGGTGGTTAAAAAGGAAATCCTAAAATTGCTTGAAGCCGGTATAATTTATCCTATCTCTGACAGTAGATGGGTTAGCCCCGTCCACGTTGTCCCCAAGAAAGGAGGGATGACTGTCATAAAAAATGACAAAGGTGAGCCAATATCCACGCGCACTGTCACGGGATGGCGAATGTGCATTGACTATAGGAGACTCAATAAAGCTACCCGAAAGGATCATTACCCATTGCCATTCATCGATCAGATGCTTGAACGCCTCGCGAACCATAAATACTTTTGCTATCTAGACGGGTATTCGGGTTTCTTCCAAATCCCTTTGCACGAAGATGACCAAGAAAAGACAACTTTCACTTGTCCCTATGGCACCTACGCATACCGTAGGATGCCGTTCGGCCTTTGTAATGCTCCCGCCACGTTTCAAAGATGTATGACATCCATATTTTCCGATTATATTGAAAATATTATGGAAGTTTTTATGGATGATTTCTCGGTTTATGGAAGTGAGTTTGACTCTTGCTTGGAAAATCTCACTAAAGTCCTAAAAAGATGCCAACAAAACAATCTCACTCTCAATTGGGAGAAGTGCCACTTCATGGTCACGGAAGGTATAGTTCTCGGACACCTTGTTTCCTCAAGAGGAATCGAGGTTGATAAAGCTAAGATTGAGGTAATCGAAAAACTTCCTCCTCCTATTAATGTCAAGGGCATTAGAGGCTTCCTTGGCCACGCGGGGTTTTACCGCCGCTTCATTAAGGATTTCGCCTCGATTGCCCGACCGCTTACTTCCTTACTCGCTAAAGATGTTCCTTTTGACTTTTCAGGAGAATGCTTGCAGGCTTTCAACACCTTGAAGGAAGCGCTAGTCTCAGCGCCCATCATCCAACCGCCGGATTGGAGCCTCCCTTTCGAGCTAATGTGCGATGCTAGCGACCAAGCCATTGGAGCGGTATTGGGACAAAGGAAAGATAGGAAGCTTCATGCGATATACTACGCAAGCAAGACATTGGATGACGCGCAGAAAAACTACACAACTACCGAAAAGGAGCTTCTAGCGGTCGTCTATTCCATAGAGAAGTTTCGCTCCTACCTCCTCGGTTCCAAGGTGATTGTCCACACCGACCATGCAGCATTGAAGTATCTTTTAAACAAGAAGGAGGCCAAACCCCGGTTGATTAGGTGGATACTCTTGTTGCAAGAATTCGACCTAGAGATCAGAGATAAGAAGGGTACAGACAATGTCGTGGCAGATCATTTATCCAGGCTCATTCGCGATAAGGAGGATGAGAGCTTACCTATTGACGACACATTCGTTGATGAGAGGCTATATGCGGTAAGGGCCGAGGAAGTACCTTGGTATGCGGACTTCGTCAACTACTTGGCGTGCGGAATCAAACCGCATGGGATGTCCACGCAACAAAAGAGGAGATTTATGCATGAGGTCCGTAGCTATTTTTGGGAAGATCCTTACCTTTTCAAGATATGCAAAGATAATGTCATTCGTAGGTGTATTCCTAAGGAGGAGGCAACGTCTATCATTTTGCATTGCCACGGTCTACCATGCGGGGGACATCATGCCGCCTCTAAAACTACCGTTAAGATCTTGCAGAGCGGATTCTTCTGGCCCACAATGTTTAAAGACACTCACACTTTTGTGAAGGGTTGCGATAGATGTCAACGGACCGGGAATATCTCCAAGCGCAATGAGATGCCGATGAGACCCATCCAGGAGATTGAGCTTTTTGATTGTTGGGGAGTAGACTTCATGGGGCCTTTTCCGTCGAGCAATGGCAACAAGTACATCCTATTGGCCGTTGACTATGTCTCCAAATGGGTGGAAGCTATTGCCACCCCTACTAATGATGCGAGGGTCGTCTCCAAATTCTTCAAGCAAAATATCTTTCCGCGCTTTGGAGTGCCGCGTACCTTGATAAGCGACGGGGGAAGCCACTTCATAGAGAACAAGTTTGAAGCAATGCTAAAAAAGTACGGGGTAAATCATAGGGTTGGAATGGCTTATCACCCCCAGACAAGCGGCCAAGTAGAAGTCTCAAATAGAGAAATCAAGCAAATTCTCGAGAAAACCGTAGATCGGTCTAGAAAGGATTGGTCAATGAAGTTAAACGATGCTCTATGGGCCTATCGTACGGCTTTTCGCACCCCCATCGGTACCACACCGTTCCGCCTAGTTTACGGGAAGGCTTGCCACTTGCCGGTAGAGTTGGAACACCGTGCATATTGGGCCATCAAGACCTTTAACTACGATTATAAGAGTGCGGCGGTGAGGCGACTCTTGGACATCAACGAACTTGATGAAATAAGGAGAGACGCCTATGAGAGCTCGAGGATTTACAAGGAAAGGACCAAGATTTTCCACGATGCCCGCATAACTGTCACGGACTTCAAGGTGGGAGACAAGGTCTTGCTCTACAACTCCCGACTCCGACTATTTCCCGGTAAGTTGAGGTCACGTTGGTCGGGACCTTTCACCATCAAGCACATACAACCGGGAGGAGCTTTCGAGTTGGAAAGCAAGGAAGGCACCACATTCAAAGTAAATGGGCAAAGGCTAAAACACTATTCCGAGGGGATCCCTACGGGCGAAGTCAATAGAGTATATTTGCTTAAAGAGCGGTCGCATGATCTCTCGGACCTCCTTGATGAGGTGATAGAGGAGGCGATTCCTCACTCAATTGGTGCCCTTTTTGATGAAGAATTGGATGAAAGCCCGGATTTAGGCCATGAGGACAATAATGATGATTCCCCAGACTTCTCCGCTGATGAAGATGAAGGCGACGCTGATGTCGCAAGGATTCGAGAGCTCTGCAAGCTCTCGAAATCAAAGTCTCCAAAGAAAGCTCCGCCGGTACGGAAATCGGCATCGCCGGCTAAGCCGTTGACCGGGGAAAATGCTAGCTTGGGGGAGCCTCCCCCCAACACTATTCGAGATAGGAGACCTCCGAGGGAGACCGCTACGCCGCCACGTCCGAATCCAAGCGCGCTCCTCGGAAAGTTTGACGGGTGCATCTCATGTGCACCAAACATCCCGCATTGATTGAAAATTATAGGGGGTCGAGCTCACGACCTAAAACGAGCGCTTGTCGGGAGGCAACCCGACGGTTTTTGCTTTATTTTCATTCGTTTTTCTTTATTTTCGTTTTAGAAATTTTTAGTATTTTGAGTCACCCGACCAAAAATTTTGTGATAACGGGTCCTATTTTTCTTGACAGGAGAGAAGATAGGTAGATCATCATGAGGAGGATGAACGAGACGATGAGGAGCGCCCCAAGAAGGCGTTCGACCCTTAGGAGGAGCATGAAATCGACTGGAGGAAGAAAGACGGAGTTTAGAGTCCAAACGAAGATAAACAGCAGAAATTAAGGCTCACTCGGCCGAGTATACTAGTCACTCGGCCGAGTCAAGAAGTTCGTCCGGCCGAGCCGCTCACGAACGAGGGAAGTCTGCTGTACCCAACTCTCTGTCTATTTTCCTCATTTCATAAGAACTGCTACTCGGCCGAGTACATATATTCACTCGGCCGAGTAAAACGGATACCCTCCTAGGGCGAGTCATGCCGAGTAGCTTGAGTCACTCGGCCGAATGGACTTACTCCACTCGGCCGAGGCTGGCAAAGCCACTCGGCCGAAGCGACTTCGGGGAGAAATTTTTAATTGCCTCGCTCGACCGAGTGAGTAAAGTCACTCGGCCGAGTCGTAACTTTTTTAATATAAAACCGAGGGGGGGGCACGGTTTTCGAAAACGAAAAAAACCCTTCGCCCGCGCCCCCTCAGCTCTCCCTCGCCCGATCTCGCCTCGCCGCTCGCCCACTCGCCCGCGCGCGCCGCCGCTCGGCCTGCCGTCGCCGGCCGCCCGTCGCCGGACTCCGCCCGAGTCGCCGCCGGCCGCCCCGCCTCCGATCACCTCCGGTTCGCTTATTTTCACCGTTTTCTCCTCTCCTCGTGTATATTTTGAGGATCCGTGTGCTAAACGCCCCCCTAACCCAAATCAATTCCTATATCTATCTGTTATACCCCTATTGCTCCATACATTTTGATTATTACTCGCTGATATCGCTTTTCCATGCGCAGGTTGCTTTTTTGGAGCTTAGGGGAGCTCAGGGGAGTTTCTACGGGCTGCTCAGGACTTCGTGGAGGCGCGGACTTCGCACGCTTCCACTACTTAGCACTCGCGGCGTGTTTGGGTAAACTCTTTCCACTCTTGTGCACACGCCGCACTTTTCACTTTTTCGGCGCGCGCTCGGGGCAGATATGCCGCCCCGGACACGGCCGCGGTCGAAGAGAGCTTCCGCCAAGCGGAAGCGGTCGGCTGATGCCGGCCCCTCCCACGAGTTGGAGGACTCTCCTCCACCGTCCCCCGCACACCCCGCACAGCCTGCAGGCCCCGCACACCCCGCACAGCCTGCAGCGCACCCACAGCCCGCACAGCCTCTCCCCGCCGATCCACAGCCACCACCACCGGCTCCACTGGTCGGGCCGCTCGGGATTACGTTCCGAGACGACGCACACCGCGCCGTCTTCGAGCGTATCTCCCAGCGCTCGATCGTACCCTCCAGGTTCGCACACCTCGCTGACCTAGGACGCCTGGGGGTACTTGAGGGGATGCTCACGTTGTACGACAACGTGGGCTGGCGAGATTTTTTCCAGGTGTCGGCGGATACTTTTACCCGTCCGACACTTGAGGTTTTGAGTTCTATCGCCCGGACCGATGAGGGATGCTCATTCCGGTTCATGGATCGAGAGTGCCAGGTCACTCTCGATATGATGAGAGCATTTTTCTCTTGGCCCACAGTCCCCGGAGCCGATCGCGGTTATGGCCCCACACATATCCCTCCACCCTCTTTCGACGCCGGTGCCTTCTGGGCACGTATCACGGGTCTACACGCCGCCTTTGACCCTAGTAGGGCCAAGGCCTCGGCCATCGTACATCCCTGCCTACGCATTGCCCAGCGCCTCATGGCGACTACCTTTTTGGCCAGATATGAGCCGGGCACGATGTCTACGCCAGAGCTTTACATGCTCTATGCGATGACACGTCCCAGAGCTCTGTCTAGGGATGGAGATGAGCTTGTCCCCGCCGTCGTGATCGATATCGCGGCATGGTACTTAGACCGCATCATTGTATCGGTGGGCGCTCGCTCACCGATATGCTGCGGCGGCCTGATTACCCTGCTGGCTCTTATGACCGGCGAGGATTTCCCCGACGACCTGCGACGCGTTCCGGGCCCCACTTCCTTGTCGATAGACGTTATGGCCCGGATGAAGATGTTGCGTCCGCATGGTGAGCGTCACTGGGTCTGGTTGCACGGCCCTTTTGGGGCCGATTACATGATTCTCCCGAGCCCTGCTCGGACCCAGATTGCACCGGCCCACGTAGACTGGCTCCCAGATATGGATGTCCTCATCCCCGCCGCCTACGTGCTCGAGGCCGAGGAGGCCGAGCAGGGCCACGCCGCACACGCTGCCCTGGCTGCTCCCGCAGACCCTGCTGCACGCCCTGCCGAGCCCGTTGCCGCCTCTGTGACCCCTCAGCCCACACATGTCGTTTCTGCTGCTCCTGACACTTCTGTCCTCACCGCTACCAGTGTCGCGAGTACTTTTGCTGAGCCCACTTCCACCACTGTCACCACTTCCGAGGCTGTCCCCACCACTCCCTCTGCCACCTCAGGCCCTCTGTCCGTGGAGCCCCTTTGCTCCGCACTCCCCGAGCGCCCGCCGACCATAGTCGAGTGCGGAGAGCCCTCGTTCACTTCGGTCGTGGAGACCATGGTTAGCATGATCTCCGCTGGGGTTACACCTTTTGGACCGCACACTTCTGCCCCAGCGGGAGATTCCTCTGTCTCCACCGCCGCCTTATTCTCCGAGAGCGTCGTGGCGTCTGTCCACACGTCTGTGCCACGGACCTCTCTGGCCACCTCGTTACCTCTTTTGCACGCCTCCTTTGCTGCCGCTGCCTCCACTTCTCGCCAGCCGGCGTCCCGGCCTCACACCGAGGCCAGGCCCACTTTTCCAGGCGCGGCCCCTTTTGTCCCATTCCCTGCTGAGCCCGTTACATACTCCACACGCGTACGCCAGCCTCGCCCTGCACAGCCTAGACCGGTACGTCCCTCTGCACCACCCCCGCCCGACACTGTACTGCAGAGCATACGTGCTCTTGAGGTGGCGGTGAGTGGTCTTAGAGGAGACCTTCGGACCCTGTCCTCCACCGTCTCTACGCTGTCTGGACGCTTTGACCTGATCCCTTAGATCCACTACTGCCTGACACAGATCTTAGAGCGTCTCCCGCGCGTACCCCCACCCACCCCGCAGGTTCCCACACACACACCCACACACGCTCGACCTGCTTCCACTCCCACGCCCACCCCAGCTCAGCAGCCTACACCACCACCACCACCACCTCCGCCTCAGGACGGAGACGGCGCGGCACCGCCTTCTTAGGCACTCTTGATGCCTTGATCCATTCCTGTCGTTGTGCTGCCCGTCTCTGCTGGGTCCTGATGCACTTTTGTCCACCCCCCTCCCCTCACTTATTTTGGGATTATATTTCTGATCATATCTATTTGTGCATCTCATATCATATCTACTTGGGATTCTCATTTTTGATCACATCTATATATATCTTTTTTGGGAGAGAGGGAGAGTTCTGGGTGCCATATTTATTTTCGTATCACTCCTAGCTTTGCATGCATCATTTCCGCATCATACTTTCATTTCTTTTTTTTGTCTTTCTTTTTATTTTTCCATGCATCCATCCTCACTTGCCCCTCACATTGCTTGTCTCTCTATGTGCCACACTTTGCACATTGAGGACACTGTGCCGTTTAGCTTGGGGGAGTGAGCTTTCACGTTCTTTTTTCGATTTGCCACCTTTATTTTCAGTTTTTCACACCGCTTTTCACTTTTGCACTCATTTTTCGTTATTTTCCTTTTGTTTTGCCATGCATCACGTTTTCCTTACTTTCCTGTGTGCCGCATTGCATAGTTCTGTTTTCCTTTTATCTTTACTTCTTCCTTATTTTTCATCTCATGCTAGAGATGAATTTTCTGTGATGATGTCTACGTGGAGTTAGCTTATTCTATATGCATGCTATATTTGTCGTGTCTTAGATTTCATTTCTGATATCATATGCTATGACTCGCTTGCATTTAGAAATAGGAGCCCACACTTTTTCCTCATGAAAATGGATGAAATTTTATTATTAGCTGAGCCTGAATATTCATATGTATGCTATCACAGAAAACACACCAAGATTCACGCATTGAATGCCTATATCTGGAGTACTGACTTCTTTTCCTTTATCACTTCTATATGCATGAATTGTACACTTCACTTCCGGATGATTGAATGATTGTTAGCTATGATATATCTGGATTAGTTAGCTTTTTTGCGATCGAAACTGAGTAGATTAGATTACCCTGCTGAAGTTGTCGTGCATGTCTTATAGAGTGAGCCGAGAGTTATATTTATTTCTTTCTCCACAAATCTTGAACAACATTTCTCTACTTTTAAAATCATTGGTGAATCTCCCCTTAGTGATTCTATTTTATGGCATTTCCCCCGCTATTAATTCCTAGCTCCAAATCTCTTATTCCAAAAAAAAAAAGGAAAAAAAATATATATAATAAAAGAGAGAAGAACATTCTCGTATATCATTATCTCTCTTTGAATTGGGATCATTGTATATATGATAGAAAAAAAAAAGAAAAAAAAAAGAGAAAAAAAAAGGGAAAAAAAAGAGAAAAGAGAAAAAAAAATCCTCAATAAAAGATCCCATCTCGCTTATTTTCTTTCTTTCTTCTTTCTCTTCTTTGCCTTTGGAGCTTTATAAAAATGGGGATGTAAATATTTTTGTGCCACCACGCTTATAGATAAGCTTGGGGGAGGAGATCCATTGATGTGTGAGAGAGCGACTACTTGACATAGCACGACAACCTAGGCTAAGTAATATTCTATACTCGGTGAGATTGTTTCTAGCTTTACGAAATCCAGAAATCTAAGCCTAGCATTCATTTCATGAAACCCATACTTTTCTATTCTCTCTATTCTATGATGTGATACTCTTATACTCCAGATAGAAAGCGTTCAATTGAAAAGTGTGTGATCTGAGACTTGTATACCGCTTTAGATGATTCGGGCGATGTTAATTTTTAAAATCATTCCGTTTCTCATGATTATACCGTTGTTCGTGGGTTTTCTATTTTCTACCTGCACTATTCTACTATGATATCAAAATGAGATTCTTTGACATGTATTTCTCACTCGGTGCATGCTATAAGAGTAGGTGAAACCCACGTCCTGAGAAAATGATCTAGCATCCTACCTCTTCTTTCTTTCTTTCTTTATTCTCGTTTGGTCTTCATTCTTCTTCGTTTTTCATTTTTTTTTCGTTTTTCGCCGTTTTCGTTTTCCGAATCCACCGGGTTCGCTTTTTACTTATCTTCCTCGAGGACGAGTAAGAGGCAAGCTTGGGGGATTTTGATCACTCCTTATTTTACACCCTTTTCCCGCATGTTTGCATGCCATTTTGATCGCCCAAATTATGTTTTTCACGATATATCGACGATATTGCGATGCTCTTCACGATTTGTTGTTTTTGTCGCATTTCAGGTGATTTGGCGCGATTAGGAGTGATCTCGAGATGCGTGTAATCTAGACGGCCACCGACGACCTCCCCGAGGGGTATTTTGCTGTTGGAGAGGAGCGGAAGAAGAATGGACGTCGCCGGAGCGACGAGGAGGCCAAAACGACCAGTTTGGGCATTTTTTGTGTCCCACTCGGCCGAGTGGAGGAGCCACTCGGCCGACCAGCGAGACACTGCTCGGCCGACCCGTTCAGACACGACTTCCATGTGTACTCGGCCGAGCGACGGAGACCACATCGGCCGAGTGACGCTACCACGTCCGCCCGAGTGGCGCCCAGACGAAGGCTCTCAAAAAGTCCGAAGTTACTGTTTTCGGCCATCTGCGCTTCAGAAGATCCACTCGGCCGAGTGGCGAATCCCGTCCGCCCGAGTGAAGTGAAGCCATCGGCCGAGTGACGACAACTCACTCGGCCGAGCCACCTCCGAACTGAAGACCCCTGAAAGCCCCAACTTACTGGAAAATTACAGGGTTTTCACTCGGCCGAGTGACTTTTGTCACTCGGCCGAGTACGATGCGCAGCCTGTAGCGAAATTTGCGGAAAACAGGATGTGCAGGGGCGTTTTGGTCAGGATTTTTGGACGATTTTTGGGGCTATTTAAGCTCTGTTTTTACCCTAGTTTTGAGAGCCTCCTCTCAGATTTTTTGCAGCTTTTTGAGTCTACTTTTTAGCTTTATTAATTGTGATTGGTGAAGAGAAAAACTTGGATTTTTGTTGGGTTGATTGAAGATCTACATTGGTTTGCACTTCTCTTCCACAAAAACTCTATTTTTATTGTTTATATCATTGTTGTGATGAATTCCATTGTCTATTTCATTGCTAATTATTGTGCTATTGCTATGATTAGTGAGTAGTCTCCACGTCTTGGGGCGTGGGGATGAACCCTACAAGCCCAATTTCATATTTGTGTTGAATCGGTAGAAATTGAGCTAGGATTGTTATTAGGGATTAGATTGGGATCGAATTACTACGGATAGCTAGGTATTCACATCAATTGGGATTTGCAAGAGATTGGATCCCAATTCGATAGGAAGCCCTAGAAATCCGAATTGGGTTGGAGTCGGATTTTCGAAGTATCGGTTTGCAAGAAATTGGACCGATGCTAGGATCTCCGGTTGTAATTCCGCGCCGATACCCGTTTGCAAGAGATTGGATGGGTAGGAACTATCCTAATCTAGATTGTGGACCGAGTTTGCAAGAGATTGGACTCGATGCGCAATTGGACGATGATGTTGATCCCAATGCTAGCTTCCCTAGGCTAGGGTTTGCAAGAGATTGGACCCAAGCCTAGGATAGCTATAGACCGGCAACAGCGCGAGAGCGTGAGCTTGGTTCCACATTTAGTTGCAACTAGTTCATCCAAATTCTCATCCTAGCGATTTCGATACTGGCGAACCACAATTGTGAAATATGGTGAGTAGTGGGGATTCCCCATTCCCTAGGCGTTCTCTATTTGATTTGATATTTCGCACTTTTGTCTGACGATTGTGACAGGATCGCCCAAGGCAATTATCCCTCTAAATAGCCAGGTTGATTAGGAGCAAGCACGGTCATTCGTCCTCCCTGTGTTCGATACCCGCTCGCCGCTATACCGTGCGCTTGCGGTAAAACTACAACCGTCGCCTCGGGACGTGTACGCCGGGGCGCGATCACTCTTCCATATGGATCCTGGGCAAGAATGCTTTGCCGACACATTGTAGCCCCCCTGAATGTATGATATTCGGACAAGGGCAAGTTGGGGAGGGATGTTAGCATATGAAACATATAATAACAGAAAAAATAAAAAATAAAAATGAATGATGGAAGGTAGACTATGGCTGGAACCATCACTTTCAAACCCAAAAGCTAAAACAAACTATTGCCTCCCCAGTAACGGCGCCAAAAGCTTGTTCAGCTTCCCATGCTCACACCTGGGAGTGCTCAAATCATCGCACGTGCACGGTGCGTTATAGTATGTTTATATTGTCAAACTCAGGGGACGCAGTCGCTTAGTGTTTAGGTTTTATGAAAGGGGGAGAATGCGTGGTCGGGGGTTGTTACGTGAAAGTTGGTTGATCGATTGTGGGAAATGAGATTGATAAAACGTTAAAAGTCTAAGGAATTCCGGATTTCCCGCTAGGACTTTTAGTCATGAAAGTTAGGTCAACGGGCCTTTCGTTGGACGATGGATGAGGGTAGGAGTGTCACATCCGAGGATGGAAACGAGCGTTTGACTTCCGTCGACGCACTCATCTAACGCATCCCTATGCGGAGTCGTGCTTTTGCAATCGGCTTCATACATGAATGCATGCATTAAGCTTGACACTTGGTCCCGCCTTGCAATCCATGTCCACTCATGTGATCTACGGACTGCGACACCACGCTAGGGTTGGTTCTAGTGGTCGGCTACTTTTGTAGTCATCGAATATTGGATTGAGGATTAATGGTTGCCCTAGCTTTCGAGTCACTCTCGTGATCACGAGCCCTAGAAACGGCCAATAAGCCCAAATCGGATCCGTGGGGATTCTCCCTAGGATATGGAGCCGCTTTCACGATCCTCCGATCCTAAGGCTAATCCTCCAAAACCCTTGTTCAAACTACCATAGGGAGACCCTAGAATCATCCAACTAAGATTAACCTAACATCCCATCCCAAGGATCCTAGGGATCATCCCTAAGCCCTTGAAACACACTACTCTACCAGGGCAATAACTACAAATATGAGAGCAATGGAGATAATCATCATGAGTGTGGCAAACGTAACGGAACTAATTTCAATACTAAGAGAATGCAAAATGAAAGCAATGTATAACAAAATCAAAGAGCAAGAGTGATTCATCAAAGTTTAGATCGCAAAACAATAGCTCCAGAAACCTCTCCCTCCACTATAGCTCAAGGGTTTTGGAATTAAAAGAAAGCTTAAAAACCTAATCTAAACTGAGTTTACTTATATACAACCGATTAAGTTTTGGGTTTTACAAAGACACCAACCCGAAACCCGATAAAAAATGGCCAAAAAGGAGCCTGTCGACCTACCGCTCGGTCGAGCGAAGTTGACGCTCGACCGAGCGCAATCCTATGGCGCTTTGCTTTAGGCCCTGGAGAAGGGGCCGCTTGATCAAGTGAGAAAGCCGCTCGACCGAGCGGCATCTTGGAGAATTGATGTCGCTCGGTTGGTGTTGATGTCCCTCGGTCGAGCAGGTGGCCGCTCGATCGAGTGAATTAAATGCAAATTTCACAGAGAGTTCGAAGGAAAATTTGGAGCTCTCTGTAGGGCATAGCTCGGTCAAGTGAGTGGGGTCACTTGGTCGAGCGAGAGGGTCACTCGGTCGAGCGAGCTGGGTTGCTCAGTCGACCAACCCCTTGCCATTTTGCGCCCCTTCTACAGAGTCATAGCTCGGTCGAGTACATCATGCACTCGACCGAGCGATCTGGGAATCATTTGCTCCTCTCTTTTCTTCTCCTTTTTCTCTTTCTTCCTCTCCTCTTCTCCACTTTTCTTCCCTCAACTCCCTTAGCTCCCTTGAGCCGTCGTGGCGAGGTGAGGCGAGTTCCGGCGTCCAACATTGTGTCCATAGTCTAGTATCGCTACGAATCGTGCCGAATTCCCTGAAAGTATACAAACATCGCAAAATCAAATATATCGAGAAAAGTGCGATATAATACGAAAATATGAACGCAGGTGATCGAAATGATATTGAAATGCGCGATAAAAATATGGAAAATTTGGACACAACAGTAGTCGATCGCCACGATCAAGAATTTCCATTGTCAGCTAGCTTTCTTAAACGGACCAATGATGTCCAGTCCCCACTTAGCAAAGGGTACTAGACTGATGATTGTGATCAGATCAGTTGGAGGGGCTGAGCTAACCCTGGAGAACTTCTGGCAAGTCGGACATTTCCGCACATACTCGACCGCTTCCTTGAACATGGTCGGCCAGAAGTAACATTGCCTTACAACCTTCAATGTTATTACCTTTACTCCGCAATGGTTCACACAATCCCCCTCTTGGATTTTCTGGATCACATAAAGTGCTTCTTACGGGGTTAAACATTTGAGGTAGGGAAAGACATATCTGGTCCATCGTCTTTTATACAATGAACCGTCTAGTAGAACGAATTGGTAGACCTTTCGTTCTAGCTTTCACGCCTCTATCGGGTCGGTCGACTTCTCCCCCGTGTTTAGATAACGGATTATAGGATCCATCCAAGTGACCCCTTGGTCGATGCTAAGCAGTTCTTGTTCCAGCATGCTGTGTTATGGCAGATGATGCACGTACATTGTTCGACCGAGTCCTGCGGGGGAGGATGACACGAGCTTCGAAAGGGCATCGGCTTGGTGATTCTTTGACCTTGGTACATGGTGGATCTCTACTCGTCTGAACTTGGCGAGCTCTGCTTTAGTAACTTGCATGTAGCTCTGTATCGTGTCCTTGTGGGCCTCGAAACCACAGTTCAATTGGTGGACGACGAGATTGGAATCGCTGAGTAGTTGGACCACCTTTGCTCATAGGGCTCGAGGCAACCGGAGCCTGTTGATGGCTGCGTCATACTACACTCCATTATTCGTGGTTTGGAAACCGAAGCGGAGAGCATACTCAAATATGTTGTCCGATGATGTTTAGACAATTATTCTGGCCCCGCTTCATGTTTGAGTGGCAGAACCGTCCACTTGTACGATCCACGTTCCATCGTATTCAATTGTATCGGTTGATTAATTGAGACATGTCGAGGGAGAAGAGGCAGTACTAGGTTGTATGTTAGTAACATATACCTCTTCTGGCGGGTTGCCGTTATAAGTGAGATGATGAAGTCGGATAGAGCTTGCCCTTTGATGGCAGTCCTCGACTTGTACTTGATGTCAAATTCACTTATCTCGACTCCCCACTTCGTCATTCTCCGTGATCGATCCAGCCTCTTCAGGGTCTGCTCCAAGGGAGTATCAGTGAGGACCAAGATGGTGTGTGCTTGGAAGTATAGTTATAGCCTCCTCACAAATTGGATCAGTGCAAACGCCATCTTCTCTATCCTTTAGTAATTCACTTCTGCACCCTGGAGGACTTGGCTGACGTAGTAGATTGGTTGTTCCACTCCCGAGTCTTCTTTGACGAGTGCCGATCTTACGACCTCCATGGTAGCGGTCAGATAAATGATGAGTTCGTCGTCCTTATCTGGTTTAGTCAGGAGCGATGGGCTGTGGAGGTACTCTTTTAGTTCGAAGAAAGCTTTCTTGTAATCTGTGTCCCATTTGCTGACCCTTTTTCCATTCATGGTGGATGTTATCTCCTTTCTCAATACTTTGAAGAACACCAAAGATCTCTCGGTCGACTTAGAAAAGAATCGGCCTAGAGCCGCTATTCTCCCATTCAACCTCTGAAGTTCTCTAATGGTTGAGGGCCCCTTCATCACCACGATCGCCGTGATTTTATCGGGGTTAGCCTCTATTCCTCGGTTTGTCAGCATGAAACCGAGGAAATTTTCCGACCGGACCCCAAAGGTACATTTGGTAGGGTTCGGCCGAAGGTTGTAGGATCGGATTTGTGCAAATTTCTCTCGGAGATCTGCAATGTGACCCGTCGGCTACTGTGTCTTGACTAGCACGTCATCAACGTAAACCTCCAGGTTTCATCCGATTTGAGCCTCGAAGACTCCTCATCATACGCAGGTACGGGGCCCTTGCATTCTTTAAACCAAATGGCATTTTTGTATAACAGAAAATACCTCAATCTGTGATGAAAGAAGTCTTTTCTTCGTCTTTTGGTGCCATTTGGATCTGGTTGTATCCTGAGAAAGCGTCCATGAAGCTAAGGAGTTCATAGCTCGAGGCATTGTCGACTAGATGGTCGATCTGGGACATGGGGTAACTGTCTTTCGGACAGGCTTTGTTGAGATTGGTAAAGTCGACACACATTCACCATTTGCCGTTCACCTTCTTCACCATCACGATATTCGAGAGCCAATCGGGGTATTTGACGTCTCGAATGAAGCCTACCTCCAGAAGTCCATCCACGTCCTCGATTGCGGCCTTCATCTTTTGCGACCCATATGTTCCTCTTCTTTTGCTTCACGGGTTTGGAAGTCGGGTCGACTTCCAGTTTGTGGGATATTACATGGGGGTCGATGCTAGGTATATCCCTCGGGGACCAGGCGAAAATATCTGCATGCTCTCTCAAGAGAGCGATCAACTGCTCTCTTAGGTCGAAAGGAAGCATCGACCCAATGGAGACGGTCCTCTTTTCTTCTTCAGAGATACTCATTGATCCTCACCTTTAGGATCGACTGGGTCTGTCTGCCCCACTCTTCTCAAAGCGATGGACAGAGAGTAGCACGACCGAGCTTGCTTTAGATTCCCTCTCGCCTTCCCAACTCCTTCATGAGTTTGGAATTTGATCATTTAATGGAAGGTCTAGACCACCACTTCTATAGTGTTGAGAAGTGGTATGCTGATGATTCCGTTGTATGCTGAGTTGATCTTCACCACTATGAAATTGGTCAGGCGAGTGACCTGTCGTGGATGCATACCTAGGATCACCGGTAGGGTGATGATGCCTGGTATTGGGGCAGAATGTCCGGTGAATCCTACATGAGGTCCTAAACAAGGTCTCAACTCTGTTGAAGACAGACTCATTCTCTCCAACATGGTGATGAAAAGAACATAGCATGAACTTCCAGTGTCGATGAGCAATCTCTTCATGACGATCTCATTGATGGTTGCGGTGATGATGACATCATCATCATGTGGCAGTTCTACACCCTCTAGGTCTTCATCTGAGAAGAATATAGGAGGTGTAGAATCTCTGGGGCGCTTTTGTCCCACGGATATTGTCATCAACCTTTTGACATAGGAGCTTTGGAGTGAGGTTGATAGTTCCAGGTGCGAATGACCTCCCATTATCACGTTGAAGGAATTGATGCTGGGAGGAGCCAAGGCATCACCGGATGGTATTGATGGGTAAGCCAACATGGTCGAGATGTTTCGTTGACTGGGATGTCGACTCATGTTTTCCACAGACAACACCAAACTGTTAAGGCCAAAAATGACCAAAACAATTGAGATGCTGACGTGGATCCTTCCCAGCTGAGTCGGAGCCTCGTCAGCCGGATGAGTGAGACCTTAGGTTGGAAGAACCAGGGTCGTTGGTGGATGGTAGTTGACTTATGATGCTTGATCGACGCTCGAGCGGTTCGTATGTCGATCGATCGAGGTTGAGAAGCTCAAGAGCGACCCTCACGTAGGATCTGGACTCGACGATCTGCACCATAAGGAAACGTCAGGGGGATCGGATCTGGGTCTCGACCTAAATCCCCTCCGATTCTTAAGTTAGAATGGAACTTAAGGGGTAGAAAGCTTGGAGTAGCTAAGATCGACCCATGGAGGATCGTCTCAGATCTGACATTGTAAGCTCTTTTGTAGAAGAAATATAAGTTAGAGTACATAAAGTCCGAGTATTAGATCTCGTACCTTGGGAGTTGGAACCCTTTTACCATTGTCTTCTCAGGTATTTATAGGTGTTGCTCCGATGATTACGATTAACCGTCCCTCATTGATTTGAGCGGGATCTTCTCCGGGATCGGTGATAACGGCTGCCCATTTACTCGGTCTCATTAACTCCCCCTTGAGTATCATCAAGAGTGTAATGGTTGAGTGAGACGTTCGCTTGACTGGGTATTACTCTGCCTTAATGACAGGTTTCAGGTTGCAGGTGCTAAATGGGCCGGATATCTTGATACCGTTTCGTGATCTGTATCTGTGCACTAACACCTTCTATTCAACGAATTGAGCAATCACATCTTTGTTTTCCATCAAAAGGGCTGAGCTAATTTTAAGGAGCAGAACATGGATGAACGGATGACAACTGCTGCTTATTTCCAGTATACACCCTTAGGAGTCCACGCATCTCCACACCATCATTCTACCTGATAGAGAGAGATATACAGATTTTTTGGGTTCTCAATCGTTTTTGAACAAAATTTTTATCTGGGTATTAAATATTTTTGTTCTTTTGTTGTGGGTTTTAGGTTTTAGGCCAGCATAGAGTATTAAATATTTTTATCTGCTGCTTATCTTTGGTGATATTGATGCCCCTTCATAAATTTTAATCAACATAAAACAAATTATATGCATGGAACTAACAAATGTTTTATTGACAGAGGATCCTGCAAATTGGAGGTTCATCATTGGAAAATTTGAACACTGGTTTACCCTTTGTTAGAAACCTAGAATCAAGCCTAACAACACTTGGTACTTCTTCCTGCATGTTAATGCCATTTTTTTTCACATGCATGCTAATTTCTGAATTTGATTTTGCTACTAATTGCTAATTTGAATTTGCAGCAAATGGATGTTTCTGGATCCAAACCCATTCACATGCAAAATTAGCAGGCAAACATGAAATAGAGATATTTAGCTTATTCTGCAAAAATTACTCGTACAAATTCTTTTAGACTTACATTTATATATGAGCTCATACAAAAGAACTCAAATAAATTCTTTTGGAGAAAGTATCCTGGAAACAAGAGAACTCAAATAAATTCTTTTAGAGAAAGTATCCTGGAACTTATATAAATTATTTTAGACTTACATTTATATATGAGCTCATACAAAAGAACTCATACAAAAGAATTGATATCAAACACAGATTAATATTGGCATTATTATCCATGCTTTTGTAGCTTGGTGACATATCTGAGTTTCTTTCCTCATTCAATCCCATTGGTTCACAAAGTTTCAAGTATCTCTGCTAATGGCAAGACCCATTGCCTTGGGATATGTTTGTTTGTACACAAAGCAGGAGCAACAGATTAGTGGTATGGCTTCCATCTCAAATTATCTTTTTCCATTTGGTTTGGTATTTTACCCATAAATTTCATAAGGTATATTTATCTAGTGATTATGGTTTGTTGGCATGTGCTTGGCTGATAACTGCAGAATACATCAGACATCTTATTGAACTTTTTAATATTTTACAGGATTTGTGGAGAAGAAAATTGAGTAAGATATGCTTAGATACAGGTGACAACTGACTGTCTCAGAGTATGTAACCATGGTATTCCAAAACAAACATCGTCAGATCAATTGCGTTCATTTAACCAGATTAATATCCCTCTTGAGGCATGAACATAAGGCCTGGCTGTTTATGGTTGAACCAAACATGGTGGAATACATGCTTGATCTCCAAGCCCCTAGAAAGCAAAATCAGCATATATAGAGATATATTCTTTGAGGTTTTAAATGCTTGCAAAGTGAGGCCTACAATCATGTGGGGAATTTTTGGTTCTAGGCTGATTAATTATTTGATCAGTCTGGTATGGTCCAAAATATTTGAAAAGATATTTAATGTCTAAAGAAAAGGATACTTCTTATTAAGTCCACAATGGTATCTCTATCGTGTTTAATATCAATGTAAGCCTTTTGTGTAGTTCTTTTGTATCTCAACAGAACAAAATATCAATGTAATATCAGTGGTATCTCTACTTCATATTCGGAGTTCTGGAGCATTGTTTGGGAAGAAGTGGCTATAGGATTTATATCAAAGACAGTCTTGAGTTCATCTTTTACCTTTTCGATCATTTGAGCTTATGTTTTCCCTCAAATTGGAAATTTTTGTTGAACAATAATGCAGTCATGTATGTGCCATTTATTCGTGTAATGATGTATGAATGAAAGTTATGATATGGAACATAATGTATTTTGACGACAGAAGGTGGTATTTTCATGTTCATTATTTCATCTTAACTCCTTTATGTGCTTGAATATTCAAAGGACGTGTTGCTTTGGTTTTGGTTGATGACACACATATATTTCTTTTGCCCTTAGCTTTTGTTTCGCTGTCATCGGGTGGTTACTGTTTGGTTAGTTTTGTAATTCTATCTCCATTCCTTAATTACGATAGATTTTCTATGAAATTACAATTATTTTGAAAAATAATGAAGATATACTAAGAAATGTTCACCATAATAACTGGCTGTTGTGTTGTACAATTTACATATTATATGTTTAAGCGTATTTGGCACACCAAGCCATTTGTGACAGATCGATGAAAACATATTTAATGTTTAAATATAGACATAGAACTTTACAAATAAATTAATTTGTTTTGAAACAATGGGATGTACCCAAAATTCTTGACTTTGTTTTACTATGAAAATATTTGTATCATATGCTGTAAAAAGTAAACAAAAAATTTGCCTTATCAAAAACCATCCAAACCAAGATGGTACTATCGGTTAAATATTGTTTATAACCTAAACAAAATATAGATTTTGGGGAGTGAATATTTTAAATGAACTATGCTCTTAAGGCACATGTTCAATTGGGATGAAACTAAATTTTGGGGGGGGAGTAAAATTTTTGGGAGGAACTAAATTCTCTGAGGGAAGTAAATTTTGGGAAAACTAAAATCTTTGAAACTAAATTGTCATGCCCCGCTTCCTATAATACTTGGGAGCGAGGACGCGAGCGGGTCCGCATATGCTTAAAGCAAAGAAGAAGTACTTTTTTCTTTCTTCTTTGACTTAAGCACAATAAGCATCTGTGTGTTAAGCTTGGCAGGTTCTTGCATGCGAGAATCAGAACAACCCAAAATTTCATTATTTCACTTTATTGTCAGATGACATGTACACAAAATAAGGCCCAGCATGGCCATTACAACAGTTACACGAAAGGATATACCCTGAATAAAATACAACACAAATATTAATTTATTGCGGCGCTGCGAAAGCACGTCGTTCCTCAGCAGTGGGTCTCAGCGTCCTGGTACTCCTGGCTTAGCTCAGCCTCAGGGTCCGCTTCTCTGCAAAATCTGTCTCAGAACCTGACGTACATTTCATAAGATAGATAATAGTGAAATATACGTTAGCGATGGTCGCTCGACAAGATTTAAAACGTTAGAAATAAATGGACCCTCAGCAAGATAATAATATAGTTTGCAAAGCTTTTTAAGGCGATGAAACATAACATGAGCACGGTTAAGAAAAGTGTAACAGTGTCAGAAAATGTATGAGCATAGCAGGATGTAGTGTACAAAGTAGTGAGCATGGCAAGTGTAGAGTACAGAGCAGTGAACATAGCAAGTGTGGTGCACAGAGTAGTGAACATGGCAAGTGTGGTGTGTGTAGTAAGCAAAGTAACACGTAGTAAGCATGGTAAGACAAGTTAGTAGGTTACACATTTATAATAGCAACAACATGAGTAAAATAGTGCATCATTCAATCTTCTAACCTAGTGACAAGCCCATTACCAGATGGCAGAAGAAACTACAATTACACCTAAACCGACAGGAGCTACCCGTGGCTCTATACTCACCGACCTCATCTGGGCGACGGTCGAATTTACCGGTGGGGTGAAATCCGGAATTCCGCACTCTACTACAATGGACTACCTCACCCAAAGTGTCAATGTGTGTTCTGTATAGTTCAATGTATGCCCCAAGGGCCCAATAGTCTGTATATGCCCCGAGGGCCCAATAATCACAATTTATTAGGGCGAACAAACCAAAGATGGGGTGACACAATTAATGAGTGACATGCAACAAGAACATTATATGTATATGTTTAAAATGGTCAAAACATTTGAGGATCCTCATAATACTGCGAACGTTATAGTTAGCAACATTAAATGTGAAAGTGAATAAAACATTAATCTCATAGTATTGAATCATTTCACTTGTTATTTGTCAACATGATCATGGTTATGAGAGGGTGTTAGTAACAAACTTGATGAGTATTGACTCCCCGGATTTGGTTTTGGATGATGAATAAACATAAATATCGTGAACTAACTCTTTGTGAGCGCAGTTATGTAGATCGTCGCCAAACTTCTATGAACATCAAAAGCGACGTCTCGAGACTTTTCAAAGCACGTGATCGTATGCTTGAAGCTTCGTTGAAGCTCAAGGACCATTATTGAAGTCAAGAGGTTCGAATCGAAGCATTTGAAGACGGTTCGTTAAGTTTTATTTATAGTCTTCTGGCTTCGTTTCGTAGAATGTTAAGCCTTGAGTAGGTCTTACGTTTTAATCTTCATAACGATCCTATCTTAGAGCTAGGATCTTATTAAAAGCCCATAGAAACTTTCCCGAAGCTTTGTGCTTCATTTCACGGCTTTTTGTGCACGTTAGTTGGTTCAAGAAGAAGAACCAACCAACTAGATGGTGATCTAGTCGGTCGGCAAAGCTTCTTGAACCGACTAGAATGCCTTCTCAATTTCTAGCTCAGTTACTGTTTACAGTTAGTCGGTCCAAGAAGGTTCACCGACCGACTAGTTGTGAAACTAGTCGGTTAAGAATCCTTCTTAGACCGACTAGTTGAACTTCTATTTTTGAGCCTGAGCTACTGTTTACGGTTAGTTGGTCAAAGCACAACGACCGACCGACTAGTTGAGAAAATAGTCAGTCAGAAGTTGTTCTTAAACCGACTAACTGTATTTGAATTCAGCTTCTTTGATTTCTTCTGTTAGTCGGTCAACGTTCACTCACCGACCGACTAGTTGTGAAACTAGTCGGTTGGCAAGTCTTCTTAGACCGACTAGTTCTATATTTCCTGAACTGCTCTATTCACTGTTCACCTCTTAGTCGGTTCATGTTGTTTCACCGACCGACTAGTTGATGAACTAGTCGGTCAGTGATCCTTCTTTGACCGACTAGTCTGCTTCAGAATAGAGCCATTGGAGCATTAAATGCCACGAATTTTGCTCTCTCTTTCCTTTATCCTATATATACTTGGAGTGCTGCTTTCATAGCATTCAAGGCTGATATTTATTGAATTTTAGAGAATCAAAGAGAAGCATTCATTCTCATTCAAAGCTCATTCATTTCCTAAGAATCTCTCTTCCACTCTTACTTCCAAAGAGAGATTCACATTGATTGTGAGCCATTCAAGCCAAGAGCTTGATCCAAGGCCACCAACGTCTTCCTAGCCCTCCATTGCTGATCTACATCTTGGAGCTGGGGTTTGGTGCCTTCATCTTCCCCAAAATCCATTTTGCCCTAAATCGTAAGTTTTACTCAAGGCATATGATTTTGTCGGTAAGTTCGTATTTCATTTACTTTGACATTATAAGTGATTTACTCTCGGTTGTGAGAGTTTGTTTGTGATCCCGGGTTGTGGGAGTCACAATTTCATTTGTGTATGATTTGATCTTGTAGAGGTTTCTACAAGTATTTCATAGTGCAAATTTGAGTTAGAAGTTTCTAACTCAAGTATCCGGAGGGGATCCGTGTGTTTGGGACGTAGGATCACCGGGAACAAGTCGGGGAGACTTGGATGGATCCGAACCTGTTATATCGTCTGTTTACGATTGCATTTCTTGTTGTCAATATTTACATTTCCGCATTGTTGGTTGAGTTTGCAAGATAATTAGGAATTATCTTCTTAATTATGTTAAAGTACTATTCACCCCCCTCTAGTACTTGTGCAGTAGCTTCGTAGGGCATTACATTTGGTATCAGAGCCAAGTACCTAGCTATGTCTGCCAACGACAACAAAACCGTACGTCCACCTTCAGATTACAGCACCTTCAGGAACTGTGAAGGAGCTTCTTCAGTGATGGAAGGACACTCCTTGACGAGGCCTCCTTTCTTCAACGGTACCAATTACGGGTACTAGAAATGCCAGATGGAAACTTTCCTCCGGAGTGCTTCATTATGGAGAGCCACGTTGACGGAGTACGTCGAGCCCGAAGAAGAAGATTTCGTGAAGTGGACTACCGCGGAGGTCGCCGCGGAGGTAAGCAATGCCAAGGCAATGAACGCCTTGCAATGCGCTTTGGAGCCCGAGGACTTCAATAAGATATGCACATGTAAGAATGCATATCAAATCTGGAACTCTCTCCTCATCTTGCATGAAGGGACGAGTAGGGTAAGAGACTCTAAACTCGTTGTTGTTAATAAAGATTACGAGTTATTTCATATGCAACTGGGTGAGAAGATGAAGGAGTATTATGCTCGCTTCGTCGACATCACCAACGAGTTGGAGGCTCTTGGTAAGACCTACACCCAAAAGGAGAAAGTCTCGAAGATCATTGATGGACTTCCTTCTTGTTGGGAGAAACGTACCTTCGCCATCGAGGAAGGTAATGATATGAGTAAATTCATCGTTATTCAACTAATGGGTACCTTGATGTCTTATGAGGTACGCAAGGATAGTAAGCTAAAGTTGATGGACAAGATGAAGTCCTACTTGAAGCAAGACGAGCCAAAGAAAAAGGCGATTGCGTTCAAGGCCGCTCCATCCACATCCACATCTACCGATGATGAAGAATCAGAAGAAGAGTTGGACTTGGAATCCATTGCCCTCATGGCAAAGAAGTTCAACCGGTTCTTTCGGAAAGGTAATTTTAAGAACAAGTCTAAATTTAGTTCTTCTAACGCCTCCACTCCTTTGTGTTTCAAATGCAACAAGCGAGGACACATGAAAGCGGATTGTCCTCAAAATAAGCAAAAGGAAAAGTGGAAGGCGCCAAAGTTCGACAAGTCAAAGAAGAACAAGAAAGGGTACAAGAAGGGACTTGTCGGGACATTCACCGACTCCGAGGACTCGTCAAGTGGAGAGTCGGACGATGAACAAGTGGAGAAAGCACACATGTGCTTCATGGCTAGAGAGGAGCATGATCAAGGATCTTCCTCCGATGATAGCGAGGATGAAGGCAACGATGAGGTAACTATGAATGATCTTAGACTAGCTAACGAACAAATATGGTCTAAGTACTCTAAATTAGTAAATAGATATACTAAGATAAAAGATGAGCTAGCTTGCATCCAAACCTCATCTAAGCCTATCGTCATCAACAACGACACCGTTGTTGAAGACTTGAGAAATGAGATTGTAGATCTCAAATCTCAACTTGAACATGTTCACATTGAGGATCTGGAGGAACAAAAGATAGCGGATTTGACTTCTCAAAACTCGACTTTGAGTATTGAGAATGAGAATCTCAAATCTCGTGTTTATGTGCTCACATCGTAAGTATCCACTTTGGATGCTTCTATGCGTTCTCTCACCAAGAAATATGAATGCACATTAGGCTGAATTAACAAATTCAATAAGGGTAAGGACCATTTGGACAAAATCCTAAATGACTTACTTCCGGCCAATCACCACTTTGGCTTGGGGTATAAGATGGGAAATTCGTCCATAGCGGCCACTACCTTTGTTAGGCCAACTTCCAATGCCTCAACGAGTGGGAGCAAACACTCTATTGGTAGTTCATCTACCAATGGTGCTTCCACTTCGTACACACCCTCATTTGGAAAGAAACCCACTTTGGGTGGACATCCAAAGAAGGGTCATGCTTATATGTACACCAATACCATGCCACGTAGGAACACACATCCTACTCCACATGTTCACACATATGATGATTTCTCTACACCACATCCACGGGCACGTGCACACCATGTGAGACACACTCACGCACGTGTTCACAAGCAAATGTTCACCTACATCATCATATGAATAATTATCATCATGCACCATTTCATCATGTGCCATATGCCTATCCACGACATGCATCACGTAGAAATCAACAACGTATGCATGCTCCCAATAGGAATAGGGCTCCCAAAATCTTCACTATTTGAAGCCCGAAGGACACAAATATGGATGAAAAACAAGTTTACATGAATTCTTATTTCATGAATGTCATGCATAATGATGATTATGTGGGGAAGTCTAAGTCCAATTGGACTTGGCTTCCAAAGGTCTAATCTTTAGGACCCAATGACCTTGGGTACCATGGAAAGATATGTTTATCTTTAGGTACTCAAGAAAAAGAAACGGAGCAACAAATCCAAATTTAGCTCCAAGAATAATTGGATACTCGATAGCGGGTGTTTAAAACACATGACGGGTGACGCTCATTTGCTCTCCGGAGTGGTGCCCATTGCTAATGGGAACCGGGTAGTCTTTGGAGGCAAGGAGAGCGGAACCATCATAGGTGTTGGAAAAGTGGGTAATCCTTCTAAACCACTTATAATTGATGTTTACCTTGTTAAAGGATTAAACCACAATCTCATTTCAATAAGCCAACTTTGTGACAAAGGTTACAAAGTTAGCTTTGCGAAAGGAATGTGCCATATTTTGAGAAAAGATAATAATGATTTATTTTTTTCCGGCACACGTCATAAGGATATATATATCCTAGATCTTCCAAGATCACATGAACAACGTCTCATTGCCAACACAAGTGAACAACACTTATGGCATCGACGTTTTGGTCATGTGAACTTTGGAACACTTTTTAAGCTTTCCAAGTTAAATTCTATTAGAGGCTTCCCTAAGCTTGTATTTCAAAAGAAAAGCTTTTATGACTCGTGTCAACGAGGCAAGCTTCTAAAATCGTCTTTTAAACCTAAGAAAAGCATTTCATCGAAGTAGCCACTAGAGCTTTTACATCTAGATCTTTTTGGGCCAACTAGAGTTGCTTCATTAGGAAATGCACGATATGGACTTGTCATAGTTGATGACTTTTCTATATTTACTTGGGTATTTTCCTTAAGTAATAAAAATGATGCTTTTGAAAACTTCACAATATTTGTTAAGAAAGTACAAAATCTCATTGGAACCACCATTGTCACTATTCGTAGTGATCAGGGAGGGGAATTTGAGAATGAGTCTTTCTCAAATTTTTGTGATGAAGTTGGTATTACTCACACTTTTTCTTTCCCTCGCGCACCTCCTCAAAATGGTGTAGTTGAGAGGAAGAATAGGACGCTAGTGGAGTGTGCTCGCACTATGCTTGATGATAGCCAACTTGGCCATCAATTTTGGGCGGAAGCGGAACATACCGCTTGCTATGTGTTTAATAGAATACTTTTGAGGCCCGACACTAAACAAACTTGTTATGAATTGTTGTTTGGTAGATTGCCTCAAGTTAAACATTTTCGAGTTTTCGGCGCAAAATGTTTTATTAAAAACACGTATGGTAGTTTGGACAAATTCGATCCAAGATCCGATGAGGGGATATTTGTTGGATATTCCTCACATAGCAAAGCCTACCGGATATACAACAAACGAACCTCAACGATCGAGGAATCACTTCATGTTTCATTTAATGAAGGCTTTGTCCCTACTAGAATTACTAATGATGATGACTCCATGGATGTCTTATGTGATTCAATTGGTAATTCTAATTCTATTGATTCTATTGATACTAACCCTACTAATGAATCTTTTGAGAATGTTCCTAGTGATCAGGGAATTCCCAAACGGCTTCATACCGTTCGTGACCATCCTCATGAGCAAGTCATTGGCAACATCCTTGATAGTGTCAAGACGAGATCTCAAGTCAACTACTTCGCTCATTATGCCTTTGCCTCCTCGATAGAGCCAAAGAATATTAACGAAGCATGCAAAGATAGTGCTTGGATCGTAGCCATGGAGGAGGAACTCATTCAATTCGAGAGGAATGAGGTTTGGGAGCTTGTTCCATTGCCTTCGAAGAACCACACCGTTATAGGAACGAAGCGGATTTTCAAGAACAAGACCGGCAAGAACCAAATCGTCGTCCGGAACAAAGCTCGGTTAGTAGCTCAAGGCTATCGGCAAGAGGAAGGTATCGATTTCGAAGAATCCTTTGCTCCGGTAGCTAGATTAGAATCTATTAGATTATTGTTATCTTTTGCATGCCATAAAGATTTTAAACTCTTTCAAATGGATGTAAAAAGTGCGTTTTTAAACGGAGATGTTGTTGAGGAAGTTTATGTTTCTCAACCTCCGGGTTTTATAAATGAAAAATTTCCAAATCACGTTTTCAAACTTAAGAAAGCGCTTTACGGTTTGAGACAAGCTCCTCGAGCTTGGTATGACCGTCTAAAGAACTTTCTTTTGGATTTGGATTTTAAAATGGGAGAAGTTGATTCTACATTATTTGTTAAGTATTCGAGTAATGATATAATTTTAGTTCAAATTTATGTTGATGATATCATTTTCGGTGCTACTAACTTCACTCTTTGCGAAGAGTTTTCTAATGTGATGAAGGATCATTTTGAGATGAGCCACATAGGTGAGCTCAAATATTTCTTAGGTCTCCAAATTCGCCAAATGAATGATGCAATCTTCATCCACCAAACCAAGTACACGGTGGAGTTGCTAAAGCGATTAGGAATGGAGAATACTTCCAGGAAAAAGACTCCAATGAGCACGACTACACATCTTGATAAAGATGTGGGCGGCAAAGATGTAGACATTCGTCTATATCGAGGTATGATAGGTAGTTTACTATATCTTACCGCAAGTAGGCCCGATATTATGTTTGCCGTATGTGTATGTGCTCGTTATCAGTCTCAACCTAAGGAATCACACTTAGTAGCGGTAAAACGTATTTTCCGTTATTTAAGTTACACACTTGACTTTGGATTACTTTATCCAAAGTCTAGCACATATGAGTTAATCTCATATAGTGACACAGATTATGCGGGATGCAAATCCGACAGGAAAAGTACTAGTGGCACTTGCCATTTTATAGGAAATTCTCTTGTCTCTTGGTTTTCCAAGAAGCAGAATTCCGTATCACTTTCAACCACCGAGGCGGAATATATTGCCGCTAGTGCCGCGTGTGCTCAGGTTCTTTGGATGAGACACACTCTTAAAGACTTTGGTATAAACTGTGATACTTGCCCTATCATGGTGGACAACCAAAGTGCAATTTGTCTCTCTAAGAATCCGGTACACCATTCTCGTTCTAAACACATAGATGTCCGTTACCATTTCTTAGATGATCATGTTGCTAAAAAGGACATCATTTTAGTGTACGTTGAAACCCAGAAGCAAATCACCGATATTTTCACGAAACCACTAAAGGAAGACTCCTTTGTGCGGTTACGTCGAGAATTGGGGATTATGGGTGAATCCGAGATTTAGGATTCATATTTTGTTTAATAATTTTGCATGCTATTAAATTTTGTTTATATTTGCTCATGCTAGATTTATTGGAATTTTCTGGATTTTTTGTTGAATTTTCGGAATTTATGCTCGAAATATTCATGAATGTCAAATTTAAGATTTTCGATTTTTAATGGGGTAGTATAATGATAAATGAGAGTTTTACGATGTTTCGTCCAAGTGCGATTAGGAGAGAACTCAAAATTTCTAATTCTAAAATTTTTGAACTCTGTTAGTCGGTTCATGTTCATTGACCGACCGACTAGATCATCATCTAGTCGGTCAGTGAATGGACTCAGACCGACTAACTCAAGCCCTAAATTTGGCTTCAGTTACTGTTTACACTTAGTCGGTTCAAGCTCATTGGACGACCGACTAGATCATCATCTAGTCGGTCAGTGCTTGAACTATGACCGACTAAATGCATCGGGGACTGCTTGGTCTTTTCGCCTTCCAATCGATTTATTTAGCCCCTAACTGACTAATTCTCTCTCCAGTCGGTGCGATTTCCTCTCCCAGCTCAAAAACCCCTTCGACTCCTCCTCTCCCACCGCCGTTTGCCGTCGATCTCCGGCCGTTTTCTGACCATCTCCGACCGTGGATCTCCCCTATCTCCTCCCTAGGTGAATCTCCTCACTCTATCACTGCTCCAAGGGTTTGATTTCTGCTTCTAGACCTAGGTTTCATTCGATTTTCAGCTCGGCCTAGGGTTGTTCTAGGGTTTTAGCTTTCGATTTCGTGCGTGTCTCGTCTCGATTATGTCGAGAACACGTATTCCCATCGAACCCTCGCGTCCGTCACCCATGACCGTCGAATCTCCATCTTCGGACCCCCCGCAACCAAAACGCCGATCTAAGACCACCCATCCATCGTCTTCTTCGCCTCCTCTTAAGAAGAAGAGGACGGCGACCGCTAAGCCTCGATCACAACCCAAGCCAAGGAAGCAGCCCGTGTCTCCAGCTTCATTCCGTGCTCCCACTCCTCCTGATGATTCCGACACGGAATATATCCCAGAGACCGAGCCTACCCATAGGGATCCTACTCCTCCACCCCGTTCTAGCACTCGTCAGTCTAAGGGGAAGGCTCCTATGCCAGTTGGCGGTGTTGATATTTCGCTATGTCGTGATGACCCTATGTGTCTTGCGGCACACAATCTATCGAACACTGTCCGTTGTTATTGGAGCACTTCGTTCAGTTCTCCGACTTCCCTCACCTCACCGATCTTCATTCACATTCCGGCCTTATCGATTATCTTCGCTTTGATCCTAAAGCGAATCCACACCCGTACCCCGTCTAGTCAAGCTTTTCTACGCGAATAGGGTTCGTGGTCAGTATGACGAGACCCATTCCATTGAGACGACTGTCTTGGGGACACCGATTGTCCTCACGGCAGAAATCTTAGGGGATTTGATAGGTGTCTCCTCGTCTGGCCTTCTTCCTGCCGATATCTCTGTTGATGATATTTCTGAGCTTGATCAGGTGATGCTCGCCGAGATTTTCCTTGTGATCCCTCCTGCCATGGTTGGCGTCCCTTCCAAATCCTTCAAGCCAAACGCATGGGTTTTAAATCTTATCTTGAAGTCGTGCCTCCTTCCGAAGTACGGCTCATCGAGCTTGCCATCCCAGCCATTTCTTAAGCTGATCTACGCTCTCTTCATGGGGAGTGAGATCAATTGGGCTAGGATTATTCTTGATAAGATGGATTCTTTCGAGTGTATCTGAAGTCCACTAAATCGGCTCACATTCCATACCCTTGCCTTCTGACACTCGTCTTTCGTCACTTCAAGGTCCCTCTCCCTCCTGATGATGAGCGTCCCCTTGGTCCCCCTCTGAATGCGACGGCCGTCAAGAAGTCTCTTGCGGCGCTTCGTCATGTTCAGAGGACGACCCCTTCAGTTTCTGCTTCTGCTTCAGCTGCTCCTGCTCCGTCTCCTACTCTTACTGAGCTTGCACGTTCGTTGACACGTGCGGAGTCTCGTTGTGCTCGTTATGAGGCGATGCTTGCTCGCATCTGCTCTCATTTGGGCATTGAGATTCCTCCGTCGGTTTCTGACGACGAGGAGATGGATGATGATGAGATTGAGGAGCTCATTGGATCTGCTATTCGTGCCCTAGAGGGTACGTCTGCTGCTGCTGCTACTTCTGCCGGTGCCCCCGAGAGCACACCTGTTGCCACCATTCCTCAAGTGGACACTTCGTCTGGTGCTCCCGAGGCCACTCCTGCTGCGACACTGCCATCTGTGGACACTCCGGCTGCTGACCCTGCCTCCACCTCCTGAGCTTGCTTGGAGGACTCTCCCGATGCACTTTAGATGATATATCTTGTAGTGAGAGAGTGGGGTAGGATAGTCTGGGTGGTCATGATATTTTGATGTATTTTGGATGTTATATGATGTATTTTGATGGTTTGATGATATACTTCTGTTGTATGATCATTTTGATGTCTGGTGTGACATATGTTGTATGATGTGCCCCGATTTGAGGATCGTTTTTATGTATGTTGTCAGATGTATCCATTTTGATATATATATATATATATATATATATATATATATATATATATATATATATACATCAATGTTGACTTTTACTTTAGTGTGCACATTATTTTGTTTGTCTCTGATGTTGACTTCGTCGCTCGATGAATTTCTTGATTTAATAGAAATTATTTCTATAGAAACATAGAATTGTTTTCCATGCACTAAATTCATCAAGAATGTTGATATTGGAGAGTATATTCCATAACTCAATTCGAGAAATTAATTTGATTTTTTGATGATTTCATTTTTGATTTTCAACTATGGTCTCATTGACATGTTTTGATTTACTTCGTATTTTCCTTTGGTGTCATTTGGACCGTGGTCGTATTCTACTACTCCCGTGCTTTTGTTTGAAGCCATTGTTGTGGTCGTTGTTCTCCTCCCACACTTTTTGCTAATGCCAAAGGGGGAGAGAATTAATAATGATGATGTGCTACATGATAATTCAAAGGAATTTACCGTGAATCTAATTTGATATGTTAGATTCAGGGAGAGTTAAGATATATAAATGGATTTCAAATCCGATATTTCAATAATTGATTCACATTTTATACTTTACTCGTCTGCTTGATGCGTATGATTATTATTTAATTTGGAATTAACGTGTCATCAATGCAGGGGGAGTAAGTAAATTTCATTTGAATCATTGTTTTTTATTATTCTTTATGTTGGTTTGTCATCACCAAAAAGGGGGAGAATGTTGAGTATTGACTCCCCAGATTTGGTTTTGGATGATGAACAAACATAAATATCGTGAACTAACTCTTTGTGAGCGCAGTTATGGAGATCGTCGCCAAACTTCTATGAACATCAAAAGCGACGTCTCGAGACTTCTCAAAGCACATGATCGTATGCTTGAAGCTTTGTTGAAGCTCAAGGACCATTATTGAAGTCAAGAGATTCGAATCGAAGCATTTGAAGACGGTTCATCAAGTTTTATTTATAGTCTTCTGGCTTCGTTTCGTAGAATGTTAAGCTTTGAGTAGGTCTTACGTTTTAATCTTCATAACGATTCTATCTTAGAGCTAGGATCTTATTAAAAGGCCATATAAACTTTCCCGAAGCTTCACGCTTCATTTCACGGCTTTTTGTGCATGTTAGTTGGTTCAAGAAGAAGAACCAACCGACTAGATGGTGATCTAGTCGGTCGGCAAAGCTTCTTGAACCGACTAGAATGCCTTCTCAATTTCTAGCTCAGTTACTGTTTACAGTTAGTCGGTACAAGAAGGTTCACCGACCGACTAGTTGTGAAACTAGTCGGTTAAGAATCCTTCTTAGACCGACTAGTTGAACTTCTATTTTTGAGTCTGAGCTACTGTTTACGGTTAGTCGGTCAAAGCACAACGACCGACCGACTAGTTGAGAAACTAGTCGGTCAGAAGTTGTTTTAAAACCGACTAACTGTATTTGAATTCAGCTTCTTTGATTTCTTCTGTTAGTCGGTCAACGTTCACTCACCGACCGACTAGTTGTGAAACTAGTCGGTTGGCAAGTCTTCTTAGACCGACTAGTTCTATATTTCCTGAACTACTCTATTCACTGTTCACCTCTTAGTTGGTTCATGTTGTTTCACCGACCGACTAGTTGATGAACTAGTCGGTCAGTGATCCTTCTTTGACCGACTAGTCTGCTTCAGAATAGAGCCGTTGGAGCATTAAATGCCACGAATTTTGCTCTCTCTTTCCTCTATCCTATATATACTTGGAGTGCTGCTTTCATAGCATTCAAGGCTGATATTTATTGAAGTTTAGAGAATCAAAGAGAAGCATTCATTCTCATTCAAAGCTCATTCATTTCCAAAGAATCTCTCTTCCACTCTTACTTCCAAAGAGAGATTCACATTGATTGTGAGCCATTCAAGCAAAGAGCTTGATCAAAGGCCACCAACGTCTTCCTAGCCCTCCATTGCTGATCTACATCTTGGAGCTAGGGTTTGGTGCCTTCATCTTCCCCAAAATCCGTTTTGCCCTAAATCGTAAGTTTTACTCAAGGCATAGGATTTTGTCGGTAAGTTCGTATTTCATTTACTTTGACATTATAAGTGATTTACTCTCGGTTGTGAGAGTTTGTTTGTGATCCCGGGTTGTGGGAGTCACAATTTCATTTGTGTATGATTTGATCTTGTAGAGGTTTCTACAAGTATTTCATAGTGCAAATTTGAGTTAGAAGTTTCTAACTCAAGTATCCGGAGGGGATCCGGGTGTTTGGGACGTAGGATCACCGGAAACAAGTCGGGGAGACTTGGATGGATCCGAATCCGTTATATCGTCTGTTTGCGATTGCATTTATTGTTGTCAATATTTACATTTCCGCATTGTTGGTTGAGTTTGCAAGATAATTAGGAATTATCTTCTTAATTATTTTAAAGTACTATTCACCCCCCTCTAGTACTTGTGCAGTAGCTTTGTAGTGCATTACAAAACTTGGTATTTTCAGTATCTTTAAAAGTTGTAGGTGATATATATACTTGTCTGAAGTGATGCGATTTGGATGACCGGATGATAGCGACAAGGCGTAAATTATCTGCATCAACAAATTTTTGACGTCAAGCCAATTTTAAACTAACAAGCATACAATAACATACAGACGCATATATATAAAAATATATATACTAACTAACATACACATATACCAACTATCAAATATATTTATATATGTATTTATACTAACTAACATAATATATATACACATAACTAACCCACTCACATCATTAATATAAGTAACCACTGTTCACTTATTTGAGGCTATCAACCATACATTATTAATAATATAAAATTCTTATAATAAATATTATAAACTTACGTATTAAGAAAAACTTATGCAGTCCCCCACATTCTTCGTTGCTTTGATTCAGGTGGAAGTCGCGACTCAGGTGACGACATCGACTGATGGCGGCGACAGGGGAGCGTCTGGTGGTGAGGATCTTTGGGCGGTGTCGACTGCGTGGGTAGAATCTCGTTGTCATCGGCATCGTCGTGGCGACTGAGCGGTGGTTAAGTCTGAGAATGGAGGGCGGTGTTGGGTCGAAGAGACGAGGTCGGACGGAAGGATTGCGGGTGGGGGAGTCTACCGGAGCTTGCCGCAGGGTGGCTTTGTCGGAGGGCTGGGTGTTTTGTCGGAGGTATGGGGTGGGGTTGTGGCTGAGGAAGAAGCAGGTGGAAAGTTGGGTTTGAAGGGTCGGAATTTATGAAGAAGGAGGAGGGCTCGGCGGTGATGGGTGGTCGCCTAGGGCATGTAGGCGGTGTGGGTGAGTCGATGTGTGAAGTTGTTTACGGCGGTGATTTTGAAGGGGAGGTCCTAGGTTATGGGGAGGAACGTCTAGAGGGGGTCTCGGAGATGAAGGGTCGAGGGGTCAGGGTGATGGTGTTCATCGGTCGGGAGATGGGGTTGCTGTGGCACGACACTTGGTGGCGAGGTGTAGTTTCGAGGGGGTTGCGATTACTTGGTGGCTGAGGAGTGTTAGATAATCTAGCCGTTAGTTGTTTTCTTTTGGTTAACTCAAAATAATCGCACGATGCCACGAAGGTTGTGTGGGCCGTGCAAATAAGAGCGTGGGGCGAACGTCTCTCGCGGATGACCGAGTCCGGGGGGGTTTGTTTCTCACGATCAGAACGTTGCGCACGTTGCGCACGACGCAGCACGTTCGTTTCTTTTCTGTTGTGTTTTACGCATTAAATAGCATGAGGAAAAATCAAGTAGCCGTACCAAGAGGCAACCACAAAAAACAGAGTGCTTTCTTTATTCTTTGCTGTGCTTTCCCTGTCCACTTGCTTGCGTGAGATTGCTCTGTTTCTTTTGTTCATTAATACCGTGAGTTGAGTGTCAGAGGCTATCAAGTGGTATCAGAGCCGGACCCAGGTGTACCGAAGTGTTTGATCCTCTGGTGCCGGCGTATGTGAGTCGGCGTGTTTCTGAGCAGTGCGGAGCTCGGCTTTTCCGAACAGAAGGACGGAGCGCTTCAGATACCGAACAAAGTGATGCCCACCGTGGCGAGCCCAAGTCAGATCCATAGGGGGATGCCGGCGTATGGGAGTCTGCCATGCTCAGGGCAGAGCGGACTCATGTGCCGAGCTGAAGGAGAGCTCTGGCATGGCCTGCCGAGGCTGATGGAGGAGATCTCTCAGCTCGGAGGCGGGGCCTCGCATGTACAGCTCGGAGGCGGAGCTCGGCGCAAGCGGAAGTGGCTCGACGCCATCAAGGGGATGGACCTTCCTAGCCACGGGGAGGCAGCCAAATGAAGTACGCTTGGTCAGAGCTCAGTTAAGGGCGGCGGATGGATGATTGTTCGAGGGGAGGCTCATGATGTGGTCCTAGTTCGAGGGGAGGATTGTTGGGATTTCGAAATAGTCCCACATCAGACACATGGGGGGATCCGGGTGGGTTTAAATAATGGCTTTGGGAATTCCATTAGCAAGAGGCCTTTTGGGGGAAAGCCCCGTGTTTAAAACCGTGCGGGTGTCGGTGCGGTCCCAGAGTGGACAATATCTTACCAAAGTGGAGCCCAAGCCCAAGGTGTTTAAACCCGGAAAAATAACATGCACTTGATAGCCTCTGACACTCAACTCACGGTAGCAATGAACAAAAGAAACAGAGCAATCTCACGCAAGCAAGTGGACAGGGAAAGCACAGCAAAGAATAAAGAAAGCACTCTGTGTTTTGTGGCTGCCTCTTGGTACGGCTACTTGATTTTTCCTCATGCTATTTAATGCGTAAAACACAACAGAAAAGAAACGAACGTGTCACGTCGTGCGCAACGTGCGCAACGTGCGCAACGTTCTGATCGTGAGAAACAAACCCCCCCGGACTCGGTCATCCGCGAGAGACGTTCGCCCCACGCTCCTATTTGCACGGCCTACACAACATTCGTGGCATCGTGCGATTATTTTGAGTTAACCAAAAGAAAACAACTAACGGCTAGATTATCTAACAAACTCCCCCTAATCTAGTTGTTCTCGAAGTTGACGATGCCGAGCTTCGTGCGCAGGCCCTGGAACTTGACCCGCCCGAGTGCTTTTGTCAGTATGTCCGCCAGCTGATCGTCGGTGTGGACGTAGTCGACGGCGATCTTGCCGCCTTCGACGCACTGCCTGATGAAATGGTAGCGCGTCTCGATGTGCTTACTCCGGTCATGAAATACCGGATTCTTGCAAAGCTGAATGGCTGATTTGTTGTCCACGAGTAGAGTAGCTCCCCCAGCCTCCTTACCGAGAAGATCACTGAGCAGCTGTGCGAGCCACACACCTTGGCATGCTGCAGTAGTTGCGGCAATGTACTCCGCCTCGTAAGACGATAGTGCAACCACTTTCTGCTTCTGTGATTGCCAGCTTACCGGGCTCCCCCCGAGAACAAACACCACGCCGGTAGTGCTCTTTCTGTCGTCGACATCGCCGGCAATGTCGGCGTCGCTGTACCCCACGAGTTTAGCTCCGGGGATGTCCTTGGCGTAGCGACATCCGTAGCCAATAGTGCCAGCAATATACCTGAGTATGTGCTTGACAGCGCTCCAATGCTCGGTCGTGGGCGACTCCATGAAGCGACTGACGTAGCCGACAACGAACGTGATGTCAGGCTGCGTGTGTACCAAGTAGCGTAGACTCCAGACGATACTCCGGTAGAGCGTCGTATCCACCGGTGGGTTTGAGCTCTCCTTGCTCAGTTTCAATCGTGGCTCCATTGGGACGTGGACCGGGTTGCAACAGGTCATGCCCGCTTTCTCGAGCACCTTGGACGCGTACGCAATCTGTCGCAACGTGGTCTCACCAGCGCCTTGTCGTACCTCGATGCCGAGATAATAGCTAAGCTTTCTGAGCTCGCTCATATAGAACTTGGCCTTCATCTCCTACTTAAAATGATTGATGGCCTTCAAATGTGCGCCTGTGACGATCAGATCGTCCACGTACACACCCAGTAGCAGCTTCTCATCGTCGACGCCCCGGGTGTATAGGTACCACACGGCGTCCTTCACGTCATCCTCCTTGCCGAGCAGGACCTCGGCGTGTTCTTCGTTGAGAAAAATAGAGTCGTCGCCGCCGCCGCCGCTGTGTTTTGACTCGACATGCACCGCGGTGAGCGACGCAACTTCAGCCATGAGGAGTGCGGTTTCCTCATCCTCCACCTGCACGAGGTTGGCGGCCTCGTCGCGCTTCTTCTTCCTGCAATCACGCGCCCAGTGCCCCAGTTTATCACAGTACCGGCACTTGTCCTTCTTGACGTCGCGGCCGGCACCGAATGCCCTGCCGCCGCCGTTGCGCACGACCTCCTTTCCACGCGCGTCCTGCGCCTTGCCTCGGCGCTTGTTTGGGATGAAGCCGCTACCACCACGGCTGGAGGAGCCGTCCTGTTCGCGCCGCCGCAAGCGCACGAGCCACTCCTCCTCCGACAGCAGGAGCTTGCCGCTGCCATCCTCTGCCGCCTCCAGCTCAAACCGTTCCTCGGACGCTTTGAAACGACCGGTCAGGTCCTCCATCGAGAGAGTGTTCAGGTCGAGCAAGGTCTCCACGGACATGACCAGCTGCGAGTACCGCTTGGGGATGACGCGTAGGAACTTTTGCATGACTTGCTTCTCCTTGATCTCGTCACCGAGATCAGATAGTTTGCTAACAATGCTGGTTAGACGTAAAGACAACTCATCGATCGACTCACCAGGTTTATGCTTCAGCTCCTCGAACTCGGTCCTGAGCGTCTGAGCTTTGGCGTCGCACACACGTTCAGACCCCATGCACAGGGTCTTAATTGTCTCCCACGCCTCCTTTGCCGTGGGCTTTACTGCCAGAGTTGCGATCATTTCCGACGGCACGGTGTGGAGGATGGCCTTCATTACCTTACGGTCATTGCGGTAGCCGACGTCGTCGGTGACGGCCTCTGCGCCCTCGACTACCCGCCACAGGCCTCTCGCCTGCAGGATGACCCTCATCAAGAGGTCCCAGTCGCTGTAGTTTGATCGTGTCAGGATGGGGTACGTCGTTGTCCCGCACGGCTCCTTCATCATCTGCGGTAGCGCAAGCTTGCGCCCATGGCCGCTTGCCGCTTGATTGGTGGGGATGCGCTCCATCGCGAGGTGCCGAAGAACTCGAACCGGGCTCTGATACCATGTTATTTTTCCAGGTTTGAACACCTTGGGCTTGGGCTCCACTTTGGTAAGATATTGTCTGCTCTGGGACCGCACCGGCACCCTCATGGTTTTAAACACGGGGCTTTCCCCCAAAAGGCCTCTTGCTAATGGAATTCCCAAAGCCACTATTTAAACCCACCCGGATCCCCCCATGTGTCCGATGTGGGACTATTTCGAAATCCCAACAAGGAGCTTGGTGTTTGGGTTTGTGCAAGGAACTGGGTTGCTTGCGATGGGATCGGAGGATGGTGAAGATGGGCCGGACGAGGATGAATAGGGTCGGAGGTTGTTGGGCCTTGAACAGAGAAGGGGCCTTTCGGGGTTGTGAGGAGGTGGTCGGGGGCTTAGGCAGTCGAAGCTTGGCAGTGGCGGTGGTGTGGGTGTTGAAGGGAGGTGATGGGGTCGCCAGAGTGGTGATCGCTCCGGAATGTGACCCAAAGAACGGTTGTAGTTTTACCGCAAGCGCACGGTATAACGGCGAGCGGGTTATCGAACACAGGGAGGACGAATGACCGTGCTTGTTCTAATCAACCTGGCTATTCAAGAAGAGAGAATTTTGCCTTTGGCGATCCTGTCACAATCGTCAGACAAAGTATGGAAATATCAAAGCAAATAAAGGACGTCTAGGGAATGGGGAATTCCCGCTACTCACCGTATCTCGTCAATGTGGTTCATCGGTATCAAAATTGGTAGAATAAGATTTTGGTTGAACTAGTTGCAATTGAATGTAGAACCAAGCTCACGCTCTCGCGCTGTTGCCGGTCTATAGCTATCCTAGGTTCGGGTCCAATCTCTTGCAAACCCTAGCCTAGGGAAGCTAGCATTAGGATCAACATCATCGTTCAATCACGCCCCGAGCCCAATCTCTTGCAAACTCGGCCCACGACCTAGGTTGGGATAGTTCCTGCCCGTCCAATCTCTTGCAAACGGGTATCGGCACGGAATTGCAACCGGGAACCCTAGTATCGGTCCATTCTCTTGCAAACCGATACTACAGAAATTCGATTCCAAACCAATTCGGATTTCTAGGGTTTCCTATCGAGTTGGGATCCAATCTCTTGCAAATCCCAATCGGTATGAACTCCTAGCTATCCGTAGTAAATCGCTCCCAAACTAATCCCTAATAACAATTCTAGCAAAATTTCTACCAAATCGTCACAAATATGAAATTGGGCTTGTAGGGTTCATCCCCACGCCCCAAGACGTGGAGACTACTCACAATTCATAGCACAAACACAAAAATAATCAATGAAATAAACAAGAGAATTCATCACAATATTGAGATAAGCAATAAAAATAGAATTTTTAGAGAAGAGAGAGACAAACCAATTGAGTTCTTCAAATAATCCAACAAAAATCAACTTTTGTCTCCTCTCCAATCACAAGAATAAAGCTAAAAAGTTAATCTAAAAAGCTGCAAAAAATCTAAGAGAAAAGCTCTCTAAAACTAGGGTAAAAACAGGGGTTAAATACCCCCCAAAATCGTCCAAAAACTGTGACCAAAATACCCCTGCGCAGCATGAAATCCGCAATTTTCGCTACAGGCAGCGCGTCGCACTCGGCCGAGTGACAAAAGTCGCTCGGCCGAGTGAGAAACCCTGTAAATTTCCAGTAAGTCTTGATCTTCAGGGGTCTTCACTTCGGGGGCGGCTCGGCCGAGTGAGTTGTCGTCACTCGGCCGGGGGCTTCTTGGTACTCGGGCGGTCGGGATTATCCACTCGGCCGAGTGGGTCTTCTGAAGCTCAGGTAGCCGAAAAACAGTAAGTTGGCGATTTTTGAATGGCTTCGTCTGGGCGCCACTCGGGCGGACGGGATCTCGTCACTCGGCCGATGTGGTCTCCGTCGCTCGGCCGAGCGCACATATGAATCGTGTCTGATCTGGTCGGCCGAGCGGTGTCTCGCTGGTCGGCCGAGTGACTCCTTCACTCGGCCGAGTGGGACACCAAAAATGCCCAAACAGCTTGTTTTGGCCTCCTCGTCGCTCTTGCGACGTCCGTTCTTCTTCCGCTCCTCTCCAACAGCAAAATACCCCTCGGGGAGGTCGTCGGTGACACTCTGGAGTAGGCGTATCTCGAGATCACTCCAAATCGCTCCAAATCACCTGAAATGCGACAAAAACAACAAATCGTGAAAAGCATCGCAATATCGTCGATATATCATGAAAAACATGATTTGGGCGATCTAAACGGCATGCAAACATGCGGGAAAAAAAGTGTAAAATAAGGAGTGATCAAAATCCCCCAAGCTTACCTCTTACTCGTCCTCGAGGAAGATAAGTAAAAGGCGAACCCGGTGGATTCGGAAAACGAAAACGGCGAAAAATGTAAAAAATGAAAAACGGAGAAGAATGGAAAACGAAATAAAAATAAAAATAAAGAAGAAAGAAAGAAGCGAAGAGGTAAGCTGCTAGATCATTTTCTCAGGACGTGGGTTCCGCTTACTCATATAGCATGCACTGAATGAAAAATACATGTCAAAGAGTTCTATTTTGATATCATAGTATAATAGTGCAAATAGAAATAGAAAACCCACGAACAACGATATAATCATGAAAAACGGAATAATTTTAGAATTAACATCGTCTGAATCATTTAAAGCGGTATACAAATCGCTGATCACACACTTTTCAATTGAATGCTTTCTATGAGGAGTATAAGAGTATCACACAATAGAATAGAGAGAATAGAAAAGTGTGGATTTCATGATATGAGTGCTAGGCTTAGATTTCTGGATTTCGTAAAGCTAAAAATAATCTCACCGAGTATAGAACATTACTTAGCCTAGGTTGTCGTGCAACGTCAAGTAGTCACTCTCTCACACATCAATGGATTCCCTCCCCCAAGCTTATCTATGAGCATGGTGGCAAAAAAAAATATTCACATCCCCATTTTTATAAAGCTCCAAAAGTAATAAAAATGAACACGAAAAGAGAGAAGAAAGAAAGAAAGTGAGATGGGATCTTTTATTGAGGATTTTTCCTCTTTTCTTTTTCTTTTTCTCTTTTTTTTTCTTTTGTTTTTTTTAATACAGCATACATACACAACGATCCCAACTCAAAGAGAGATAATGATATACAAGAATATTTTCTCTTTTTTTTGGTTTGGGAAACTTGGAGCTAGGAATTAATAGCGGGGGAAATGCCATATAATAGAATCGATAAGGGGAGATTCACCAATGATTTTAATAGTAGAGAAATGATGTTCAAGATTTTTGGAGAAAGAAATAAATATATCTCTCGGTTCACTCTATAAGACATGCACGACAACTTCAGCAGGGTAATCTAATCTACTCAGTTTCGATCACAAAAAAGCTAACTAATCCAGATTTATCATAGCTAACATCATTCAATCATCCTGAAGTGAAATGTACCATTCCTGCATATAGAAGTGATATAGGAAAAGAAATCAGTACTCCAGATATAAGCATTCAATGCGTGAATCTTGGTGTGTTTTCTGTGATAGCATACATATGAATATTCAGACTCAGCTAATAATAAAATTTCATCCATTTTCATGTGGAAAAAGAGTGGGTTACTATCTCTAGATGCAAGGCAAGTCATAGCATATGATATCAGAAATAAAGTCTAAGACATGACAAATAAAGCATGCATATAGAGTAAGCTAACTCCACGTCATCATCATCACAGAAAAGTCATCTCTAGCATGAGATGAAAAAGAAAGAAATAAAGATAAAGGGAAAATAGAACTATTTACAATGCGGCACACAGAAAAATAAGAAAAACGTGATGCATGGTAAAATAAAAAGAAAAAATGATGAAAATAAGTGCAAAAGCGGAGAATGGTGTGAAAAACTAAAAATAAAGGTGGCAAATCGAAAAAGAACGTGAGAACTCACTCCCCCAAGCTAAATGGCACAGTGTCCTCAATGTGCAAAGTGTGGCACACCGAGAGACAAGTATTGGGAGGGGCAACTGAGGATGCATGCATGATGAAAAATAAGAAAATAATGAAACAGAAAAGATGATGCGGACATGATGCATGCAGATATAGGAGTGATACAGATAGATAGGTGTGGCACCAAAAACTCTCCCTCTCTCCCAAAAAAAGATATAAAAAGATATATAGAGAAAATGCGTATCAGAGAAACAGTGAGGGGAGGGGGGTGGACAAAAGTGCATCAGGACCCATCCGAGACGGGCAGCACAACGTCAAAAAGAAGCGATGGCATCAAGAGTGCCTAAGAAGGTGGGGCTGCGCCGGCTCCGTCCTGAGGCGGAGGAGCAGGAGGTGGTGGTAGTGGCTGCTGAGTGGGGGTGGGTATGGGAGTGGAAGCAGGCTGAGTGTGTGTGGAAGTGTGGGTAGGAACCAGCTGGGTGGGTACGGGTACGCGTGGGAGACGCTCCAGGACCTGGGTAAGACAGTAGTGAATCTGCGGGAGTAGGTCAAAGCGGCCAGCCATCGCGGAGACAGTGGAGGACAGGGTCTGAAGGTCGCCTCTGAGGCCACTCACTGCCCCCTCGAGAGCACGAATGCTCTGAAGTACAGTGTCGGGGGGAGGTGGTGCAGAGGGACGCACCGGGCGGGGCTGTGCAGGTCGGTGCTGGCGTACTCTGGTGGCGTAGGTGACGGGCTCAACATGCAAGGGAACAAAAGGGGCTGCGCTCGCAAGTGGGGGCCTGGCCTCAGTGCGAGGCTGGGCAGGACGGTGAGAAGTGGAGGCAGCCGCTGCGAAAGAAGAATACAAAAGTGGCAGCGAGGCGGCCGGAGAGGTCGGTGGCACAGAAGTGTGGACAGACGCCACGACACTCTCGGAAAATACAACAGCAGTGGGGACAGAGGGCTCTCCGCACTCAACTATGGTCGGCGGGCGCTCGGGTGGGGCAGAGGAAACGGGCTCAGCAGACAGAGGGCCAGTGGTGGTGGTGACAGGCGTGGAAGCAGTGGAAGTGGGCTCAGCTAAGGTACTCTCGACACCGACAGAGGTGTGGACAGAGGTGTCAGGAGCATCGGAAACATCGGGGATAGGCTGAGGGGCCACGGGGTCAACATGGGCAGCAGGCTCGGCAGGGGCAACAGGGTCTGCGGGGGCAGCGTGGGCCTGCTCGGCCTCCTCGGCCTCGAGCACGTAAGCAGCTGGGATCAGAACATCCATCGCAGGGAGCCAGTCCACATGGGCCGGTGCAATCTGAGTCCGAGCTGGGCTCGGAAGAATCAAGTAATCGGCACCGTAAGGGCCGTGCAACCAGACCCAGCGTCGCTCACCGTGCGGACGAAGCATCTTCATCCGGGCCATAACATCAATCGACGGAGAAGTGGGGCCCGGTGCTCATCGCAGGTCGTCAGGGAAGTCCTCGCCGGTCATAAGGGCAAGCAAGGTGATCAGGCCGCCGCAGCATATCGGTGAGCGAGCGCCCACCGATACAATGATGCGGTCCAAAAACCAAGCCGCGACATCAATCACGACGACGGGGACCAGCTCATCGCCATCCCTAGATAGAGCTCTGGGCCGTGTCATCGCGTAGAGCATGTAGAGCTCTGGCATGGACATCGTACCCGGCTCATATCTGGCCAAAAAGGTCGTCGCCATAAGGCGCTGAGCTATACGAAGGCAGGGATGGACAATGGCCGAGGCCTTGGCCCTACTAGGGTCAAAGGCAGCGTGAAGACCCGTAATCTGGGCCCAGAAGGCATCAGCGTCGAAGGAAGGTGGGGGGATATGGGTGGGGGCGTAACCTCGATCGGCCCCGGGGACATCGGGCCACGAGAAAAAGGCTCTCATCATACCGAGAGTGACCTGGCACTCCCGGTCCATGAACCGAAACGAGCATCCCTCGTCGGTCCGGGCGATCGAACTAAGTACCTCAAGTGTCGGGCGGATAAACGTGTCCGCCGACACCTGAAAGAAATCTCGCCAGCCCACGTTGTCGTACAACGTGAGCATCCCCTCTAGTACCCCCAGGCGTCCTAGGTCGGCAAGGTGTGCAAACCTGGAGGGTACGATCGAGCGCTGGGAAATACGCTCGAAAGCGACGCGGTGTGCGTCGTCTCAGAACGTAATCCCCAGCGGCCCGATAAGTGGAGCCGGAGGTGGTGGCTGTGGAGCGACAGGGGGCGGCTGTGCGGGGTGTATGGGCTGTGCGGGCTCTGCAGGCTGTGCGGGGTGTGCGGGGCCTGCAGGCTATGCTGGGTGGACGGGGTGTGTGGGAGAAGGCGGAGGAGAGTCCTCCAGCTCGTGGGAGGGGCCGGCGTCATCCGACCGCTTCTGCTTGGCAGAAGCTCTCTTCGACCGCGGCCGTGTCCGGGGTGGCATATGGGCCCCGAGCGCGTGCCGAAAAACGTAAAAAGTGCGGCGTGCGTAAAATAAAGGAAAGAGTGTACCACGACACGCCGCGAGTGCAAAGCAATGGAAGCGTGCGAAGACGACGCCTCCACGCAGCCCGAATCAGTCCCTAGAAGCTCCCCTGGGCTCCCCTGGGCTCCCCTAAGCTCCCAGAAACAACCTGCGCATGAAATGGAGATATCAGCGAGTAATATTCAAAACGTATGGAGCATTAGGGGTATAATAGATAGATATAGAAATCGATTTGGGTTTGGGGTTCGTTTAGCACATGGATCCTCGAAAAACACACAAAAGAGGAGAAAAAGGCGAAAATTGGGGTTACCGGAGGTGGCCGGAGTGGTGGCCGCCGCCGGCGACTCGGGGGAGGAGCGGCGGCGGCTCGGCCGGCGGTGGCTGGCCGAGCGGCGGCGCGGCGACGTCGGTCGGGCAAGTAGGGGGTGAGTTCGGGCGAGGGAGCTGTAGGGTCGGGGGTCGCTGCGGTATGTGTCGTTTCGAAAAACGAGCCCGACCCCGCTCCCTTTTATAGGAAAAGTTACGACTCAGCCGAGTGGCCTTGACAGACTCGGTCGAGTGGAGTAAGTCCATTCGGCCGAGTGGCTCAAGCTACTCGGCAAGACTCGCCTTAGGAGCATATCCGTTTTACTCGGCCGAGTGAATATATATACTCGGCCGAGTAGCAGTTATACTGAAATCAGGAAAATAAACAGAGAATTGGGTACAGCAGACTTCCCTCGTTCGTGGGCGGCTCGGCCGGACGAACTTGTGTACTCGGCCGAGTGACTAGTATACTCGGCCGAGTGAGCCTTGTGTTCTGCTGTTTGTCTTCATTTTGGCTCTAAACTCCGTCTTTCTTCCTCCAGTCGATTTCATCTTCCTCCTAAGCGTCGAGCGCCTTCCTGGGGCGCTCCTTATCACCTCGTTCATCCTCCTCATGATGGATTTACCTATCTCCTCTCATGTCAAGAAAAATAGGACCCGTTATCACAAAAATTTTCGGCGAACGACTCAAAACAATAAAAATTTCTAAAACAAAAATAAAGAAAAAGTAAAAATAAAGCAATAACCGTCGGGTTGCCTCCCGACAAGCGCTCGTTTAAGGTCGTGAGCTCGACCCCCCTATGATTTTCAATTAATGCGGGATGTTTGGTGCATATGAGATGCACCCATCAAACTCTCCGGGGAGAACGCTTGGATTCGGAAGTTGCGGCGGCGTGTTCTCCCTCGGTGGTCTCCCGTCTCGAATAGTGTTGGGGGGAGGCTCCCTCAAGCTAGCGTTTGCTCCGGTCAACGGCTTCACCGGTGACGCCGATTTCCGTATCGGCGGAGCTTTCTTCGGAGACTTCAATTTCGAGAGCTTGCAGAGCTCTTGAATCCTTGCGACATCAGCGTCGCCTTCATCATTTTCAGCGGAGAGGTTGGGGGAATCAATTCTCTTCTCATCTTGGCCTAAATCCGGGCCTTCCTCGAAATCCTCATCGAAAAGAGCGCCAATTGAGTGAGGGATCGCCTCTTCAATTACCTCATCAAGGAGGTCCATGTAGTCAAGCTCCTCGTGGTAAGGCATGTGTTTCATAGTCTTAGGAATGTGAAGCTCCACCTCGATGTTGCCGACGTTCAAAGTAAGTGTACCTTCTCGCACGTCGACAATCACACCGGCGGTGGCGAGGAACGGGCGTCCAAGTATCAATGACGTATCTCCCTCCTCCTTAACGTCCATGATCACGAAGTCACATGGCAAGCATATTCCCCCCGGGACTTGTAGCGTGATGTCTTCGGCGATCCCTACCGGCCTTGTTATTCGCCCGTCGGCCAATTGTATCCGCATGTCGGTAGGTTTCAACTTCGTCCCGGTGTTTAGCCTTAAGAACATGGAGAGAGGCATGAGGCTCACACTAGCCCCTAAATCTACCAATGCCTTTTGAAGAGGGACGCCGCCCAAGGTGCAAGGAATTCAAAAGCTCCCCGGATCTTTGAATTTGGCCGGCTCCTTCTCTCTCTTGGTGAACCAAGAGCCCTCCTCGGCTAGCATAATCTTCTCCTTCCTTTTTCTCCCCGAAATCAAATCCTTTAAGAATTTAGCATATGTGGGTATCTCCACGATAGCGTCGAGGAAGGGAATGTTGAGGCTAACCCCTCTCAGATACTCGAGAAACTTTGCTAGCCTTTTCTCCATTTTCTCTCTAGCAAGCCTTTGGGGGAATGGGACCGGTGGCATGAAGCGCCTTTCCTCAATCAATTGCTCCGCTCTTGATTTCTCCTTTTCTTGTGGCTCTTTCTCCTTCTCAACTTCAACTACCGGCTCAATTGGCTCCAAACTTTTCTCCATGGGCTCCTCGGTAGGAATCATGGCGGGGGTGGTATCCTTCCCGCCTCTAGTAGTAACGGCAACTACGGCATTGATGTGGCCGGTGTTGCCCCGTGGGTTTTGCTCGGGTTGCACCGGCAATTGTTGAGTGTTCCGATTGAGCAACGCCAATTGCTCCGAGATTTGAGCTACAACAGTTGTAAGGGAGTCTTGCCCCGCCTTCAAGATAGCATTGACCTTCTTTTGCTCGACCATAAACGCCTCCACTCTAGCTTCGAAGTCGGATTGTTGTTGAGCTTGTGGAGGGTTTTGATTTTGATTTCTCCACCCTTGATTGTATCCGGGCGGCCTATAAGGTGGAACTTGTTGCTTCGGTTGGAAACTTTGTTGTGGAGGCCCCCTCGGTGGATAGTGTTGTTGTTGGGGTGGGGGTGGTGGTCGAGCTTGTTGAGGTGGTTGTTGTGGCGGGTTCAAAGCTCCTTCATTGTTGGCGTAAGAGAAACCGGGATGATTTCTTGTGGCCGGATTGGCCCAATACCCTTGGTTCCCCGCAACATATTGTACTTGCTCCAAGGAACCTTCTCCTTGCTCTCCTCCCGAGTACATGGCTTGAGATTGGTCTTGCCAATCACACATTTGGTTCGATGGCGCGGAGGTGGAAGGGGTTCCTTGGGGCTCCGTGATAAACTTCTCCAGTCTCTCCACTACCTTGTGGAGAGAATCAAACTTGCTTGTAAGCTCCGCTACGGCCTTCGCCTCATAGATACTAGTTGGCTTCAAGGAGGACGTAGAGTGTCCTCGCTCATCGCCCCATTGTTGATTGTTTGAGGCCATCTCCTCAATTAGGGCCGTAGCTTCTTCGGGAGTCTTTGATAAGATAGCACCATTCGCCGTGGCATCAATAATTTGTTTGGTACCCCGGTTGGAGACCGTTGTAGAAGCTATGAACTAGCTCCCAATCTTCAATGCTATGGTGCGGGCATTGATGCTGCAGATCTTTAAAACGCTCCCAAGCCTCATAGAGCGTCTCTTGGGGTCCTTGCTTGAAGGACATGAGAGCGCTCCGAATCTTCACCGTCTTGGAGGGCGGATAGAACTTATCAATAAATGCACTCGCCAACTCGTCCCAAGTGGTAAAGACTCCCTCAGCCTGCGTCCTCAACCAATAGAGTGCCTTGTCTTTTAGCGTGAAGGGGAAGAGATGCAGTCTGATGGCATCGATGGAGACCCCCGGCATCTGAAATGTGGCGCACTTCGACAAGAATAATTGGATGTGGTAGTGAGGATTTTCATGGGCATTCCCATGAAATGGATCCTGCTGCATCAGAACCACTAGTCCAGTCTTCAGCTCAAAGTTCTTGTCAGCCGCCAACTCTGGCATGGCAATGGATGAGGTCGTAGAAGAGGTCTTAGGCCGGAGCCTATCGCGAATGGAAATTATCCTTGCCATTCTTGCCGCTAATTGGTCCGCAGTTTCTGGGTTGGTCATATACCTCCCTTCCGGATTTTGTCTCCTCTCCGCTCTAATTCTCCGCGCGGTACGTTCGATCTCGGGATCAAATAATATAGCTTCAGGGTCTGCCGTAGATCTCGTGTACATGCAATGGGAAAACAGAGTTTCAAAGAAATGATTAGTACCGTGGAAGGGTTAGGTAAAAATAAAGAAATAATAATAATAATAATAATAATAATAATAAAGAAATAGCTAGGGTGGTAAGATCAAACGCAATCGCCTCCCCGGCAACGGCGCCAAAAACTTGATCGCTCCGGAATGTGACCCAAAGAACGGTTGTAGTTTTACCGCAAGCGCACGGTATAGCGGCGAGCGGGTTATCGAACACAGGGAGGACGAATGACCGTGCTTATTCTAATCAACCTGGCTATTCAAGAAGAGAGAATTTTGCCTTTGGCGATCCTGTCACAATCGTCAGACAAAGTATGGAAATATCAAAGCAAATAAAGGACGTCTAGGGAATGGGGAATTCCCGCTACTCACCGTATCTCGTCAATGTGGTTCATTGGTATCAAAATTGCTAGAATAAGATTTTGGATGAACTAGTTGCAACTGAATGTAGAACCAAGCTCACGCTCTCGCGCTGTTGTCGGTCTATAGCTATCCTAGGTTCGGGTCCAATCTCTTGCAAACCCTAGCCTAGGGAAGCTAGCATTAGGATCAACATCATCGTTCAATCGCGCCCCGAGCCCAATCTCTTGCAAACTCGGCCCGCGACCTAGGTTGGGATAGTTCCTGCCCGTCCAATCTCTTGCAAACAGGTATCGGCACGGAATTGCAACCGGGAACCCTAGTATCGGTCCAATCTCTTGCAAACCGATACTACGGAAATTCGATTCCAACCCAATTCGGATTTCTAGGGTTTCCTATCGAGTTGGGATCCAATCTCTTGCAAATCCCAATCGGTATGAACTCCTAGCTATCCGTAGTAAATCGCTCCCAAACTAATCCCTAATAACAATTCTAGCAAAATTTCTACCAAATCGTCACAAATATGAAATTGGGCTTGTAGGGTTCATCCCCACGCCCCAAGACGTGGAGACTACTCACAATTCATAGCACAAACACAAAAATAATCAATGAAATAAACAAGAGAATTCATCACAATATTGACATAAGCAATAAAAATAGAATTTTTAGAGAAGAGAGAGACAAACCAATTGAGTTCTTCAAATAATCCAACAAAAATCAACTTTTGTATCCTCTCCAATCACAAGAATAAAGCTAAAAAGTTAATCTAAAAAGCTGCAAAAAATCTAAGAGAAAAGCTCTCTAAAACTAGGGTAAAAACAGGGGTTAAATACCCCCTAAAATCGTCCAAAAACTGTGACCAAAATACCCCTGCGCAGCCTGAAATCCGCAATTTTCGCTACAGGCAGCGCGTCGCACTCGGCCGAGTGACAAAAGTCGCTCGGTCGAGTGAGAAACCCTGTAAATTTCCAGTAAGTCTTGATCTTCAGGGGTCTTCACTTCGGGGGCGGCTCGGCCGAGTGAGTTGTCGTCACTCGGCCGAGGGCTTCTTGGTACTCGGGCGGTCGGGATTATCCACTCGGCCGAGTGGGTCTTCTGAAGCTCAGGCAGCCGAAAAAGAGTAAGTTGGCGATTTTTGAATGGCTTCGTCTGGTCGCCACTCGGGCGGACGGGATCTCGTCACTCGGCCGATGTGGTCTCCGTCGCTCGGCCGAGCGCACATATGAATCGTGTCTGATCTGGTCGGCCGAGCGGTGTCTCGCTGGTCGGCCGAGTGACTCCTTCACTCGGCCGAGTGGGACACCAAAAATGCCCAAACAGCTTGTTTTGGCCTCCTCGTCGCTCCTGCGACGTCCGTTCTTCTTCCGCTCCTCTCCAACAGCAAAATACCCCTCGGGGAGGTCGTCGGTGACACTCTGGAGTAGGCGTATCTCGAGATCACTCTAAATCGCTCCAAATCACCTGAAATGCGACAAAAACAACAAATCGTGAAAAGCATCGCAATATCGTCGATATATCGTGAAAAACATGATTTGGGCGATCTAAACGGCATGCAAACATGCGGGAAAAAAGTGTAAAATAAGGAGTGATCAAGTGGTGGTCAGAGTAGAGCTGGGTTTGGGGAGAGACGGGGGTCAAGGATGGTGGCGTCGCGGCTGACGAGGGATGGTGGTGTCGCGGTTGACGAGATTAAGGAGCAATTGCAAGGCTGCGGGAGGAGGAAATGGCCACCGCGAGTCGGAGAGGAGAAGGGAGGTTGCCAGTGGTGAGAGAGTGGGAGAAGTTGTGAAGTTGTCGAGGATGAGAGCTAACGAAGCTTGCATGTGTTTGTGTATGGGTTTTGAAGAGAAGAAGGGTTTCCTGCGGTTACGTGAGGGAGAAGATTACTGGGTTCGTTTTGAATGGGAACGGAGAGAGATGCGTAGCATGCGGATGATAAGTTGAGAATCCGCATGGGGATTTGTTTTGTTAAGATCTTATCAGATCTGTGTGTGGGCAGGTTAGTTGCAGACGGTGATCCGTCCGCAAGAGTGGGTTGCATTATGGCCCATGGGTTTGTTAAGCCTTGGATTTCGTTAATTTTTATTAGGAGGAAACTTTAATTTGGATGTTAGAAATTGTTAGGATGTTAAGATTTGATTTAGTTAGATTTGGTTGGATTTTTTTAGGATATAATTAAGATTAAATCTAATTTCGAAAATCTAACTAAGTATGATTTTTTTGAATATTAGCCTTACGATTAGATTAAGATTATATTAGGAGGTAGGCTAGAATCGGAAGTTAGGATTGGTTAAATCAAGATATGATTAGGATAATCTTTTCGTTAAGATAATTGGGTTAATATATGATTAGGAGAATCAGTTCGATTAAGATATTTTGGTTAGGATTTAAAATAAGATACTATGTGATTTGGTCATGATATTTTGGTTTATCAATTTAGATTTGATTCGGAAGTTTAGTTAAGATTCGATTCAGAGGATCGATCAAATCAGGAATTTGATTAGGAGGGATCGATTTTGGTTAAGACTTAGAATTCATTACGATCAGGATCTGATATAGAAAATTGAGGTGGCTAAGATTAGATTAGGAGAATCAATTGTAGGATGATCGAGTTATTACGATCTCATCCCAGCAATCAACGTCAACCACAAGTTAATAAAGAAGACGCCAATGTGATCGTGAAGTCGTGAGGATCGCGAATAATTCGATCACAAGTTCAAACTATGAGAAAGTAATGATATCATGAGACAACTATTCAAATAAGTTAATTAATTGAAATACATACGAAATACGGACGTATAGAAACAAGCCGTTACATCCTACCCACCTTATTAGAATTCCGTCCTCGGAATTTCTTTAAGCTAGGTAGTGATCAAGGAAACGCCTAATAGTCGAAATAGCAATAGTAAAAGTAAAAGATACATTTAAGATGCGACAAAGAAAAGATAAACACATTCATGATATGAATCATTAATTGGGATGATAGGACTGGGTTCAGACGTCAGCATTCGTCACTGGCTCATCGTCCCTAACTTCCTCGACGACCATAGAGTAAGTTTGGCACTGACTAGGTTCGGGCTTGGTCTGTTGGGGAACTTGACGCTGAGGAACCAAAGGTGGTCCATGTTGAGTCGATCCTGACGCTACCATAGTTTGGGTCGATGGATTGTTAGTACGACGAGGGCAATCCTTTACAATATGGTCAAATGTCCTGAACACTAAACACTGGTTCAACATCACCCGACAATCCCTCTTGACATGTCCCGATCGGTTACAGTGGTGACACACCGTTGTAGATCGGGAGTTGACCGGGGTTGCATGCCTCTTGAAGTTGGTGATTTGAGTCGGTCGAAGCTCAATCTGGGTTGGTTCCATATGGCACTTTCTTCCACTAGTTTGAAGCGCCTTCTTCTGCTTCATACTGAGCGCATGCTTCCTAGCAGCATCCAATACGTCCTGGTGAGTGGTCAGATTCGTCGAAGACATCGAGGCTTGGATGTCGAAATCTAGGCCCTGGAAGAACTGGTACGCACAATCTTCAGGATCTTCCACCAAGTGAGGGGTGAAACGACGAAGCATAGAAAACTCTGCTTCGTATTTGTCAACAGTCCGATCACCTTGCTCTAGGTTGATGAAACCTTGCTGGAGCTCTCTCTTAGCTGATCAGGGAAAATACTGAGCGTCGAATCCCTCTCAAAACATTGTCCAGTTAATAGGCTTAACCAAACAAGCTTCCTCAGTATCCCACCAGTTCCGATCATTACCCATCAGCTGTTTCTTGGCAACTTCTACCCAGCCTGCCTGGTCGATGCGAGAAAGGCTTAAGTCGTCTTCAGTGCTTCAGGCCCATTCTTCAGCTTCCAGTGGGCCTTCCTTTCAAGAGAAACACTTCGGGTTTAGCTCCCGGAATTGTTTGGCATCGGGCTCAGCTCGAGGAGGAGGTCGTGCAGGTGGTGCAGGCTATTGTCCTTGCTGAATCAATGACGTTGAATTTCCAACATCCCTCTCATGATACCCATAAGTTCATGGATGTCAGAATCACCACTTTAGTTGGCTCCGTTTTCGTTCCGAGTGTGGGGTCTACCTGCCATGCTGCAAGAGAAATGAGGTAAACATTTGCGTACAAGATTTATCTAGACAGCCTAGCTAATAATGACATTCATATCGTTCTGAGTATTTCACAGAATGTAGACCTGCATGGGCCACCACTAAAACCTGTCACGCCCCGCTTCCCATTATATTTGGGAGCGAGGACGCAAGCGGGTCCACTTGTGCTTAAAGCAAAGAAGAAGTACTTTTTCTTCTTCCTTCTTTGACTTAATCACAATAATTGTCCGTGTATTAAGCTTGGCAGGTTCTTGCATGCGAGAATCAGACCAACACAGAATTTCATTATTTCAATTTAGTGTCAGATTACATGTACACAAAATAAGGCTCAGCATGGCCATTACAACAGTTACACGAAAGGAAATACCCTGAATAAAATACAACACAAATATTAATTTATTGCGGGGCTGCGAAAGCACATCGTTCGTCAGCAATGGGTCTCAGCGTCCTGGTACTCTTGGCCTAACTCACCCTCAGGGTCTGCTTCTCTACAAAATCTGTCTCAGAACCTGACGTATATTTCACAAGATAGATAACAATGAAATATACGTCAGCGAGGGTCGCTCGACAAGATTTAAAACATTAGAAATAAATGGACCCTCGGCAAGATAATAATATAGTTTGCAAAGCTTTAAAGACGATGAAACATAACAAGAGCATAGTTAAGAAAAGTGTAACAACGTCAGAAAACATACGAGCATAGCAGGATGTAGTGTACAAAGTAGTGAGCATGGGAAGTGTAGTGCACAGAGCAGTGAACATAGCAAGTGTGGTGCACATAGTAGTGAACATGGGAAGTGTGGTGTGTGTAGTAAGCAAAGTAACGCAGAGTAAGCATGGTAAGACAAGTTAGCAGGTTACACATTTATAATAGCAACAGCAGGAGTAAAATAGTGCATCATTTAATCTTCTTATGTTTAAGGCTATGTTTAAATTCTTTCCATCCTAAGGGCAGTTTATCAATGATAGTTGAAACAACAATAGTTTCATCCATGTTCATGTTATGTTGTTTAAAATTACCAAGTATGCGTTCAACTTCATAGAATTGTTCCATCACCGATCTTGTATCAGACATGGCATAACTATTAAATTCCGAAACAAGGAATTTCTTACTTGTAGCATCTTCTCACATATACCTTGCCTCCAATTGATCCCATAAGTCCTTTACAGACTCACCAGTTTGATATGTATCAAACAGCCTGTCCGACATACCATTGAGAATGTGACCACGACACACATACTCATCATTTTCCCACTTGGCTCTAGCACGGGTTCCTTCAAGTGTTTCATCTTCCCTCTCTTGAGGTTGTGGTGTAGTCAGAACGTACACAACTTTCAGAGTGGTTAACAGAAAGTGCATCTTCTTCTGCCACCTTCGAAAATTGCCACCATTAAACTTGTCCAGTTTTATAAAATTCATTGTCATCTCCCGAACGTTTTCCATAATAGTCTTAAGAATGTTGATTCTGAGAGATTACAGAGAACAACAATGAAATTAAATTGTTGAAAATGAGAGATTACATAGAACACCAATGAAACTGACCGATTCTTCATGCACGCCAAAGCGTTGCCCGTAAGACTATTTTGCCCCTAAACAAGTGCTCCGGGGTGGATCGAACGTCTCAGGAATACTCAGAATCCCCCACCATTTCCGAGCAATACAGAAATGTCAATCTTATGCATAAATGAAAGTATCTCGCGATTGAACCTTTATTTTAGTGATCACTTCTTTTAAATAGTTAGAATAGCATGGGAGACTATGCTTTGAACCATCTATCCTATTTGACTACTTAATTTCATAACACACATAAGATTCCTTATTCCTGATACAAAAAACCGACACTACTAGTATGGCTATGTGTCCCGTATCCATTCATGAGCATTTAGAAACCAAGCCTTATTGATTCCCTAAAGCGGCCCCACTTTAAACTCATATAGGTGAACCTTGTCAATACCCATAATAAGTATCATAATGAAAAATGAATGAAAACATGTGAATATTTATTAATATTAATATTCATAATACAAATACACTCAGTTATACATATGAAATTTACATTACATCAAACATTGATCACTAAAAGTCCATTAAGAGTATTAAATACTCATCCTTACCTAATCATTATGGAAATCAAGCACTATACTTTAATATGACATGAATGTGTGCTTGCAACCACAAAATGATGTACTTGATCTCATTGAACTTAAGACTCGAATGTTCTATCAAGTGTTAAGTCGATGTTCCATCATTTGTGATTCTTCACGTGGGCTTTAAACCCATCCATTTTGTAGTTTTAAAAACCAAATCCCTAGAAAGTTGTTTTGTCAAGGGATCTGCAAGATTCTCATGTGTACGCACAAAGTCTACAGTTACAACTCCATCATGAATCAACTGCTTTACAAAACCGTGTCGTAAACCAATATGCCTTGATTTACCATTGTAAACCATGTTGTAAGCTCATGCCAAAGTAACCTTACTATCACAATGAAGTGATATAGGCGACATAGGTTTCAGCCACAGAGGTAATTCTTATAACAAATTCCTAAGCCATTCAGCTTCCTTGCATGCAGATGCCAAAGCAATAAACTCGGATGCCATATAGGAATCCACAATGCAAGTCTGTTTCTTAGATCTCGAAGAAACTGTACCCCCTCCAAGAATGAATATCCATCCACTAGTAGAAGAATGATCACAATTAAAAATCCAACTTGCATCCAAAAATCCTTCAAGCACAGAAGGAAAACCAGTATAGTGATGACCAAAGTTAATTGTCTTCTTTAGATATTTAAGCACCCTTCTAATTGCATGCCAATGTGCATGACTCAGATTATGAGTATAACGACTCAGCTTCCCTACAGGAAGCCTATATCCGGTCTTATACATGTCATGGCGTACATTAAATAGCCCATCACTTTAGAGTACTCCAACTGCTTTACAGGTTGACCGGTGTTCTTTGTTAAACTTACACTATGATCAAAAGGTGTAGATGCAACCTTATAATCATAATTGTTGAACTTCTTCAATACATTTTCTAAGTAATGTGATTGTGACAAGATGAACCCATTACTAGATCTAGTAATTTTGATGCCTAAAATCACATCTGCCACACCCATGTCTTTCATAAAAAATGAGTAGATAAGAAGTTCTTAGTATCCTCCCCTTGCTTGAGATCAGTGCCAAATATTAACATGTCATCGACATATAAACAAATGACTAATCCTTTGTTTCCACTAAATTTGCAATATACACACTCGTTTTCATCATTAATGTGAAAACCATTACTAAGTACAATCTCATCAAATTTTTGATGTCATTGTTTGGGAGCTTGCTTAAGTCCATATAAAGCTTAATAAGCTTACAAACCTTATTTTCTTGTCCAGGAACTATAAAACCTTCGGGTTGTTCCATGTATACCTTCTCATCTAATTCACCAATCAGAAATGCTGTTTTAACATCCATTTGGTGAATAACAAAATTATACACAGAGGCTAAGGCAATTAACACTAATAGTTGTCGTTCTTGAAACTGGGACATAAGTATCAAAGTAATCAATACCTTCCTTTTGGGAGTATCCTTTGGCTACTAACCGAGCTTTAAACTTGTCAATTGTTCCATCGACCTTCATTTTCTTCTTGAAAATCCACTTACAACCTATGGGTTTGCAACCTGGAGGTAAATTTGCCAACTTCCATACTCTATTACCCATGATTGAGTCCATCTCGTCATCAATAGCCTCCTTCCAAAAAGGAGCATCCGGAGACATCATTGCATCTTTAAAAGTGACAGGATCAGAATCCATATTGTAACAAAATGGAATATAATTATCAATAAAAAATGTGTCCATACTACTTTCTACGAGAAACATAAAGAAATCTAATCCGAAATCTATAGATTTCCGGGCCCTACTGCTTTTCCTTATTTGAGAGGTTTCTTCATTAGGGTAGTCATGTTCAATACGAACATCTTCATGACCATTAGTTCTAGATTCAAAAGTTATATCATGAGGCCTAGGGATCGTTGTAAAACGATTTTCATCAAAGATAGCTTCTTGTAACTCAATAACAGTATTAACAAAATAATGATCATTTGGTTCTATAACCTTAAACCTATAGGCTTTACTATTAGAAGCATAACCTATAAACAAACATTCAATTCCTTTTCGCCTAATTTTTTTCCTTTTAAGTTCAGGAACTTTAACTATTGCTCTACAACCCCATACTTTAAGATAGCTTAAATTTGGTTTTCTCTTATTCCAAAGTTCATATGGAGTAGTAGACTTATGCTTTTTAGTAGGCACTCTATTAAGAATATAACAAGCAGTTTGCAATGCTTCACCCCAATAACCATGTGATAAACCTGAATTTGATAACATAGCATTAACCATTTCCGTTAAAACTCGGGTTTTCCTTTCAGCAACACCATTTTGCTGTGGTTTGTAAGGTGCTGTAACTTGATGAATTATTCCGCTAGACTGGAAATACAATGGATTATAGTATTCCCCCTCTATCCGATCTAAGAAATTTAATGAATGTCTCACAATAAAGTTCAACTTCAGATTTAAAGACTTTAAAATTTTCAAGAACTTCATCCTTTGATCGTAAAAAATACACTTGACAAAAGCTAGAATAATCATCAATAAAAGTTGCAAAATACCGCTTTTCATCTAATGTTAAAGAATCACTCATGTCACATAAATCGCTATGGATTAAGTCTAGTAACTGTAATTCTCGTGCAATAGAAGGAAAAGGCAACCTCGTAATCTTAGTTACCATACATGTTTTGCAACTTATAGTTTGCTTATCAAAACAAGGAATCAAGGACAAATGTGCCATGTGTTTTAATTTTCTAAAGTTAACATGTCCTAAACGATTATACCATAAAACAGAATCATTTAAAACATCCAAGACATAAGCAGAAACATCTATATTATTATTGATAATGTTTAACTTGAACATACCGGCATGGGCATATCCCTTGCCTACAAATATACCACCATTAGACAGTACATAGTTTCCAGCCTCATACACTTGTTTGAACCCATATTGGTTCAAGATATAACCAGACATCAGATTCTTGCTTAAATCAGGAGCGTGATACACATCATTTGAAGTAAGACACTTTCCAGAAGTAAACTTTAACATAACACTTCATTTTCCAAAGACAATAACCGGGGACTTATTTCCCATGTAGAGAAAAGTTGGTTCTTCCACTGCTTCATAGGTCTTGAAATTCGCTTTATCTTTGCATACATGTCTTGTTGCCCGAGAATCAACCCACCAGTAATTGTCATCTTGAATCATGTTGATTTCAGATATCATGGCAGCGAAGTTTTCATTGCCATTAGCCGCTTTCCTTTGATAAGGATTCTGACCAGCCCTTGAACTACTAGAACCACCTTTCTTCTTTGGACAATCTCGTTTCATGTAAGGACCACCATAAATCCAACAAGCAATTTTCCTTTGCCTGTTATTTTGATTTGGAATGAAATTGCCTTTACTCTTTTTGTCTTTTCCCTGAAACTTAGCCTTACCTTTGCCTTTACTGGATTGGCCTTCATCCACCACATGGACCACTCGGTCCTTGCCTTCTTCCTATTTACAGAATTCCTCTTCTACACGAAGAGAGTTGGCCAATTCCTCCAGAGACATATCCTCTTTCTTATGTTTAAGGCTATGTTTAAATTCTTTCCATCCTCAGGGCAGTTTATTAATGATAGTTGAAACAACAATAGTTTCATCCATGTTCATGTTATGTTGTTTAAAATTACCAAGTACGCGTTCAACTTCATAGAATTGTTCCATCACCGATCTTGTATTGGACATGGCATAACTATTAAATTCCGAAACAAGGAATTTCTTACTTGTAGCATCTTCTCGCATATACCTTGCCTCCAATTGATCCCATAAGTCCTTTGCAGACTCAACAGTTTGATATGTATCAAACTGCCCATCCGACATACCATTGAGAATGTGACCACGGCACACATACTCATCATTTTCCCACTTGGCTCTAGCACGAGTTCCTTTAAGTGTTTCATCTTCCCTCTCTTGAGGTTGTGTTGTAGTCAGAACGTACACAACTTTCAAAATGGTTAACAGAAAGTGCATCTTCTTCTGCCACCTTCGAAAATTGCCACCATTAAACTTATCCAGTTTCATAAAATTCGCTGTCATCTCTCGAACGTTTTCCATAATAGTCTTAAGAATGTTGATTCTGAGAGATTACAAAGAACAACAATGAAATTAAATTGTTGAAAATGAGAGATCACAGAGAACAACAATGAAACTGACCGATTCTTCAAGCACGCCAAAGCGTTGCCTGTAAGACTATTTTGCCCCTAAACAAGTGCTCTGGGGTGGATCGAACGTCTCAGGGATACTCAGAATCTATCTTTTGTGATTGCACTTAATCAATAAAAGATCTTATTGTATCAGTATTTATTTCTGAAGAACCACCATCTATTTATAGATGAATGGTAACTGTTGGATGAACCATTACAACTGCAATAGTAACTGTTGGACGGTTATAGTAACTGTAAACATTAATTATGACATTGATTAAATTGATGAATCTGAAACAGACTCGCACCCGCGCACGTGCAAAGTGCTAAGTGCGAAGTCTTTGATGATATAAATATATATATCCCAACAATAGCCCACTAGCATATCAATGCTCCACTAGTATTAGTTGGCCCAACCATCAATTTAATATCAAAAATAACTCTCTACTTATAAAGTAGAACATTCCTTCTTATCCTTCCAATGTGGGATATAACCTCCAACACATTGCTTAGGAAAAACTCCAGCAGATGAGGGTGAAGGTGACGTGATTCCTTGCACGCCCTTTTGATTTTATTGTGTTGAATGTTCAGTTTCGAAGAATTTTGGACTTTTTTTCTCGTATTTACAAAACGAATCCATAAGCTGAGTTCTTTAGTCTAACTGTAGGGAACAAGAAGAGCAATGGTGGAGTTTTGGCTGAAGTGGACTTCAAGAAGCCGCTTGTATGGATTGATTTGGAGATGACTGGTGAGCAATTATGTTAGTTTTTACCATATTTTAATGCATGGTTTGCTGTGAATTAGGTTGTTTGCTTGGATACGAAGCGATTTTGTGATTTGAAAGTGGCCATGGATCGCTTCCTTTGATAATGTGACAAGGGATGCATCGTTGAGCAAGAGGAAGAGGCTCATGCAATTGTCACGGGCGGATTGTTTACTTACTTGACTCTCCCAATCCCGTTCGGCACTTAGCTCACTCACCCCTCTTTAGAATGGCTAAGTCAGCATACCTCTTACACTTACTCTCAAGAAAGAACTTAAGAGCACAAGAGAACTCAAGAGAACTTGGAGAATGCCTTGCTTGTATTGCTTCAACTCTTCGATGGTTACACATGCCTCCCCTTGCCCCTATTTATAGGTGAGGCCCTTTACAACCAATGGTGGAGATTAAGGTTCTATAGACTTTCTAGATCCAATTGCTAGGATGAGTTTCTAATCTTTATCCACTATTCCGCCTTTTAAAGAATACAAAAGAATATCTAGGAACATTCTAGATACAATTATTTACAAGCATACCCTAGAATACTCTAGAAGGATGCCAACTCATGTGCCAAATAAGAGCCATGTAGGCAATGCCGTGGCGTCTGTGACATTCTCCCCCACCTATTCCAGCGATGTCCTCATCGTTTGGCGTTCTGCTTGCAGAATCCCTTTATCAAGTGTACAGATTGCCAAAGCGCTTTTGCTGACTCCCAGCTACTCTCGCTCTCTGGTAATCCCTTCCACTTGATGAAGTACTCCAGCTGTGGTTGGTTGTTGGCCTCCTGAACCACCATGTCTGAGATGATCTCCTCGACCACCTTAGTGTACTCCATCCGCACTCCTGCTGGTGCACGAGAAGCTTTCCCTCAGCTCAAGTCCTCCGGATCTTCATGGTATGGCTTCAACATACTCACATGGAAGACGGGATGGTACTTGATATTTGGAGGAAGCTCCACCTTGTAGGCGAGGTTGCCCACTCTCTTGATGATCGAAAATGGGCCTTCATATTTCCTTATCAGGCTCTTGTGCAGTCCTTTATACCGATCTAGTGTCGAAAGCCTGACAAGTACCAAGTCCCCCACTTGGTATTCTGCGTGCCTCCTCTTCTTGTCTGCCCATTTCTTCATCCTCTTTGCGGCTTTGCTAAGGCACAATTTTGCCATCTCGTTATACTCTTGCCATCCTTAGCAAATTTGTAGGCCGTCGGACTGCTCCCCTTGTAGCCCGTAGCTATGGTGTTTGGAGTGAGTGGCTGTTGACCCATCACAATCTCGAACGGACTCTTCCAGGTCGACTCACTCCTCTGTAGGTTGTATGAGAACTGTGCCACATCCAGCAATTTTTCCCAGTCCTGCTAATTGGCACTCACATAATGCCTCAGGTACACCTCCAGTAAGCCATTCACCCTCGCTGTCTGGCCATCCGTCTGAGGGTGAAAGCTGGTGGAGAAGCTTAAGTCAGATCCCAACAATCTGAAGAGCTCTAACCAAAACCTCTCCGTCAAGCGAGCATCCCTATCACTCATAATAGACTTCGATAGCCCCCAATACTTCACCACATGCTTCAGGAACAGTGGGGCTGCTACCTTCGCTGGACACTTCGCTGTGCTGGAATGAAGATTCCGTACTTCGAGAATCTGTCGACCACCACCATGATGATGTTGCACCCTTCAGACTTTGGTAACCCCATGATATTCTTTGATATTCTTTCATAACTTCACGCCTTAGGTTTCCAAACGATGGCACGTACACCCGCGATCCCATGGCATAGAGCAAGTCGTCCTCAAGCCAGAACCTTCGAGTCTTTCCTTCATTGGCGTACTCCACTAGGGACTTTGCCATTGGATCTAGCGTTATGCCTACTTTTATGCGATCGAGCAAGGAACTTTGTGATTGGCTCATCGTTGCTGCAAGTTCCACCTTTCGACTTAGTGCATCCACCACCAAGTTTGCCCGGCCCGGTTTGTACTCCAACGTGTAGTTAAACTCTGTCAAGAAGTCTTGCCATCTTGCTTGTTTGGGGGACAGCTTCTTCTATGTCTGGAAGTAGCCAGTGGCCACGTCGTCCGTCTTCACTACGAACTTGGAGCCAAGTAAGTAGTGCCTCCACTACCATAAGTAATGGACCACCGTCGTCATCTCCTTCTCTTGCACAGTGTATCGCCGTTTCGTGTCATTCAGCTTCCGACTCTCGTAGGCGATGGGGTGCCCATCTTGCATCAACACCCCTCCGATGGAAAAGTCGCTTGCATCGGTGTGGACTTCATAAGGCTTGCTGAAGTCTGAAAGGGAGAGAACCGGCTCCTCCGTCACTGCTCTCTTTAGTCCCTCGAATGCTTACTGGCACATCGGGCTCCAGTCCCAAGCCCGATTCTTATTCAACAAATCCGTCAGTGGAGCTGCGATAACCGAGTATCCTCGAATGAATCTCTGGTAGTAGTTCTCCAACCCGAGAAACGACCGCAGTTCCGTGATCGGTTCATATTTTACACCTTTTTCTGCATGTTTGCATGCCATTTCAATTGCTCATATCGCAATTTTCATGATTATTCGACGATATTTCGTTACTTTTCACTATTTCTTGTTTTCGTCTGATTTCAGGAAATATGGAGCAATCGAGAGCAAAAATGAGCTTAAGGGACTTGCACGCATATCGGAGCATCGCCCATGGCCCTGTCAAGGAGCTAACAACGCTGGATGATGAGTGGGAGAAGAAGGAGATCGATAGAATAGACGAAGAGGCGAGGAGGAGAAGAGTTGCTTCCAGAAACAGGCCACTCGGCCGAGTAACGCAGCCCACTCGCCCGAGTGAAGAAGCGTACTCGGCCGAGTACGACTGATATGAAGACACCGTGTGCCGCAATGTACTCGCCCGAGTGGTTCATTCTACTCGGCCGAGTAGAGAATTCCACTCGCCCGAGTGAGGTCACATTTTCTAAAGGAAAACACGCCAGACTCTCTGGAATTCTGGAGATCGTAGCAGAAGATCCACTCGGCCGAGTAGGAAGTCCACTCGACCGAGTGATGAACCCCACTCGGCCGAGTGCTGCAGAGTGCTAGAGTGCCCAAACCCTCCAATTTCTCTGTTTTTATTCGGATCTGGCACTCGGCCAAGTGAGATTTCCACTCGGCTGAATAGTGCCGCCAGCCTTGGTTGGAAACTAGGGTTTTGGGCTACGCAAGGGCAGTTCTGTTAGGTTTATTTTGACGATTTGTGCATGTATTTAAGCCCAGTTTTTATCCCAGCTTAGGGAGAGACCTGAGAATAGTTTGTATATTAATTTTAATTTGAATTCAGCTTTAGTGATTGAAGAACTCAGATGTGGTTGTCTATTTCTTTTGAATATTTACACTTTTATGAATAGTTTGCTTCTAGATCTGAATTGCAATATGTATTCTATTATTGATCTTGCTATTGTTTCGATGAATTGTGAGTAGATCCGTTGTTCTAGGGCAAAGGGATGAACCCTATAGATCTAATGTCAGATTTGTGATGAATGAATTGATATGTTGCTAGAATTGCTAGGAGGTTAGCTTGTGATTGATTTATTACAGATAGCTAAGAATTTTCATCGATCCAGAGTTTGCAAGAGATTGGGCTCATATCAATGGGAAGGTCTAGATATTTGATTTATATTTATAATCGAGATTCACTACGTTTGGTTTGCAAGAGATTGGACCAAAGCTATTATTTTTATTATAAGTCTATAACTCATATTCGTTTTGCAAGAGATTGGACGATTACGAGCTATCACAATCTAGATCATAACTCGAGTTTGCACGAGAGTAGGCTCGAGTTGTGATTGGATGATGATGTCGGTCTTAATGCTAGTGGCTTAGTTAGGGTTTGCATGAGAGTGGGCTCTGATTTAGGTTGCTATAGACCTGCAATAGTACGAGAGGGTGAGGTTGGTTCTTTATTCAGTTACGACTGGTTCACCTTAATTCAAGTCTTGCAACATTGAGATTTGCGATTCACAGAGATGCATGACGATCCTAGTGGGGATTCCCTAGCCCTAGACATTTTTATAATATTAAATTGAATTGATAATTGAACGATTGTGACACCAACATTCTAAAATCTCCTTTTCACCAATAGCTTAGTGATTAAGAATGAGTACCGTCATTAGTCTCTCCTCGTGTTCAATAGCCCGCTTACCACTTAACCGTGCGCTTGCGGTAAAACTACAATCGTTTTCTGGGTGTATATTCGGGAGCGATCAAGTTTTTGGCGCCGTTGCCGGAGAGGCGGCGATATTTTATTTTCCTCACCTGACTACCTTTTATCTTTTATCTTTCTTTTATTTTTATTTGACGCTCATATTGACGTGTTCTTCCAGATTTTTCAATTGGTTCTTAACAGGTTACCTGGGAGACATGTTGATGAGAACAGACTTTAGCCCGCAATACGATGACACCTTTGCACCCCTTCTGGAGGAACTTGTGGATGAGGTCCAATCCACAGGGGCCTTGGCCATCAACGTGGAGGACCCCCTTGAGCAATTGTTTGCTAATTTCATTATTGATCAAATTTCCCCAGAAGGAACTATCACGGGCAACATCAGAGACAACATTAGGGATGATAAGTTGCATTTTGAAGTTGGTGGGATCCCTTAACCTGAAGTAAAGGAAGGCATCAAAGCATGCACCGGAGAGATAGATGCTTGTGAAGAGTCTATTTGGCACACCGACGTGCAAGGATGTATACTTACGATCCCTTTTGCAACATCGTTGTATGCACTGACCTATCTTTTAATGTCAGGTATGAACAAGAGGAGAATGGTAGTCTCATTGAGCAGAGTCGTATATCACCTACTTCGACTCACCATCCTCACCAAACAGTGATTCTGAGTTAGCATGCGAGAGCCTACCTTCTGAGGAGGAAGTAAACATAGATGCGATCGAAGACAACATGCTTTCACAGTAAAAAGGAGGCAGGGGGTACAATGCCCCATAAGGTAGAACTGAAACAATTACCTCCTAACCTAAGATATGAATTTTTGGGGGATAAATTGACCTATCCGGTGATTTTTAATGCTAGCCTCAACCACCATCAACTTGAGAGTCTTTTAGATGTCCTTAGGAGCCATAAGGATGTTCTTGGCTATAGCATTTCTGACCTCAAGGGGATTAGCCCTCGGCTGTGCACCCATAGGATCCATCTTGAAAACACTGAAGCCACCTCCATACAACCTCAAAGGCGGTTAAACCCTAACATGAAAGAGGTGGTTAAAAAGGAGATCCTTAGATTGCTTGAAGCCGATATCATCTATCCTATTTCTGACAGTAGATGGGTTAGCCCGGTTCATGTCATCCCTAGAAGGGGGGAGTGACCGTAATAAAAAACGATAAGGGAGACTCTATATCTACACGGACCGTCACGGATTGGCAGATGTGTATCGATTACATGAAATTGAATAAAGCCACCCGGAAGGACCATTACCCACTGCCCTTTATTGACCAAATGCTAGAACACATCGTCAAACATAAATACTTTTGCTATTTGGATGGGTACTTGAGATTCTTTCAGATTCCCTTACATGAAGATGACCAAGAAAAGACTACTTTTATGTGCCCTTACGGTACCTATGCTTACCGTAGGATGCCTTTCGGTCTTTGTAATACCCCCGCCACCTTTCAAAGGTGCATGACGTCCATCTTTTCTGATTATATTGAAGACATCATGGAAGTCTTTATGGATGATTTTTCTGTTTATGGCAGTGAATTTAGCTCATGTTTGGCTAATCTTACTAAGGTCCTTAAAAGATGCCAACAAAATAATTTAACGCTTAATTGGGAGAAATGTCATTTCATGGTCACCGAGGGAATAGTTCTAGGGCATCTTGTCTCATCTAGAGGAATCGAGGTTGATAAGGCAAAAATTGAGGTAAAAGAAAAGCTTCCCCCTCCTATTAATGTTAAGGGCATTAGGGGATTCCTTAGTCATGCGGGGTTCTACCGCCGTTTTATCAAGGATTTTGCCCTAATTGCCCGACCTCTTACAGCTTTGCTTGCTAAAGATGCTCCCTTTGACTTTTTAGGAGATTGCTTGCAAGCCTTTAATACACTGAAGGAAGCCCTCATTTTCGCTCCAACCATACAGCCACCGGATTGGAATCTTCCTGTCGAGTTGATGTGCGACGCTAGTGACCAAGCAATTGGGACAGAATTGGGACAAAGGAAGGATAAAAAGCTTCATGCAATATTTTATGCAAGCAAAACCCTGGACGAGGCATAAAAGAATGACGCTACCACCGAAAAGGAGCTTTTGGCTGTGGTCTACTCCATTGAGAAGTTTCGTTCTTATATTCTTGGATCAAAAGTGATTGTGCACACCGACCATGCGGCATTGAAGTACCTATCGAGCAAAAAGGAAACCAAGACAAGGTTAATGAGATGGATACTACTTCTCCAAGAATTTGACTTGAAGATCCATGATAAAAAGGGTACGAACAACCTTGTGGCAGATCACTTGTCAAGGACAGTTCGTGATGGGGAGGATGATAGCTTGCCAATTGATGAACATTTGCTGATGATAAGCGATTTACCATTAGACCTGGAGATGTGCCTTAGTATGCAGATTATGTGAACTATTTGGCTTGCGGGATAAAACCGTATGGGATGGCCATGCAACAAAAAAGGAGGTTCATGCACGAAGCCCGTAATTATTTCTGGGAAGACTCGTACCTCTTCAAGGTATGCAAAGATGAGATTATACAGAGATGCGTTTCGAAGGAAGAGGCTACTTCTATCATTTCACACTGCCATGATATGCCCTGCGGGGGATCACGACACCTCCAAAACCACTGCAAAGATATTGCAATGCAGATTCTTTTGGCCGACCATGTCCAAGGATACACATGACTTCATCAAATATTGTGATAGATGCCAAAGGACGGGAAACATATCCAAACGGAATGAGATGTCGATGAAGCCAATTTTAGAGATTGAGCTATTTGATTGTTGGGGAGTAGATTTCATGGTGCCTTTCCCATCAAGCAAAGGAAACAAGTATATTTTATTAGCTGTTTACTATGTATCGAAAGGGGTAGAAGCCATCGCTACCCCCAACCAATGATGCGAGAGTGGTTTCCAAATTCTTCAAGCAAAACATATTTCCCCGCTTTAGAGTACCGAGAACATTGATAAGCGATGGGGAAAGCCATTTCATAGAAAGCAAGTTCGAAGTCATGCTAAAGAAGTATGGGGTAAATCATAGAATCGGGATGGCATACCACTCTCAAACGAGTGGACAAGTGGAAGTGTCAAACCGATAGATTAAACAAATCCTAGAGAAGACGGTTGATAGATCAAGGAAAGATTGGTCCATGAAATTGAATGATGCATTGTGGCATATTGCATAGCTTTTTGAACCCCCATCAACACAACCCCATATCGGATAGTTTATGGGAAGTCATGCCATTTGCCGGTAGAGTTGGAACACCGTGCCTATTGGGCAATCAAGACTTTGAATTACGACTACAAGAGTGCGGTAGTGCGATGACTTCTAGATATCAATGAGCTTGACGAGATTAGACGGGATGCTTACCAGAGCTCTAGAATTTACAAGGAAAGGACCAGAATTCTCCACGACGCCCGCATCACCGTGACAAATTTCAAGGTCGGAGATAAGGTTTTATTATTCAACTCTAGACTTCGACTCTTCCCCAGAAAGATAAGATCACGTTGGTCGGGACTTTTCACCATTCGAAACATACAACCGGGAAGAGCTTTTGAGATAGAAGGAAAATACGGTGCCATATTTAAGGTAAATGGACAAAGGCTCAAGCATTACTCAAAAGGAGAACCCGTCGACGAAGTAAATAGCATACACCTTATTAAAGCTTGGTCCCAAGATCTGTCATACCTACTTGAGAAGGCCGTTGACAACGCCATCCCTCATGCCATTGGATCTTTGCACATAAACAGTCTTTATGAAATCTTAAATACCGAAGATGGCGAAATGATGTGAGACGCACCGGATCCTCCTACAAATGAAGAGAAGAACGACATTGATGTCGTTAGGATTAGAGAGCTATGCAAGTTCTCTACGCTGAAGCACTTGAAAGAAGTGCCAGCGGTGAATAAATCCTCACCGTCGGTCAAGAAGAAGGACGCCATGAGCCCAAGCTTGGGGGAGTCATCCCCCACTACCACCTTTGGTGAGGCGCAGCCAAGGAAAGCCGACGAAAAGCAACAACTGAACCCAAGCGACCTTCCCGGCAATTTTGACATGTGCATCTCATGTGCGCCGAACATCGAGCACTAATCACAAATCTTAAGGGGTCGAGCTCAAGACCTTAAACGAGCGCTTGTCGGGAGGCAACCCGACAATTCTATCTAAGTTTTTAGTTGAATTTTACTTTCATTTTTGTTTTAGATCTTTGTTAGTGTTTACAGTCAAGAGTCTAGGAAGAATCTGACAATGGGCTACGGTTTTCATTTCAGGAAAAGGATGATATGAGACCATATGAACGGAGGATGGCCATGGCGACAGAGAGCACTCAAAGGATGCGCTCAAATGCCAAATGGAGGAAAAAACTGACGGAGGAAAATAAAACAGAAAGTGTCGCAAAAACAGAAAGTATGGAGCTGAAAACAGCAGCCCACTCGGCCGAGTGACTTTTGCACTCAGCCGAGTGAAGACCTTACTCGACCGAGTAAGGTACTGCACAAGGAAGTCTCGAAAACCCCTCTCTGGAAATTATATGCCACTTGGCCGAGTGACAGGCCAAGTGACTTTGTCACTCGGCCAAGTGACTTTGTCACTCGGCCAAGTGACTTTGTCACTCGACCAAGTGACTCAGACACATTTAGCACTTAAAACGCTCTGAGTGGCCTATCCACTCGGCCAAGTGACTTCGTACACTCGACCGAGTAATAGTTTCTACTCGACCGAGTCGGAACTTAATGAGATTTTTTGAAAATACCTTAAATAGTTGCCACTCGACCGAGTGGTTATCGTCACTCGACCGAGTGACCCGACCGACCAAACCCTATTTAAACCCATTCTCGCGACCGCTCGGATCAAATTCCCCAAATTCCCCAAATCCACTAATCCCCCAAATTCCCCAAATCCCCAAATTCCCCAAATCTCCCCCGACTCGCCCGAGCTCCCCCTTCGCTCGCCCGAGCCACAGCCGCCGCGCCCGAGTGGCGCGACCCCGCCGTCGCCACCGCCCACTCCGCCGCCGTGCACCTCGCTGCCAACACCCGTTTCACCCCCTACCCTCCTATTTCTCATTTCGTAAGCCCAAATCCACCCCAAATCCAAATTAAACTCTATTTATGCATATTTCTCTTGATCTAGCCCTCGATTTTTTGATATTCATTGCTAATCAATTGTTTTTGTGCTTTAGTATAGCTTGGGGGAGATCGAGCGCTGATTTGGAGCTTCAGTGGAGGCACTCTTTTGCCCGAATTGCTAGCGTTGATTCGCGTCATGTTTTGGAAAGCTTGAGGAGGGACAAATTTGACCAGGGAGCTAACTGTGAGCAGCGCGTACTCGTCATCTTCGTGGAGCTGCCCCGATCTCAGGTACACTTGTTCCTTGTCCCATTTTTGAGAACATCACAGCTCCTAAACCACACCCCGAGATCATGCATCCGTGTCGCAGTGCGAAGTTGGCCGCTCACAGGCAGGATAGGGAAGGCGACACTGACCCCCTTTTCCCTGGAGCAAACTACACGCTTTCGGGCGAGTCACCACCTGCCCCTCCCATTTGAACCTCCCTAGTCCACCTCCCTCCACCCAATGATGAGAGGCCTTATAAGGTCACCTTTAGGGATGAAGATCAGGAAGGGAGGTTCGTGGCCATGCTCCTTCTTATACCTCAGGGAGGCGGGCTCACCCCGAAGTCCATTAATCGTGACTTTTCGGTTATCCTTGACATTGTCAGGCGCCAGCGCCCACTGCCACCTCGCTTACAGCAGCGAGACCCACCACCATCCCCAGAGGGTGGTGGGTCTGCTTAATTACCATTGCTCCAATTACCCCCCTTTTTAGTGCACATCTGTCTGTTCGGGGACCTGCATTTACTGATCCTGAAAAGGGGTATAACTCAGTTTTTATTTTTCCTTTTTATCATGCATGCATCCGCACCCACCCGCCCTTATTATATATATCCTTGTGCCACACTTAGCACATTGAGGACATTATGCATTTTAGCTTGGGGGATTGAGTGCACGCACACACTTCTTATTTTCTTCATTTTTTCTATATTTCTCCACCTTTCTTTATTTTCCACTTATTTTCACACATTTTTTCAGTTTTTCCTCATGCATCACGTTTTCCTACTTGCTGTATGCGTTGCATTTGTATAGTTAGTTTTTATTTTCCCTTTATCTTTATTTCTTTTATTCTATTTGCTAGAAGTGAATTCTCTATGATGACGACGACTTGGAGTTAGCTCGCTCTTATATGTGTATTCCCTTGCCATGCCATTGTTTTTATTTCAGATATCATATGCTATACATTGCTATGAATTGGAGAATAGAAACCTCCATCTCTATTATATGATTGTGAATGAAATTCTAGCATGAGCTGAGTCTGAAAATTTATATTGTATACTTTTCATTGAAAATACACCAAGCTTCACGCATTGTTTGCCTAATCTTGGAGTACTGCTTTGTTATCTACTATCGCTTCTATTTGTATGAAATTGTATGCTCGAATTCCAGGTTGATTGAACGTATACCTTTTTGATATGATCAGATTAGTTTACTTTCTGAAATCAAACTGAGCAGATTACATTACCCTACTGAAAGTTGTCGTGCACATATAAAAGTGTGAACCGAGCGTTATATTTATTTCTCCATATACCTTGATCATCAATTCCATACTTATAGTCATTGGTGAATCTCTCCCTTGTGAATCATATACTTGCATCTTCCCCATGCCAAAAAAAGGGAATAAGATCCTTCTAGAAAATAATGTGGGTGGGTGTGTGTGTGCATATCTCTCTGTCTCGCTTTGATTTGGATCGTTAATGTGTATATTTCAAAAAAAAACCAAAAGGAAAAAAAATGAGAAAAGCAAAACAAAAAGGAATCATCTGTACATACACGATCTCATTTCTTTCTTTCTTTCTTTCTTCTTTTATTTTCCTTAGAGCTTCAAAAAATGGGAAAAAAGCCGTATTGTTCTATTTGATGCCCTACGCTTATAGATAAGCTTGGGGGAGGGGATCCAATGACGTGTAAGCGAGTGACCACTTATATGTGCATGATGACCTAAGCTAGGTAATTTTTGATACTTAGGGAGATTACTTAGAGTATAACGAAGTCTATGAATTGAAAATTTGGCATGCACTTCATGAATATCATTTCTTTCTATTTTTATTGCTTTATAATGTGTGATACCTCTTATACTCCAAGCAGAAAGCGATCAATTGAAACATGTGCAATCTATGATTACGTATATCATTTTAAATGCCTTAGACGTTGCTAATTCTAGAAAGATTTCATATTTCGTATCGTTTTGACGTTCTTGGTTTCTATATCGAATGCACCCTTATATGATGTGATATCGAGGTAAAAATCTTTAGCATGATTAATTCATCGCGCTATTTGAGTAAGCAACTCCATGTCCCGAGAGGATGATCTTGCACCTCCCTCCTCGTTTTCTTTTCTCTCTTTCTTTCACATTTTCCTTATTTTTGTCCACCGGGTTCGCCTTTTTACTCATCTTTCTCGAGGACGAGTAAGAGGCAAGCTTGGGAGATTTTGATCGGTCCATATTTTACACCTTTTTCTGCATGTTTGCATGCCATTTTGATTTCTCATATCTCACTTTTCATGATTATCTGATGATATTTCGTTACATTTCACTATTTCTTGTTTTCGTCTGATTCAGGAAATATGGAGCAATCGGGAGCAAAAATGAGCTTAAGGGACTTGCACGCATATCGGAGCATCGCCCATGGCCCTATCAAGGAGCTAATAGCGCTGGATGATGAGTGAGAGAAGAAGGAGATCGATAGAATCGACGAAGAGACGAAGAGGTGAGGAGCATAAGAGTTGCTTCTAGAAATAGGCCACTCGACCAAGTAATGTAGCCCACTCGCCCGAGTGAAGAAGAGTACTCGGCCGAATACGACTGATACGAATGCACCTTGTGCCGCAATGTACTCGCCCGAGTGGTTAATTCCACTCGGTCGAGTAGAGAACTCCACTCGCCCGAGTGGAGGTCATATTTTCTGAAGGAAAACACGACAGACTCTCTTGAATTCTGGGGAGCGCAGCAGAAGATCCACTCGGCCGAGTAGGAAGTCCACTCGGCCTTGTGATGAACACCACTCGGCCGAGTGTCACAGAGTGCCAGTGTGCCCAAACCCTCCAACTTCTCTGTTTTTATTCGGATCTGGCACTCGACCGAATGAGAGATTTCCACTTAGCCGAGTAGCGCCGCCAGCCTGGGTTGGAAACTAGGGTGTTGGGCTGCGTAGGGACAATTTTGTCAGGTTTATTTTGACGATTTGGGCATGTATTTAAGCCTAGTTTTTATCCCAGCGTAGGGAGAGACCTGAGAATAGTTTTTAGATTAGTTTTAATTTGAATTCAGCTTTGGTGATTTAAGAACTCAGATCTGATTTGTCTATTTCTTTTGAATATTTGCACTTTTATGAATGTTTGCTTCTAGATCTGAATTGCAATATGTTTTCTATCATTGATCTTGTTATTGTTTCGATGAATTGTGAGTAGATCCGTTGTTGTAGGGCAAACGGATGAACCCTATGGATCTAATGTCATATTTGTGATGAATGAATGGATATGTTGCTAGAATTTCTAGGAGGTTAGCTTGCGATATATTTATTACAGATAGCTCGGAATTTCTATCGATCCAGAGTTTGCAAGAGATTGGGCTCTTATCAATGGGAATGTTTAGATATTCGATTTAGATTTATAATCGAGATTCACTAGGTTTGGTTTGCAAGGGATTGGGCCAAAGCTAGCAATTTTATTATAAGTCTATACCCATTGCAAGAGATTGGACGAATACGGGCTATCACAATCTAGATCATAACTCGAGTTTGCATAAGAGTGGGCTCGAGTTGTGATTGGATGATAATGTTGGTCTTAATGTTAGTGGCTTAGATTAGGGTTTGCATGAGAGTGGGCTCTAATCTAGGTTGCTATAGATTTACAATAGCAAGAGAGCGTGAGCTTGGTTCTCCATTCAGTTACGACTAGTTCACCTCAATTCAAGTCTTGCAACATTGAGATTCGTGATTCACAGAGATGCATGACGATCTGTAGTGGGGATTCCTCACGCCATCCCTTTTGCTCCTCCATACTCAATAAAATCAGTGTAGTCGAAAAAGCATGAAGATGGAAAGACACCAAATCATGTTAATGGGAGAAGATCACATCCAATTTCATCATTTAGGGTTTTGGATTTTGGCTCCATTTTCAATAGAAATGAATGTGCTGGGTTCTCAAATTTCTTAATTTAGATGGGTTATCGAATTCATCTCTCTATGCTGGATGATGTATTCTTACCGATAAGATTGACGCTAAAAAGGAAGCGTTGGAAAGACTGGTGAGTTTTTAAGTGGATAAGTTGCTAGGGCAATTTGGTCAAAGAAAATAATCTTGTTGGAGTTATTCAATGGGAGTTGCTATGCAAACATACCAAATTGCTCAGTTCACATGCCACTTTATTTTACACATACCTAAAAATTACCCAAATTTCTCAGTTCACATACATATCTACCCAATTTCTGAAAAAGCCCTAGGGTTCGTGTGCAGGAGCAGGATGATGATGAGGGGAGTCTGGGTGGGGGGCGGTGGACGAGGGGATGGACGAGGGGGCAGGGAATGGGGCAGGGGGAGCAGGGGCAGGGTTAGGGGAGCAAATGAGTGGCTGGGTAGGTGGTGAATGAGGGGAATGAAGGGGGGATGAGGGGGCCTGGAAAGAGGCGGGGGAGCAGGGGCATGGGCAGGGGGCAAGGGAGCGGATGAGTGGCTGGGTAGGTGGGTAATGAGGGGAATGGAGGGGGTGGTTGACGAGGGGAGGGTCAGGGAAAAGGGGACTAGTGGAGGAGGAAGAGGTCGCTGATGAGTGGCTGAAAAGGTGGCAGACGAGGGGAGAGATGGCAAAGAGGGAGGGCGACAGACAAGGGGAGGGGTCGAAGAGGAGATGGAGGAACGGGGGATATGATGGGGAGGAGGCTGGGGATTGGGGTTAAGGCTGGGGAGCAGATGAGTTGATGGGAAGGGGACAGACAAGGGGAGGGGATGGGGAATCAGGGGCGGAGGGCGTGGGAGAAGACGAGTGGCTGTAGAGGCGATAGGGTAGCAAGGGAGGGGACGAGGGAGGGGACGGTAAACGAGGGAAGGGAGAGCAGGGGAGGGGGAGGGAACAAGTGGAGGTGGTTGGGGATCAGACGAAGGGGGCTGTGGATAGGGGGAGCAGGGTAGGGGTGGCCGGTGGACGAGTGAAGGGATGAGAGCAGGGGAGCAGACGAGAGGAACGGACGAGGGTATAACCGTTCACCCCTGTACTTTTTGACATTGGCACAATTGTAAATTATCAGTGACAAACTTGTAAATAAAGCGGTATGTGAACTAAGTAATTTGGTATGTTCGCATAGCAACTCCCTCATGTGATACTATCAGTCAACTCACATCGGGTAATAACGTTATGTGATAGTAACGTGAATGAAATGCCAAATGTTGGGTAGCAAGTTAACAAGAAAATTGCAACAAGAAAACCATACGGTTTACTGCTTTCTGATGAACCAAAAAAAATGTAAGATATCCTAATGATACTGGCCTAAACTTCAGGGAATTTTAATGAAATTTCCACATAATAATACTATATACATCTGTCTTCCCAGTGTATTGCACATTTGATAGGGTAAAAGGTGTCTCTCTTATATTGCCATAGAGTCATGATCATAGCTGATACGACCATTTTGAGATGGCTCAAGATCAAATGGCCTAAGCCCATATTGTAAGCAGGCGGCCCAGAAGCAGATCGGGCCAAGCGTCGAGGCCCACACAAAGAATTGGAATCGGGTCGCCACGACCAAAGCAAACGCCCCATCAGCCTACATCAGCGGGAGCTAACCGCTCCCCTCAAAGCGCGCCCTCCTTAATCACCATTAAGGACCCCATTACGCCAACCTTCATGACCCATGAAGATGCCATCAAGGAGGCAGATTGTGGGGGCAGGGGAAAGGGACGTTGAGGGGGAGTAAACGTGGGACGACTGCTATAAAGGGACTCGAGGGGCGACAGAGAAAAGGATCTCTCCCTGGATACCGAAATACGGAGGAATACTATCCACACGACCTTGTTTTTCACTCTACATTTTCTCTCCAAAAATCGGTCCGAGGACTCATGTATCGGCCTCCCCGTGAGCCGTACCAATACCATCGAGTAACCTTCAGATCCGTTCTGACTTAGGCATCTGAGGGGACTTGGCCGGAACCAAGGTCCGGCCCCCTGATAAGCTTTCTCAACTGTTCAGGTCAAACAGATCTAGCGACATCGAGGCTACCCCTCAGCGCCCCTCCAACCGAAGCCGAGCATCCTCGGCAACGAGCCTGCTTGCCCCTACCATAAGGAGGTCATCACTTCGCCAAAGCTACCCTTCGGCAAGCCGACGCAAGGATCCTTGCATCCCTTACTAAGCACATGCGACCCCAACCGATCCTGGAGGTCCCACGTGTCCCTTTGACCACGTTGACCTCCAGTCCTCTGGTCAACAATTCAGTGGTAAGAAAACACACGTAAACATCTGACACCGTCTGTGGGAATGAAGAAGCGCCCACGTCAAGGAACCACACTCGAGATGATGCGACCACGCCCCCCTCGACACAGAAGAGCAGCAGTAGCAACGTAAGTACCGGGTCCGTTCCCCGATCGCTTGGGTAAAACCTTAACTACCCGACGCACGCCCCAAGCTGGGGGGCCGGGCGAGCCCTAGATAAGATCTATGGAGACAAATGACTGGGAAGCCAAAAACTCTCTCCCGCCCATCTACTTCTCCTGGGAGGACTTGGAGGAGGCGAAACCACCGCACGACGATGCATTAGTGGTCTCATTCGTCATCAATACCACCGTTGTCAGACGGCTACTTGTCGACGCCGACAGCTCGTGCGACATCCTCTTCATGTCAACTTTAGAAAGGATGGGGTTATGGGCCGAATACCTTGAGCCGTGCTCTAGGCCCGTGATAGGGTTCACGGGCCACTCCATACCCATCGTGGGGGTGATCCATCTCCCTGTAACGCTCGGGGAGCCGTCCAATTCGGCGACTTTAACGATAGAGTTCGTGGCACTGGGGTTTTGGTCGGCGTATAATGGGATCATCGATCGCCCGCTCCTCAATGCGGCTGGAGCCGTGGTCTCAACCCTCCCTCAGATAGTCAAGTTCCGGACCCCGGGAGGGATCGGACAGGTCAGAGGCGACCTGGCAAAGCCAAAGATCTGCTACCAGTTGGCCCGCACGGAATGTGCCGAGGAGCACAGTAACCTGATGGACCGTCTCGACTAGAGATACGGCCCGAGGCCCACTCCTGGGGAAGAAATGGAACTCATCCCTGTCACGGGCGTTGACGAAAGATTCATCTCCATCGCGTCAGGGCTTGACCCGGTCCTGAGAGGCGAATTAATCGGGTGCATTGAGGCCAACCTGGACGTCTTCGCTTGGTTGCCCGATGATATGCCAGGCATGGACCCCCCGAGTGATCACCACCAGCTAAACACCGACCCCAATTTCAAACCGATCAGGCAGAAGAAGAGAAACTTAGGCAACGAGAAGAGGAGGGCCGCGTCCGAGGAAGTAGAGCGCCTGCTTGACGCAGGATTCATCCGAGAGGTCTGGTACCTGAAGTGGCTGGTCAACGTCGTGATGGTGAAGAAGTCCAGCGGCAAATGGTGGATGTGCGTGGACTTCAGTGATCTCAACAAGGCCTGTCCCAAGGACAGCTACCCACTACCCCGCATTGACCATCTCGTTGGCAACGCTTCTGGCTACGAGATGTTCAGCTTCATGGACGCCTACTCCGGATACAAACAGGTTCAAATAGACCCAAAGGATGAAGAGAAGACACCCTTTATCGCCGACCGAGGGACCTTCTGCTACAAGAAGATGCCCTTTGGCTTAAAGAACGCGTGGGCAACCTACCAAAGGATGTCAACAAGGTGTTCGATTCCTAGATAGGAAGGAACCTTGAAGTCTATGTGGACGATATGTTGGTCAAATCCAGAGACCCAACCGACCACATCACTGATCTTCGGGAGACTTTCGAGCGGCTGCAAAGACACAACATCAGACTCAACCCCACTAAGTGCATGTTCAGGGTAAGATCCGATAAATTCCTGGGCTTCATGATCGCCAACCGCAGCATTGAGGCCAACCCCGACAAGATCGAGGCTTTGGTCAACATGAGGGAGCCGACGAAGATCAAGGAGCTGTAGAGGCTGAATGGGTGAATTGCCGCCCTAGGATGTTTCCTGTCCAAGTCTACGAAAAGATCCCTCCCTTTCTCCAGGACACTAAGAAAGGCCCTCGCCGAGCCTGCCGATAAGAGGAAGGCTGTGCAGTGGGATGAGAGCTATGCCCTGAACTGAAGGAGTACCTACGCAGCCCCCTGCTCCTCTCCAAGCCCAAGGACAGGGAACCACTGAGCCTCTACTTGGCCTGCACCGGAGAAGCGGTTAGCTCGATGCAGATCAAAGAAGACGACGGGATACCGAGGCCGGTGTACTACACCAGCCGAGTCCTGAGTGATGCGGAGGGGGCGGTACAGCCCCATGGAGAAACTCGCCAACGCTCTCGTGCTCTCGACACAGAGACTCCGTCCATACTTCCAAGCCCACACGATCCATGTCCTGACCGACTCCCAACTCGAGCAGAATCTCAAGAGGTTCGACCGAATGGGCAGGATGCTGAATTGGGGGGCAGAGCTGAGCGAGTTTGACATCTGGTATAAGCCCGCACAGCCATCAAGGGACAAGCACTAGCAGACTGCATCACCGAGTGCACCGTGAACGGAGGAGCGAACCCGGAGGAGACAACCCCGTACACGGTAACACCTTAACCTTAGGATGCACACGATCTCCCCCTAAAGTGAAAGGGTGTTGAAGTAATACAAAATAACCCGGTGAGCCCAGGGTCCAACTCAGGGACAAGTGGTGTCGCATTCTCAGAGTCAATCAAAGATAGCCAAGGGTGTGAGAACGTCTAACTACTAACAAAGATGTGGTGGTGGAAAGTATGTGTGGTAAAATGTATCAAACTACTCTATGAAAATGAGGGATGGAGGATTGGATAGGCAAGTGGCAAGGAGCTAGGAGGAATGCATGGATCGTGGGTTTGTTAGGATCAATGTTAAGTGTGAGAATATAACCCTACAACTTAATGATGTCCCTTTTGGGGATGCACCATCGGAAAATAACCTTTTGGAGGTGAAAGCAAGTGTGAAATGTGATTCAATTATGGAGCCCTTTTTGGGTCACATTTGGAAGTGGTAGCAATCACGGGCTATGGTTCTTTATGACTCAATGGCATCCCTTTTGGGGAAGCATCATCGGAGATATCCTTTTGGGAGTTAAAATGATGTGATAGTGTAGTGGCTTAAGAATTATGTCTCATGGAAATTAAGTTGATACTTCTTTTTGAGAAGATCAAACTCATCCTTTTGGGATGATCGGTTCTCTAATATAATCTTTTGGATTCATATAAGAGAGTTAAATTAGAAACTTAAATTTAAGCCACGTAAAAAATAACTCAATCCAAATGAACCCAACTCAACATGTGAACAAAGTTCCATAGCAAATCACGATCCATGCAATGAAATTTAGCAATTCATATGGATAAACAATACTAACTTCGTATAAATCATTATCAAATCCATACAACCTAATTAAGTACAAATAAATATATTTGAAAATATATTCTCATGTCTCGTCATTTTCCGTCTCTTTGGCTTCTGGTCATGCGAATAAGCTGAAGAGTCGCAAATTGGTGGAATTTGGGCCGGCCTGCTGGGCTTTTTTTATTTCTTTATTTCTTTTTCTTATTTTCTCAAAGAAAATGTAGCGATGACCCGCTCATTTAAGCGCGCCATGGGCCCTTGTTTTTAATTTTTTAATTTATTCTTTTTTCTTTGAACTATTTTGCTTCCAAAATTTGTAGAAAATTTCTCCGAGCTCCGAAAAATCTGAATGAACAGCCGTTGGAATCGTGGGCTCGAGCTCTACTTTTGAAAAATATGAATAAGCACAAATTAGTTCATAAAAATTAATATTTGTGCAAACTATGAGATTAAGCTTTAATATTATATGATTTTTTGATTATAACTATACTAGAGCTCTTTTAGCACTTATGTATGCATAAATTGGGATTCAATGAGGGAAAAAATGTAATATTATGCTGAAATCACACCCCCAACTAGCTATTTGCTAGTTTCTAGCAAATTATGCGATAAATTCGAATTAAATTAAAAACATGTACCAAACTCAGGATATTATCATGGCCTACTCCAAAAATTATTTCCAAATGATTTCTAAGCCAATATACACATTGTATGAAAATGAACAATATATGACATTCTCCTCAATCTAATTCAAAGAAAAGTAAAGTAGTAAGCATTCTATGCATTTGTTAGGACATATCACAAATCATATCATAGTTTTCAACCTTCAATGAAATGGCCAATACGAAAAAAATTTCTTCTAAGTAGTTGGAGTTTGAGATTGCATCACTTATGTTTTTTATTCCCTCATTTATTCATCATTTTTTTCGTAAATACCCTATTACAAGGAATATTTACATTTTTTCTTTTCTTTTCTTTTTCTATTTTTTGTTTTCTATTTTTATGTTTATGTTTTGCTTTCACGCAATAATGCTATGAAATGCAAACACGACCATCTTTGTGTACACGCGATAACGCTATATAGACAAAGTGCTAGAATGACTCCTAAATCTCATCTTTGGCATCATCCCCAATGTTTCGTGGGGCACCGGCTACTCAACTTGATTAGAAGAAATATTCACTTATTGTAACTCTATTTCTCATTCTAAACCCAAGTTATCAACTCATCCACCCACTCCTTAGGAGAAACAAAGCATAAACCATTGGCCACACCCTATCCAATCAAAAACTAAGCCATTTATCCCAACTCCTGCAATTACTTACACAAAACTTTTATCACGACATATAGAATAGTTTCATACATGGCATATTAACATTTGAATCCATATGGAAAATAAATTAAAACATGCCAATCAAACATTCATAAGTTTGATACCAAAATAATAATCCGAAAAATTGCATGGAATTAACCTTTTAGGGACTAAGCAAAAAGGCATAGGAGAAGGCAACCAAAATATATGCTCAAAGATGAATGGATGATGATGAATGAATTTTTTTTAATTATAAAAAAACCATAAACTAGTAAACTAGCATCCAACTTTATAGTACCCCCAACTAAAAATAATCTTTGTCCTCAAAGTGTGAAGGGAAACTAGATTTATTAAAACGATACTAGATGATATAAAAAAGAAAACCTGCGAAAGGAAACTAATATTTTTATTTACACTAAAGGAAGGAATACACCTAGCAAATGGCGGATCCCGAATAAGTAATGGGGGAGGAAGCTGCTCGATCATATCCTTGCGATACTCCGCTAATATTCTTCCTCCACGCTTAGCACTAGCGGCCACCAACACAATCCCCAGTATCTCCATCAGATATACATATTTGTCCTACATGAGATGGATTATGTTAGTAAATGTGGGACTCATATGATTTTTAATGAAAACATCCCAAATATAGTCATCAAAATGATTAAAAGAAATTAACGTATAAGGATGACTACTCCCTGAAAAAGGTGCCCCAATCTCGGTATGATATGCAACCACTGGGGAGAGGAGTGAAAGATACTGGAATAGAACTGGAGGGGAACACAATCCAGGCTCCATTACAATGATCTCTGAACTTATGTCCTTAACTGCATCCTCCTCATGCTCATCCAAAACTGTATGCTCCTCCTCTCTATCTCTGCACACATCACCATTAGGAAGCTCTGACGGCTCCATCACCAAATACTCTGGAGACCCAACCAATGTTTGAGCATCCTCACTCAGGAACTCTAGACGCTCCCAAGCATCCTCAGGTGTGTACTCCATGAAAGCTCCATTGTCCAACATCTCCATGAAAATTTGTGCCTCCTCCTATAGCCCCTCGTAGAAGAACTGGAAGAGAACATCAACCGTGTACTTATGATGTAGACAACCACTAACTACATCTGTAAACCGCCTCCAGGCCTGAAAGAAGGATTCCCCATCACATGTGCAAGTATGGCAATTTTGAGCTTCAATAACCTGTCTTTGTGCAAAGAAGATGATGGTGCATCATATCGAAATTTTGTGCCATGAAAGTCCATCACAAAATTTTTTTAAGAAAAAAAATGACTCATAAAGTGCAAAATAAAGAAATAAAGAGACTCAACACTAAGGAAGGAAGTACTACACCCAAGGTCTCCAAAACCAACCAAAAATGTGAAATGCAAAAACCATTGTCCCCGGCAACGACGTCAAATGATTCAATTGAAATTGTGCACAATCCAAATAGGATGCACACGATCTCCCCCTAAAGTGAAAGTATGTCGAAGCAATACAAAATAACCTGGTAAGTCCAGGGTCAAACTCAGGGACAAGGCATGTCGCATTCACAGAGTCGATCAAAGATAGCCAAGGGTGTGAGAACATCTGACTACTAATAAAGATGTGGGGGTGGAAAGTATGTATGGTAAAATGTATCAAACTACTCTATGAAAATGAGGGATGGAGCATTGGATAGGCAAGTGGCAAGGAGCTAGGAGGAATGCATGGATCGTGGGGTTGTTAGGATCAAGGTTAAGTGTGAGAATATAACCCTACTACTTAATGATGTCCCTTTTGGGGATGCACCATCGGAAAATACCCTTTTGGAGGTGAAACTATTGGATCTGGATCCAAGCCTAGAGGGGGGGTGAATAGGCTTCTAAAAATAATTCGTGCAACCCACGAATAAGCACACGCAGTTATAGCAGCAACAGGGTAAATAAAAAGGAGACACAGAGTGCACAGCAGATTTACCCTGGTTCGGTCGACCCTTCGACCTACTCCAGCCCCCAAAGCAGATACTAGTATTGAATAACACAACTTCTTCGATATCGCAACGATGACGGCAGCACCCTCGTTTCCTCGTTCTCTGGTAACTCGTCGGCGACAGCAAGAATGGCAGTCTCGACGGCTTTGAGGATGTCGCAGTGACGAGCTCTCCTCTTTGACGACGCCGCTTCAACTGAGTTGCCGCTGTGGACTCGATACGGCGGCGAGCTCTTGGATAGCGACGTCGTGATCACCGAGTGCTCTGATCCAAGAACTCTCAGGTGACCTTAGGAGATCACAGCAAGGAGATCTTCTTGTGATGCGCTGATGCTGAAGGCTCTTCGAGCTTGATGGTTCATGCGAGGATCTCTTAGGGAATAGCTTGCCGTGGGGTTTTTTTGTAATGAAGAGAAGGCTAGGGTTTTTCTCAATCGTAACAGGCTCTCTCTTTGCTCTCTTTATTTTTTTTCTTGCCGCACTCTATTTTTGATATTGTTGTAGGCTGCACCCCTTGATTTTTTTTGCCTTTGGGGATGTTGGGTATTTATAGACCTAGTGCTTTACAATGAGAGCTCACGATGGGTGAACTAGACATGGGAAGAGATAAGAACAACACACTCACGAATCCTAGGGATATGTGGTTTTATAATCAAGTAGGATTTGAATTCTGAATTCATTCTAATATAGAACTCTCAATGAAATAGGAGATTGTATGGGATCTTGATGAGGTTTGAATAGGGAATGGGTAAGATCAAATATTCGCAAATATAGCTAAGTATTTTGACCATGTCCATCTCTCCTCATTGCTTTGCACACATTACTTCATCCTCTCTCCAATTGCTATATGATTAGCAATTTCCCCACATCTTGACAGAATCATCGTTTTGCCAATCCTGAAACATACTGAGCACACACGTCAAAATAGTTCGCACGTTTGTCATCATCAAACCAAGATCCTAGATCGTTGCTTCCAACAATCTCCCCCTTTTGGTGATTACAAACCCATAAAAGATTTGAGCAATAGCTATGAGTGTGTGAAGTGTGTTGAACGGTGTAATGCAATATGATGTATGAATGAGTCATTCAAACATTGCAAAGCATGCATGACAAATAGTAAATATAAAAGCATGCTCCCCCTTCTCTCAAGCTCCCCCTTCAACATTATTTTTCATGCTCCCCCTTCAACAAATAATACTGACATCAAATCTCCCCCTTCAACAAATAATATCTGTCAAATCTTTCATTTCTTTCTTTCTTTCTCCCCCTTTGTAATCACCAAAAGTGGATTAATGAAGTCACAAAAGTAATCCATGCTAAAATAAACCATTATTAAATGTAGCGTGCAATTTGCTTGAGTTTTCCACAAAATAGACAATCCAAGCTTATAGGATTTCATAACAAGACTTCTCCACCTTAGTGTAAGTGTAGTGATATAGACAATAAAGTACAAGAGGAGATTCAATTTCAGAAAATCAACCAAATCAATCCGCATTTTCCAATTTTCATGAATATCACTAGGATTGATTTTTCCCACCTCATCAAAGATGAGTTCAAGTTATCGAACCCCAAAACATGGCCTAAAAGGACTTTTAAATGTGGGGTGGCATTGCTTGACGAGTTATATACACCAACACTAATGATTACCCATTTAGCATAAGTTGGATACTCGTGGGTTGTGTATTAGCCATGAAGTGTATCCATTTTTCATACGGAGCAAATATAGTTTTTTTTTCAATTCTTTTGTGCTCAATTTTAATTCATGGCTAAACACTTCATATCCCTTAGAAAATTCAGAAATTAGTCATTCCTTCATTCACTTTCCATTATTCTTCAAAAGAATCTCCAAAAGCACTAAAAAGTCAATTATCGTGAAAGTGCAAATGTAGGTGTAGAAGTCAAATTTGAAATTTATGAGACATGTCATGGCTACTAAAAAGATAACATCATGTTCATGCAGCTACAACAATAATGAATTAACTGCTACAAGGGATAGACTTGAACATTCATACAATTCCACTTGAGATAAATCATAAAAGGTATTCTTTTAAGCACATTTTTTTTTATTTTTTTGTTTTTTTCAGAAATAAAAACATTAAAAGTCATGCAAGCAAGCACACAAAACAAAATAAAAACAAGCACACAAAACAATCTATGAAGGTATGCAATGAAATGCAAAGAGGGATAAAAATTATACCTTCTCGTCGCTATTTGACGAAGGAGCTAAAAGAATGAGACATTGAAAAATTTGCTCCTCGTCAAATCTCCATCACACCTACATGAAAGATGTTAAGTGTGACATTGGAATCCAACAAGGTCCACGAGTGTTAGCCATTAAAGATTTAGGAACCCAAACTTGTTTAAACTTGATATTTGTGTTCCTAAATTTACAATAATATGAAGTGCAGCCTACACTATCACAAGTAAAGCACTTTGCATATTTGTTCTTTGCAATAGATGGTACATTGTGGAATTTCTTGAATTTTTGCTTTTCAACGTTTTTCAGACCAAAACCAAGTCCTCTTCTATTATTGCCATATAATTGATTCTCTAAAATAATGTCCAACGATTGTTTTCCCATAGAGAATTTCTTAATGGCCACTTCAAGATGAGAGACTTTGGTTTTTAATTGTTTGTTTTCTTCCACAAGAATCGTGCATTTACTAATAAAAGCTCTCTTGTTTTCCTCTTCCTTCTTTTCAAATTCAATCATTTTTCTTTTAAAGTCATTATCTAACATGCAGAATTTATCATTAAGCTCTCTAATAACAAAGTCTTTTTCAGTTTCGAGCTTAATCAAATCAAGTTTAAGGATGCTATTTTGGTTTAATAATGAGGAACAAGAAATACAAGGAGCAATTTCATCAAAGCTAGCTTTTTCCTTCTTCATGATTTCAATAGTAGACTTACATGCATTAAGTTCAATTTTAAGCTTTTCATTCTCTTTAAACACCTTATCATCTCTAACTTGCATGTCATAGTTCTGATTTTGGAGACATTCAATAGTGAACTCATGATCTACTATTTGATTTTGCATTTCTTCGCAAATTTTAAGAAGTTCAGCTTTGCTACCTGACGGTTTCTCATCTTGGATGCCCATCAAAGCCATGCAAGAATGGGCTTCATTTTCCTCCTCGCTTTCAGCTTCACTATCCATATCCCATGTTAATACCTTCGCTTTTCCTTTTCCTTTAGCGAGCTGAGCAGTTTCATTTGGGCAATCCTTCATCAGATGTCCTCTTCACTTGCATTTAAAACATTGCATTCTATCAGTAGATTTCTGATCATTAAATTGCTTGGAAGAATTATTAAAGTTAGAACGATTAAACCTGGGTGCCATTTCGTTTCTCACATGCTTGGTCTTGATGAACTTTCTGAAGTTTCTCACCATTAGCGCTATGTCTTCGTCATTATCCTCTTCTTCGCTAGCTTGCAAAGCAAGGGGCTTTAAGGCTTTCTCTTTCTCCTCAGGTTTCTCTCTTGCTTCAACATTTTACAATTCCAACTCATGGGACATCAAATTACCAATAAGGTCCTCCACCTTCAATTGTGAAAATACCTTTGCTTCCTGGATGGCGGTGACCTTTGGTCTGAAAGAGCTTGGCAATGCTCTTAGGATCTTCCTCACTTGATCGAGACTATCATATGGCTTTCCGAGAGAGCTAGACTTGTAGACTATATCGGTGAACCTCGCATACATCTTTGATTTGCTCTCTGATGGTAGCATGCGAAATCCCTCGAACTCTGCACTCAAAAGAGACAGTCTAGACTCCTTTACCTGTGATGTTCCCTCGTGCGTCACCTCCAAAATATGCCATATTTCCTGCACAGTTAAACAATGTGAGATTCTATTATATTCAGATTTATCAAGTGCACAAATGAGAGCATTCATAACTTTAGCATTTAAAGAATAAGATTTCCAATCATTATCATCCCATTTGTCATTTGGTTTTTCAATCTCAACATTTTCTACTTTAATAACATGCAGTTTATATCCTTTTTCAATTATTTGCAAAGCTTTATAATCAACAGAAATAAGGTAGATTTTCATTCGATTTTTCCAATAAGCATAATCACCTCCATTAAATCTAGGGGGACGGGAAACAGACTGACCCTCAGCAAAAGCACTATCCATATGGTTATTCATGGTCAATCCAAGGCTAGATCCTAAAACATGCTCTGATACCACTTGTTGGTTCTGGATCCTAGCCTGGAGGGGGTGAATATGCTTATAAAAATAATTCGTGCAACCTACGAATAAGCACACGCAGTTATAGCAGCAACAGGGTAAATAAAAAGCAGACACAGAGTGCACAGCAGATTTACCCTGGTTCGGTCGACCCTTTGACCTACTCCAGCCCCCAAAGCAGATACTAGTATTGAATAGCGCAATAGGTACAAAACCACAAGTTAGAGTACACTCAGAGCACCCTCTACGTCTCTACACTCGCCAGGCTCTCAGTACCCACACACATGGTGTTTTCTCTCACTATCAATCCTAGTAAAGCTTTCTACCGGCTAGTCCCAAACTAGCTGGGTCCCACTTGTCTAGCCCCAACCAGACAAGTCCCAAAATAATCACAATAGATAGGCAAAGTTTCCCCTCCAGAGAACGTTACACTAAGACACAAATAAAAGAGTTTAAGGGTTTAGAAATGCTCAGTTTGTGTCCGTGTAGGTGTCTCTGTCAATCAGCACGTTGTCAGCTCCAATCTGACGCAAACAGTGTCTCAATCTGACTCCTGGATGTCAAATTGTGCACTGGTCTGTGCGTAAAGCAATTTCAGTTCAATCCCTTTTAATAGCCGGTCTGTGCGCTCAGCAGCTCGTTAATAAATCAACGGTCGGTGCACTCAGTAATTCAGTTCAAAGTATTTTAATCTCGGTCGGTGTGCAAAGCAATCCTAATAAATCTCCCCTGCCACGTCAGCACGCAAATGATTCCTCTTTATTTCGATCGCGCGATTGATCTCGCAATCTCAGCCGTCCGTTCATTTGTATGCCCCTGCCACGTCAGCACGTGTTCTCTTCTCCCTCGATAGCTTTCGTTTCTCCTAGGGCATGCATCGGCGAAGATCGTTCGATGGCGACGACGGCGGCGATCTCTTCAGGCAGTGCTCCTCCGACTTTGCTCTGTCAACGGCGAGGGAGCTTCTCCGATCGATCGACGGCAGCTTCTATGCGTTAGGGTATGTAGGCGAACAACAGTGGCGGTGGCACTCCATCTTCCACAGCAGGCTGCTTGATGACGACGGCAACGGCGTCTCCTTCACGGTCTCGAGCATCGTCACAGCTCCGGTGGCTTCAGCACAACGATAGACGACGACGCTTCGCAGCAGCAAGCGAAGCGGTCGTCTGCTTCGACGGTGAGGGCGTCGACTTCACCTTTCGACGGCGGCTCCTCCGTGTGCTTGACGAAGAAGAGTTCTCCGGTGATGGCTTCGGCTTCTCCGGTGATCTCCACGGTGACTTGAGGACGATCTGCTTCTTCGATAGCGCAACGATGACGGTAGCGCCCTCGTTTCCTCGTTCTCCGACAACTCGTCGGTGGTAGCAAGAATAGCAAGAATAGCAAGGATGTCGCAGTGACGAGCTCTCCTCTTTGACGACGCCGCTTCAACTGAGTTGCCGCTGTGGAGTCGATACGGTGGCGAGCTCTTGGATAGCGACGGTGTGATCACCGAGTGCTCCGATCCAAGAACTCTCATGCGACCTTAGGAGATCACTGCGAGGAGATCTTCTTGTGATGCGCTGATGCTGAAGGCTCTTCGAGCTTGATGGTTCATGCGAGGATCTCTTAGGGAATAGCTTGCCGTGTGTTTTTTTTGTAATGAAGAGAAGGCTAGGGTTTTTCTCAATCGTAACAGGCTCTCTCTTTGCTCTCTTTATTTTTTTCTTGCCGCACTCTATATTTGATATTGTTGTAGGCTGCACCCCTTGATTTTTTTGCCTTCGGGGATGTTGGGTATTTATAGACCTAGGGCTTTACAATGAGAGCTCACGATGGGTGAACTAGACATGGGAAAAGATAAGAACAACACACTCACGAATCCTAGGGATATGGGGTTTTATAATCAAGTAGGATTTGAATTCTGAATTCATTCTAATATAGAACTCTCAAAGAAATAGGAGATTGTATGGGATCTTGATGAGGTTTGAATAGGGAATGGGTAAGATCAAATATTTGCAAATCTAGCTAAGTATTTTGACCAAGTCCATCTCTCCTCATTGCTTTCAACACATTACTTCATCCTCTCTCCAATTGCTATATGATTAGCAATTTCCCCACAGCTTGACAGAATCATCATTTTGCCAATCCTGAAACATACTGAGCACACATGTCAAAATAGTTCGCACGTTTGTCATCATCAAACCAAGATCCTAGATCGTTGCTTCCAACAAAAGCAAGTGTGAAATGTGATTCAATTGTGGAGCCCTTTTGGGGTCACAATTAGAAGTGGTAGCGGTCACGGGCTATGGTTCTTTATGACTCAATAGCGTCCCTTTTGGGGGAAGCATCATCGGAGATATCCTTTTGGGAGTTAAAATGATGTGATAGTGTAGTGGCTTAAGAATTATGTCTCATGTAAATTAAGTTGATACTTCTTTTTGAGAAGATCAAACTCATCCTTTTCGGATGATCGGTTCTCTAATATAATCTTTTGGATTCATATAAGAGAGTTGAATTAGAAACTTAAATTTAAGCCACATAAAAAATAACTCAATCCAAATGAACCCAACTCAACATGTGAACAAAGTTCCCTAGCAAATCACAATCCATGCAAAGAAATTGAGCAATTCATATGGATAAACAATACTAACTTCATATAAATCATTATCAAATCCATACAACCCAATTAAGTACAAATAAAAATCTAAGACAAAGGAAAGAGAACACCAAATGTTGCTACAAATGAGTCCGTTATTCTTTTCCCTTTTTCTTCTCCAAGCTCGTCCAAGTTCATTGCCTCCAAGGCCACCAAGAGCCCCTCAAGAACACCTCTATTTCAGCTATAGAATCGACTACATTGGGATATAATGGAATGGTATAAGATGAAGATCTCCCTTCCTTTTATAGGCTTAGAATTACAAGAGTTTATAGTGCTTGGCTCTTCATTTCCCCACTCTTTATTTGAGAATAAATTCTATGACTCTTCATTTTCCACTCTTTATTTAGAATAAATTCCATGACTCTTCATTTTCTATACTTTATTTTAGATTAAATTCCATGAAACCATTCAAATCTTGGCCTCCTCATTTTCCACTCTTTATTTGAAAATAAATTCTCATGTCTCTTCATTTTCCGTCTCTTTGGCTTCTGGTCATGCGAATAAGCTGAAGAGTCGCAAATTGGTGGAATTTGGGCCGGCCTGCTGGGCTTCTTTTTATTTCTTTATTTCTTTTTTATTTTCTCAAAGAAAATGCAGCGACAACCCGCTCATTTGAGCAGGTCGTGGGCCCTTTTTTTAATTTTTTTAATTTATTCTTTTCTCTTTGAACTATTTTGCTTCCAAAATTTGTAGAAAATTTCTCCGAGCTCCGAAAAATCTGAATGAACAGTCGTTGGAAACGTGGGTTCGAGCTCTACTCCTGAAAAATATGAAGAAGCACAAATTAGTTCATAAAAATTAATATTTGTGCAAACTATGAGATTAAGCTTTAATATTATATGATTTTCTGATTATAACTATACTAGAGCTCTTTTAGCACTTATGTATGCACAAATTGGGATTCAATGTGTGGAAAATAATGTAATAGTATGTTGAAATCAACTGACACCGTTCTTGCTGATCGACCAGAGGACAAGGACGCATGGGTAGTCCATGTAAACGGATCGACGACCTGGGCAGGTAGTGGGGCTGACATCATTATCCGATCCACCGACGGGAACTTCGTCGAGTGTGCACTCCGATTCGAGTTTCTAGCCTCCAACAACGTAGCCGAGCACGAGGCCGCCATAAATGGCCTGAGGCTAGCCTGGGCGCTCGAAGCAGAATTTGTATATCTCCTCAGCGATTCCAAACTCATCGTCAACCAGCTACAGGGAGATTATGAGGCTCGTGAAGAGACGATGCAGCATTACCTGGCATCGACCAAGACCGAGCTGTCCAGGTTCAAACGCGTCGAGACCCTCAACCTGTTGCGATCGGAGAATGCCTGCGCAGATGCCATGTCGAAGCTGGCCTCCTCCTCCCCTAGGGAGTTGGGTCGTGCCATCTACGTAGAGAACCTCCGGACCCCTAGTACAAAGGAAAAAGAAGTAATGGTCGTTGACATGGAGCCCACTTGGATGGATCCAATCATTCGGTATCTCACCAATGGAGAAGTCCCGGCGAACCTGGATGAACGTCGAGCGCTGGAACAGAAGGCACTGCGATACGTGCTTCATGAGGGAGAGCTATATAGAAGATGATGGACGAAAACGAATACCCTTCCCTACCTCAAGTTCCTTGGGCCGCAGGAGGTTGACTACGTCGTCCGGGAGGTCCATGAGGGGATCTGCAGAAATCACCATGGAGGCAAGACAGTCGCCTAGAAGATCCTGAGACAAGGATATTACTGGCCGACCTTGGCCAATGACGCAACCAAGTACGTCCAAAGGTGCCCAGAATGCCAAAGGTTCGCTAAGCTCGGCTCGTCTCCCCCGACGGAGCTCATTCCGATAATCAGCCCCGTCCCTTTTGCTAAGTGGGGGCTGGACATCTTCGGTCCCTTCACTTCCGAAAAAGGGCAGAGGAAGTACCTGATTGTGGTGGTGGACTACTTCACCAAGTGGGTCGAGGCTGAACCAGTGGCCTCCATAACCTGGAAGAAAGCAAAGAGCTTCATGTGGAACTTCATCATCCTATAATCCCTCTGTCCATCGTCACGGAAAACGGGAAGCAGTTCGATTTCGCAGGTGTCACGCCCCGCTTCCCTAAAATGGAGGCGAGACGTGAAAAGGTCTGCACGAGAGTGGAGCTGTGAAGCCCCAAACTCGATAAGCGTCAATAAAACATAAGCAGGTCCCTGTAACCACAAACGGAACAACAATAATAACACAAGGAGAGACAGAAATAAAATCTCAAATCTCCTAAATGGTCCAACATGAAAATTAAGTTCAACATCCAGAAAAGCCACCAGGCTAAAGAAAGAGTCTAAAGGCCCAGAACAAGGCCAACAAAAGGAACAACGTAACAAAGTATAGGTGCTACGCACCGACAACAAAACAACAGTCTAAACAAAAGGGAAAGATCAACGAAGACACTAGGACTGGTCCCCAGTATCCACGTACTCCTCGCCAAACACATGCTCGGGCTCGGCGTCAGCAAACACCTCGTCCTCTACAATGTACTCAGGCTCAGGAACTAACATGTGTCACCCAAAAGAGTAAAGGGGCACATGTCAGCAAGTCTAAAAGACTTGGGCAAGGACACTGAAAGTAAGACAAACTAACAACCTAGCAGTTATAGTATGCATGACATGGCAGTTATAACATGAGTGCACAAGTAAGACATGGTGAACATTAAGTACAAGAGTACAATTTATCAGGACAATTTATCAGGACAAGCCAAGCTACTAACAATCTCAATCTTTTCACTAGTCACGTTTCAAGTTGTTCGTAGATGTTTACGCCTTACAGCTGAACGGTTTGGCATTCACGCTGATTGGCCGCTTAACACTACCCCAGAACCCAGAGTTTACGCCTTACAACTGCAGTTGCTGATCGGGCAGACTCCCAGTTGAATGGCCGCTTAACTCCTACCCCAAAACCCACATGTGAACGAGCCAATGTCCCTGTACATGAGCTCAGTAAATGAGCCAGGGTTGCCCTGCACAAGAGCTCGTTTCCTGGATCACAACCAGGAGCGTATTTCATTTGGCATAGGGGTGCACCTCGCCTCAATCATTTCACAAGGTGTAGCGGAGCTACGCAATCACGGGAACACTTAAAGGATGCAATGACATGGCAATTAATTTGCGTACCGTTAATGGAAATTAAACATGACATGGTAGTTGTGCAACATGGTAAATGTCGGATCTAGCTTCGTTGTCAAGCTAGTTCCTAAAATTGCGCCTAGGCGAGTATCATTTCGTCGCCTAGTATCTTTTACGCCTACAACAAGCAAATGGCCTAAGACATGGCCCAAAACCCTAAGTGGCAAGTTTCACTTGCCTAGCACCGAGGATGACGATCAACGAGGGTTCGTCCCACGGACGCTAATCTACAGGGAAGTCGCTGTTATGGAGAAACAATCATCAAAACAACATTCATTTCATTAGGGTTTCACAAAAACACAAATGGGTTATGAGGATATTAAGAGATCGAGTTATTACCGTATCGGAAGCGGAAGAACGATGCCGAGCAAGCACGGCAACGGAAGAAACGGTCCGGGGAACCTAGGTTTCAGATCTGGAAAGGATGGGGAAAACTCTGGAGAAATGGGGTTTTGGGGATTTTGGGGGGTTGGAGATGGCCTAGGGCATGGTGGTTGGTCAAAATGGAGAGGGGGGAGAAGCTCTTGATGAAGGAGGAAGGCTAGAGGAAGGTTGGGGAAGATCAGAGGTCAAGGGGGAAGGAAAGAAGCCAGGAGAAGAGAAAGAAAGAAAAGAAACGAAGTGGGGTATTTATAGAAAACGACTTGGCGGCTGCCCAGAAATTAGGGTTTCGACACTGATTAGTCGGTCAAAGAAGGTTGGCTGACCGACTAGTTTAGCAACTAGTCGGTCGGTCGATTAGCTGTGACCGACTAACACCAAGCAGCGAAGGTAGGGAAAAATCTGGGTAATGAATTAGTCGGTCTGTGAAGGCCCGTCGACCGACTAGTTTGCAACCTAGTCGGTCGGTGAGTGTTCATGGACCGACTAACGATAAACAGTAATTTAGGTGAAATCTACTGACAGAAACTAGTCGGTCTGAGAGCAAGTTCTGACCGACTAGTTGAGCATCTAGTCGGTCGGTGATTGTTCTTAGACCGACTAAAAGTAAACAGTAACTCCTGAGAAATTAACAAAGCCAACTAGTCGGTCAGTGTAGGTTTGCCGACCGACTAAATCGTCATCTAGTCGGTCGGTTCCCCTTCATGTACCGGCTAACGTGTACAGAAAGTTCCGAAATGGAGCGCGAAGCTCTGGGTTCGATTCTTAAGAATCCTATGCTTGATCTAACAATAAGATATGACCGATATGAAGCCCGTCCCGAATGACTTACTCTAAAATCGACGATTCTAAAGAAGAAGCTAGAAAATCACGACGAAACGATCGGAAATGAAAGCTACGGAGACGAAAACCACACATGAGGAGAAAATCCACCAAAACATATATATAATATAATTAATCCAGATACAAGAAAACCAGTCGTTACATCCTCCCCAACTTAAGAAAAATTCCGTCCTCGGAATTTCCCAACACTCACGTGTCCGGGAACAAAAGTGGGAAACGCTCTCGCATCTCATCCTCATTCTCCCAAGTAGACTCTCCAGGCGAGCCGTGTCGCCACATCACCCTCACAAGATTGACAACCTTGTTCCGGAGTAACTTCTGACGCCTGTCCAGAATCTGCACTGGCTACTGGTCATACGTCATATCAGGGAGAACGGTAATCTCCGAGAAATCCACAGCATGAGACGGATCGCTAATGTATCGGCGAAGCTGCGACACATGGAAAACATTGTGAACTCCCTCCAAAGATGGCGGCAAGGCTAAGCGATAAGCTATCTCGCCAACTTTCTACAGAATGTCAAACGGTCCAATGTATCGCGGGCTCAACTTCCCTCGCTTCCCAAAGCGAATCACACCATGATTCTGGGAAATCTTCAAGAACACATGGTCGCCCGGCTGAAACTCCAAAGGACGCCGTTTAGCATCTGCCCAATGCTTAAAACGGTCCTGAGCAATCCTCAACCTCTCCCGAATGTTCCTAACAATATCCACGGCCTCCACAATCATCTCAGGTCCCAACAGCTCCCGATCACCAACGTCATCCCAACTCAATGGCGATCGACATTTCCTCCCATAAAGAGCGGCGAAAGGCGCCATGCCAATACTCGCCTGGAAGCTGTTGTTGTAAGAGAACTCTACCAGATGTAGATGGTCCTCCCACGAACCCTTGAAATCCAACCTGCACGCCCTCAGCATGTCCTCCAAGATCTGAATCGTCCTCTCGGACTGGCCATCTGTCTGCGGATGGTACGACGTGCTGAAACTCAGACGCGTACCTAAACTCTTCTGTAAACTCTGCCAGAACTGAGATGTGAACCTCGTGTCTCTGTCCGACACGATACTCACGGGGACTCCGTGAAGTCGTACGACCTCCTGCACGATTCACGTTACATCACTATCTAAACTAGTAAAAAGGAAATAAAAACGGAGAGTAAAAGAATTTACCTCCATATATCTCCTCGCTAGCGCCTCAGTGGACTGTCCCACTCGGAACAGAATAAAGTGCGCGGATTTGGTCAATCGATCTACGATCACCCAAATCGCGTCATTCTGCTTCAGACTCCGAGGTAGTCCAGTCACGAAATCCATAGTGATGTGTTGTCATTTCCACTCCGGAATCGGAATCGGTTGTAGCAACCCGGCCGTACGCTGATGCTCCGCCTTCACTTGCTGGCAAACCAAGCACTTGGCCACACTCCGAGCCACACTCCTCTTCATGCCATGCCACCAATAGTTCAGACGAAGATCCTGGTACATCTTGGTCCCACCAGGATGCACAGAATATGGCGAACTATGTGCCTCCACCATCAACTCCTCTCTGATATCCCCAGCCGACACACACAACCTGGCTCCAAACCTCAGCGAGCCATCCTCATGAATCAAAAAGTCAGTCTGCAGACTGGCTTCCACCTGCTCCCGAATCTTCACCAGCTTCGGATCCTCAGCCTGGCCAGCCTTGATCCGATCCACAATCGTCGACTGTATCTGCATACACATAAACGAAGAAGCCTCCCCAGGAAGAACAATCTCCACACCAGAATCGCAAAAATCCTGCTGCAATCTCCACTGCGAAGTCAAAATCATCACCGCTGGAAGCCTACTCAGCGCATCAGGAACCACATTCACCTTGCCAGGGTGATACTGCAATTCAATCTCATAATCCGCCATGAGCTCCAACCATCGACACTGTCACATGTTGAGCTCCTTCTGAGTAAAAATATACTTCAAGCTTTTGTGATCGGTGAAGATCTTCACTTTCTCACTCAGCAAGAAGTGCCTCCAAATCTTAAGAGCAAACACAACGGCAGCCAACTCCAAATCATGCGTCGGGTAATTCTTCTCATGAACCTTGAGCTGACGAGAAGCATACACCACAACATGCTCGTGCTGATGCAAAACACAACTGAGACCCTTGCCAGAAGCATCACAAAAGATCTCAAATCCACCGCTGCGATCAGGCACAACAAGAATAGGGGCAGTCGTCAATCTCTCCCTCAGAACACCAAAAGCACTCTCACAATCACCCGACCAAACAAAAGGTACATCCTTCCACGTCAATCTGGTCATCGGCTCAGCAATACGGGAAAATTCCTTAATGAAGCGCCGATAGTAACCAGCAAGCCCAAGGAAACTCCGGATCTCAGACGCTGACTGCAGAACAGGCCACTCCCTGATGGCCCTGATCTTCTCGGGATCCACTGAAATACCATCTCCAGTCACCACATGCCCGAGAAAAGCAACTCTGTCCAGCCAAAACTCGCACTTCGAAAACTTAGCATACAGCCGATGCTTCCTCAAAATCTCCAACACCGTCCTCAAGTGTGATGCATGCTCCTCCTCCGACTTAGAATAGATCAGAATATCGTCAATAAAGATAACGACAAACTTATCTAAAAAGTCATAGAAAATCAGGTTCATCAGATTCATGAAAACTACGGGTGCATTGGTTACACCGAAAGGCATAACCACAAACTCGTAGTGTCCATACTTCCTCCTGAACGCTGTCTTCGGAACATCTCCCTTCTTCACCTTCAACTGATGGTAACCACTCCTCAGATCCAACTTCGAAAACACCCTCGAACCTCCAAGCTGATCAAAAATATCATCGATGCGAGGCAACGTGTATTTATTCTTGATGGTCACCGCATTCAACTCCCGATAGTCCACGCACATGCGACGCGAACCATCCTTCTTCTTCACCAGCAGCACCAGTGCTCCCCACGGAGACACACTAGGATTGATATAACCCTTCTGCAAAAGCTCATCCAGCTGCTTCCGCAATTCCTCCAACTCAGCGGGTGCCATACGATACGGCGCCTTCGAAATCGGCTGCACCCCCGGAACAAGATCAATAGAAAAGTCTAAAGCTCGATCAGGTGGCAAACCAGACATCTCCTCGGGGAAGACGTCATCAAAGTCCCGCACCACAGCTGGCCTCTCCAACTCCATCTGCATAGCCACAATCTCCACCAGCCTGGCCCGAAATCTGACAGGACCTAGCGAGCTGCTACCACGGCTGAACTCAAATATTGGATGTCCGGGAATCTCGAACACCACCTTCTTCCTCCGACAGTCGATCGTAGCATAGAAGTTCGCAAGCCAATCCATCCCAAGAACTGCATCATAGTTGATGATGTCGTGGACAATGAAATCAGCGTAAAGCTCATGTCCACAAACCACCAACGGGCAAGAATTGCAACCATGATGCACCGAGACCACGCCATTCCCTGTAACGATATTCCAACTCTTGGAAAGAGGGGACGTCGACACGGAATGCTTCTCCACGAAGCTCCGAGAAATAATGCACATCGATGCACCAGAGTCAAAGAGGACTCGTGCAGGAAATGTGCACACCAAAACCACACCTAACAAGCAATATAACAATCAAACCCTAGTCTAGCAAACAATCATGTTCAAGCAAACAACATAATCTAACAAACAAAACTAGTTAGGAGAGAAACAGCTAGATTGAGGATTACCTGCGATAACCTCATCCACAGTCTCGCTCTCCACAGCGGTCATCAGAAAAGCCTGCCTCCTCGGCGGAATAGCCTGCTGAAAACCCTGCCTCTGTGGAACAAGAGCTGCTCCACGTCCAGTAGGAACAGACGCTCTCTGCTGCAACGGCTGTGCTGCAACAGGTGCCCTTCGCAGCTGATTCGCATGCCGACAATCCTTCGCGACATGAGAAGCATCACCACAAACCAAACACTGGCCCAGAAACTTCCTACCCTGATCCTTGATGTGGCTAGGCTTGCCGCAGAAATGGCAAGTCTTCTGAATAGGCCCTCCTGGCCTCTTGAACTGAGCTGGCTGATTAGGCTTGAAACCAGGCCTAACCGCCGCTCTGGCCTGCTCCATATGCCTCTTCCCAGCACCAGAAACATGTCCTCTCCTCTGACTCAGGTTCAGCTCCTGCCTCCTCGCAGCGACCAGAACCTTCTGATAAGAGTCCAGATCAGAGGAAGACACAAAACTCTGGAGCTCCAAAGCAAGTCCCTGCAGGAACCTCTGGGCCCTCTCATCAGCATCATGCACCATCTTCGGTGCGAACCGACTCAGCCTAGTTAACTCTTAGTGGTACAGGTCCACCGTCAAGCTCCCTTACTTCAGATCAATAAAGCGCTGCAGCATCTCCTTCCTAGCAGCCTTCAGGAAGAACTCCTCATCAAACCTGGACTTAAAGGTAGCCCAAGCTATCGGCTCCACCAGCATCTTCTCTTCAGCATCCCACTAGTTCCGAGCATTATCCTTGAGTTGCCTCTTCGCCAAATCAACCCATCCAGCCGGGGTGATCTTGGCCATCTTCAAGTTATCCTCAATGTTCCGAATCCACTCGTCGGCAGCCAGAGGACCCTCAGACCCATCAAAATATGCGGGACCCAGCTCCCGAAATTGCTTCGCTCCCGGCTCGGAGCGAGGGGCATCCGGAAGTGCCCGGGCAGCTCGAGCAAGTGGAGCATTCTGGACTTGCAGGAGCACGCCCTGCTGCACCTGCATCATCTGAAGCATCATCCGCATCATCTCTCCATTGGTGGGTTCCCGCTCAGGCTCCTCATCATGAAGGGGCACACCACTACCTCCACCACAGGTGAATCGCCTTCCTGCCATCTAATGACACAGAAAACGAAGCAGATTAGACTCATAGCTTATGACTCGGATGTCGAACTTAGTTTATTGGACGTTCTAATATTATTATCGTCATTTCGATAATCACAGTTACAGAAGAGACCTGCATGGGCCACCAACAAAACCTGTCATGCCCCGCTTCCCTAAAATGGAGGCGAGACGTGAAAAGGTCCGCACGAGAGTGGAGCTGTGAAGCCCCAAACCCGATAAGCATCAATAAAACATAAGCAGGTCCATGTAACCACAAACGGAACAACAATAATAACAAAAGGAGAGACAGAAATAAAATCTCAAATCTCCTAAATGGTCCAACATGAAAATTAAGTTCAACATCCAGAAAAGCCACCAGGCTAAAGAAAGAGTCTAAAGGCCCAGAACAAGGCCAACAAAAGAAACAACGTAACAAAGTATAGGTGCTACGCACCGACAATAAAACAACAGTCTAAACAAAAGGGAAAGCTCAACGAAGACATTAGGACTGGTCCCTAGTGTCCACGTACTCCTCGCCAAACACAGGCTCGGGCTCGGCGTCAGCAAACACCTCGTCCTCTACAATGTACTCAGGCTCATGATCTAACATGTGTCACCCAAAAGAGTAAAGGGGCACATGTCAGCAAGTCTAAAAGACTTGGGCAAGGAAACTGAAAGTAAGACAAACTAACAACCTAGCAGTTATAGTATGCATGACATGGCAGTTATAACATGAGTGCGCAAGTAAGACATGGTGAACATTAAGTACAAGAGAACAATTTATCAGGACAAGTCAAGAGTAGCCAAGCTACTAATAATCTCAATCTTTTCACTAGTCACGTTTCAAGTTGTTTGTAGATGTTTACGCCTTACAGCTGAACGGTTTGGCATTCACGCTGATTGGCCACTTAACACTACCCCAGAACCCAGAGTTTACGCCTTACAACTGCAGTTGCTGATCGGGCAGACTCCCAGTTGAATGGCCGCTTAACTCTTACCCCAAAACCCACATGTGAACGAGCCAAGGTCCCTGTACATGAGCTCAGTAAATGAGCCAGGGTTGCCCTGCACAAGAGCTCGTTTCCTGGATCACAACCAGGAGCGTATTTCATTTGGGATAGGGGTGCACCTAGCCTCAATCATTTCACAAGGTGTAGCGGAGCTACGCAATCACGGGAACACTTAAAGGATGCAATGACATGGCAATTAATTTGCGTACCGTTAATGGAAATTAAACATGACATGGTAGTTGTGCAACATGGTAAATGTCGGATCTAGCTTCGTTGTCAAGCTAGTTCCTAAAATTGCGCCTAGGCGAGTATCATTTCGTCGCCTAGTCTCTTTTACGCCTACAACAAGCAAATGGCCTAAGACATGGCCCAAAACCCTAAGTGGCAAGTTTCACTTGCCTAGCACCGAGGATGACGATCAACGAGGGTTCGTCCCACGGACGCTAATCTACGGGGAAGTCGCTGTTATGGAGAAACAATCATCAAAACAACATTCATTTCATTAGGGTTTCACAAAAACACAAATGGGTTATGAGGATATTAAGAGATCGAGTTATTACCGTATCGGAAGCGGAAGAACGATGCCTAGCAAGCACGGCAACGGAAGAAATGCTCCGGGGAACCTAGGGTTCAGATCTGGAAAGGATGGGGAAAACTCTGGAGAAATGGGGTTTTGGGGATTTTGGGGGGTTGGAGATGGCCTAGGGCATGGTGGTTGGTCAAAATGGAGAGGGGGAGAAGCTCTTGATGAAGGAGGAAGGCTAGAGGAAGGTTGGGGAAGATCAGAGGTCAAGGGGGAAGGAAAGAAGCCAGGAGAAGAGAAAGAAAGAAAAGAAACGAAGTGGGGTATTTATAGAAAATGACTTGGCGGCTGCCCAGAAATTAGGGTTTCGACACTGATTAGTCGGTCAAAGAAGGTTGGCTGACCGACTAGTTTAGCAACTAGTCGGTCGGTCGATTAGCTGTGACCGACTAACACCAAGCAGCGAAGGTAGGGAAAAATCTGGGTAATGAATTAGTCGGTCTGTGAAGGCCCGTCGACCGACTAGTTTGCAACCTAGTCGGTCGGTGAGTGTTCATGGACCGACTAACGATAAACAGTAAATTAGGTGAAATCTACTGACAAAAACTAGTCGGTCTGAGAGCAAGTTCTGACCGACTAGTTGAGCATCTAGTCGGTCGGTGATTGTTCTTAGACCGACTAAAAGTAAACAATAACTCCTGAGAAATTAACAAAGCCAACTAGTCGGTCCATGTAGGTTTGCCGACCGACTAAATCATCATCTAGTTGGTCGGTTCCCCTTCATGTACCGGCTAACGTGCACAGAAAGTTTCGAAATGGAGCGCGAAGCTCTGGGATCGATTTCTAAGACTCCTAGGCTTGATCTAACAATAAGATATGACCGATATGAAGCCCGTCACGAATGACTTACTCCAAAATCGATGATTCTAAAGAAGAAGCTAGAAAATCACGACGAAACGATCGGAAATGAAAGCTACGGAGACGAAAACCACACATGAGGAGAAAATCCACCAAAACATATATATAATATAATTAATCCAGATACAAGAAAACCAGTCATTACAGCAGGGTTCAAAGATTTCTGCGCGGATTGGAAGATCAAACTCATGTTTGCCTCTGGGACACATCCACAGACTAACGGGATGTCCGAAGCCGCCAACAAATGCATCATCGAGCCACTTCGCAAGAAAGTGGCAGAAGCTGAGGGGAAGTGGCCGGAGAAACTTCTCGGGATACTCTGGTCATACAGGACAACCCACAAGCAGGCCACAGGTGAAACCCCCTTCATGCTCTCTTACAGAGCCGAAGAGGTGGTGCCCGTCGAAGTTGGCGAGGAGTCCCTTCGCCTCAAACATTTCGACGAGGAGAAAAACACGGAGGGCTTGGAGCTCAGTCTGGAGCTCATGGATGAATGACGAGATATGGCATTTACCACGATCGTCCGATAAAAACAAAAGGTGGCCCATTACTACAACTCCCGGGTTAAAGGAAGGAGCTTCCACCAAGGGGATCTGGTCCTCAGGAAGGCGATCTTCAGCCCAGAAGTCACCCGCAAATGGAAGCTTGCATCTAAATGGGAAGGGCCCTACACGGTCACCGAGGTCCTCGGCCCCGCGACTTACCGGCTCGCCACCCTGGGAGGCAAAGCCCTGACTCACACCTGGAACGCTGAGCACCTATGCAAATACTATCAGTGAGTGTGTACAGTGGTTTTTCCCCTACTGCCTAAGCGAATGTATCGAAAAGAGAAAGAGATCATGAATGAAGAGCTCTTTCTACCTCTATTCGCTTCACGAGCCTAACTAGGGGCGAACCCAACTAGCAGGGCATTTTGATAACCGACCGTAAGGCTGGGGCGACCCCCAACAGGGCCGGCCATACGACCGACTGTGGGGCTGGGGACAACTCCCCCAGCTGGCCGATCACCGTACCGACTGTGAGGCTGGGGGCAACTCCCCCACCAGGTCGGCCCATCGGTCGACTGTAAGCCTGGGGTAGCCCCCCAGCAGGCTGACCGACCTAACCGACCGTAAGGCTGAGGGCAACTCCCCGAGCAGGCCGGTCACCCGATCAGCCGTAAGGCTGGGGGCAACTCCCCAGATGGCCGATCACCGGATCGACCGTGAGGTTGGGGGCGACTTGTTGAGTATTGGACTTCTCCCTACTTGGTGTTAATGATGATCAAACATAAATACTTGTGACTAATCCCCTATTTTGCAGTTAATCCATAGCCTAAGCTTACTATGAAGATCTACGTGCACTGGATGACACTCAAAGTTGATTGAAGGCAAATGACATGGATTGGATGATCGTAGATGATGATTGAAGCTTCATGAAGTCTTCAAGCTCATACGATGGATAGAAGAGAGAGTTCGTCAATGTAATTTTCTTTTATCTCTTCTAGTATGTAGCTTAGAAGTAGAACTTTGATGGAGCACTCACACACATCATCATTTCAGTCTTAGGACGTCATTAGATCATTCGTCCTTAGACTCCAATTAATTTCTTTAGTGATTATGCTTGGATTGTTTATAACAGTCGACTGGTGAACATTTTACAATCGTCTGTCTCAAAAACAGTCGACTGTGTTTTGTTCTCCAATCGCCTGTTATGCACAAACTTTTGCAATCTACTTTTGGGCCTTTCTGTTTATTTCGCACAGGCAACTAATGAACGATTCACAGGCGCCTGTCCTAGTGACAGTCAACTGTGTTTTGTAAATCAGTCGCATGCCTATCCTTCTGCCCAAACTTTATTGTTCTGACTTTTATGGCCAGTCGACTAATGTTGAATATACAGTCGACTGTCCTTTGGATCAGTCGACTGTTTATGCTGCAACAGTCGTCTGTCTGTGAGCCAATTTATTGACTCAGCTCTCTGGAAATTCTCAGGGTATTTGACAGTCGTCTGTTTAAGGATTTATAGTCGCCTGTTCTGATTAACAGTCGACTGTATTATCCTCATCAGTCGTCTGTCCTGTTATCTTACAGGATTTCCAGATTTCTTCAACTTACCCATCTTTCGGCCAGTCGCCTGTAGAAGTAATTACAGTCGCCTGTTGATTCAACAGTCGACTGTCTTTGCTTCATCAGTTGACTGTCCACGTGGTAAGTTACCGTTATGAATTCTTACCTACCCATACTGACTGTGCAACAGTCGACTGTGGTTCCTTCAACAGTCGATTATCGCGAGTTCAGTTTCTATCCGTTGAGAATTTTCTCACGGATTCCAAAAGGGTTTTTGCCTAAACTGTTTTGTGGATTTGAGAAACCTATATAATGGGCTGCTACTGTACCATTGAAAGGTTACCCAAGCTATTGCAAAATCTCTTAAGCTTTCATTTCTAAAGTTTAAAGCTCTCAAATCCAAAGCCCTAAGAATTCCAATCTTTGATCTCTTGCTCTCCAACCTAGAACCAAAGAGTGATCCTCTAGGTATTTGATGCTGTCAAGAGAAAGAGCTTTCTCCTCTCTTCCAAGAGAGTCTACAACACACATCACACTTCTCCTTCAAGTTCTACTTCAACGCATAGGTGATTGTAAGTGTTGCTTTCATATTTCATTACTTTCATAAACTGAATTTGCTCTCAGGTTGTGAGAGCGGTTTGCTTGTTCCCAAGTTGTGGGAGTCAAGGACATCGATTGTATTCGATTTCACTTGTAGGGTTGCTACAAGTGGGTTTAAGGAAACCTCAAGTTAGGGTTCTAACTTGAGTATCCGGAGGTATCTGGGTGGAAGGGACGTAGGATTACCGGGAACAAGTCGGAAAGTGACTTGGGTAATCCAAACCGTAGAAACATAATTGTGTTTGCATTTGTTTCTTATTTGGGTTTAATTCTAATTCCACACTATATTGTTGGTTAGCATTTTAATTTGCTATAATTATCATTTTAAATTGCTTAAACACTATTTAACCCCCCCTTCTAGTGTTTTCTCCATAGACAGGATCCTTACAATTGGTATCAAAGTGCAAGGTTATAGCTATGGCATCCAACAACAACAACATTCCTCCGCCGACTTCGTACAACACTCACGACCATGATGGAGTGTCCACACTTTTTGAAGGTCAATCAACGGTGCGTCCTCTGTGTTTCAATGGCACTAACTTTGGCTATTGAAAGTGTAGGATGGAGACGTTCCTAAGGAGCGCTTCCCTTTGGAGAACCCTCCACAAGAAATACGTCAAGCCCACTAAAGAGGATTTCGAAAAATGGACGACTTCCGAGAAGTCCGCCGAAGTCAATAACGCTAAAGTAATGAATGCTCTTCACTGTGCGTTGGACCCGAATGAGTTCAACAAGATATGCACATGTAAGAGTGCATATCAAATTTGGAACCATCTCATCGTTACCCATGAGGAAACGAACAAGGTAAAAATTTCAAAGTTATATGTTGCTGTGCAAAACTTCGATTTGTTTCATATGCAGGAAAAAGAGAGCATTGCATCGATGTACGAACGCTTTACCGACATCACAAATGAATTGTAAGCCCTTGGCCAAACATACACCGAACCTGACAAAGTAAGGAAGATCATCATGGGAATGACCACCAAATGGGAAAGGAGAGCGATCGCCATCGAGGAGGTCAATGATTTGAAGAATTACACAGTTGTGAATCTTATCGGGACTCTTATGTCTTATGAGATAAGACGAGAGAACCGATTAAAGATTCGAGCTATGATAAATCCTTTGGAGGCCAAGAAGAAGGCTTTGGCATTCAACGCCAATTCATCATCCTCCGATAGCGAAGATTCGGACGATGAGATGGATTCGGGTGAAATGGCCCAAATGGTGAAGAAGTTCCAACGCTTCTTTCACAAAGGTAAATTTTTCTCAAACAAATGATTTGAGTCTACTAATGCTACTTCCTCTCTTTGCTTTAAGTGCAATAAGCCAGTGCACATCAAGAGGGATTGCCCAATGCTAAAGAACAAAGAGAAGTGGAAAGCTCCAAAGTACCACAAGTCCAACAAAAACAAGAGAGACAAGAAGAAAGGACTCGTAGGTACATTCGATGACTCAAGTGAAGAATCATCAAGTGATTTCGATGATGAGAAGGGTGAGAGTGCTCACATGTGCTTCATGGCCCGAGAGGATCCACTCTCCGATGAGAGTGATTCCGACACGGATGATACCGAGGTAACAATGGATGAACTTCGTATTGCTAATGAAGAATTATTTGCTAAATATCAATCTTTAATGCTTAGATATACTAGCTTAAATAAATCAAATGTTAGCAAGTCATCCATTCCATGTATTATTAACAATGATACCATTGTTGATACTTTAACTCTTAAGAAAGCAAACTTAGCTTCTCAAAATGTTACCTTGAGAGATGAGGTGAATAACCTCAAATCTCAACTAGATCAAACACATCCAACGGATAATTGTGATCTAGTCACACGTTACACACAATTGGGTTTAGAGAATGATTCTCTTAAAACCCAAGTGCACGAGCTCTAAGCACGGGTGTCCACCTTGGATACCAACATTTCTTCTCTAAAGGAGAAATATGAGCTCATGTCCTCCCGTATTGTGAGATTCAATAAGGGAAAAGGACAATTGGATGATTTGCTTGCAAACCAGTTTCTGGCCACACATCGTGTTGGTCTTGGAGTTGTAAAAGCAAATGCATCCAATGATCGCACCTCCTATAATGGTGTCATTATAGACTTTGTGAGGCCTTCCTCTGGTGCATCCACAAGTGGTGTCAAAGACACTATAGGTAGCAAACCTACCAAGAAAGTCACCACTTCACCTTCTCTTCCTTTTGGCAAGAAACCCACTAAGGGTGGAAACCAAAAGCAAGGCCATGCTTACATGTACACTAACACTCATCCACGTATGGAACCTCCTACTTCACAAGTGGATAATCATGACACTTTTTATCCTCCACACCCACGGACATGTACAAAACAACGCATGAGAAATACTCATGTATGTGCTCCTATACACCCGTATGCACATACGCATCATACTTACATGTATGCACATCCTCCGCATGTCATGCATAACCCATATGCTTCATACAACATGCATGTTCCCAAGCATACATATCACTCTCGTATGTCATATGCATATCCACCACCTCATGTTTATGCTAGAAACCATGTTCCTAAGAAGCATGCACCACATAGAAATTTAACAACTATGCATGCAACTAGGAAAAGGACTCCCAAAACATACACCATTTGGGGTCCTAAGAACACTAGCCTAAATGATAGGATTGCCCATGTTGATTCCTATTTTCATGACATTATTAGGAATAGTAATTATGTTGGGAAGCGGAAGTCCACTTGGACTTGGCTTCCAAAGGGCTAATCCCCTTGGACCCAACAAACATTGGGCACCATGAGCTTATGGTATATTATATAGGTACCCAAGAGAAAGAAGAAGAGCAATAAAATTCATATTAGCTCTAAAGGGAAAGGATGGATTCTCGATAGTGGTTGCTCCAAACATATGACATGAGATCCCTCATTGCTCTCCGAATTGATTAGCATCAAGGATGGTGCAACGAACACTTTTGGAGGTAATAAAAAGGGAACTATCATTGGAGTATGTATCGTTGGTAATCCTTCAAAACCCTTAATTACTAACGTTTATCTTGTGAGTGGTTTGTGTCACAATCTCATTTCCATTAGTCAACTTTGTGACAAAGGTTACAAGGTTAACTTTGGAGAAGGATTGTGTACAATTGTTGATTGTGATTCAAATGTTTTATTTTCCGGTATTAGGCGTAAAAATATTTATTATGTGAGCTTGCCTAAAACCGTAGAACATTGCTTAGTTGCTAACACAAGTGAACAACTATTATGGCATCGCCGTTTTGGTCATGTGCACTTCAAGCACTTATATAAGTTAGCTAAGCATGATCTAGTCACATGTTTTCCTAAAATTGCTTTTAATAAGAAAAACTTTTGTGATTCATGTCAAAGAGGTAAACTTAGTAAATCATCTTTTAAGCTTAAAGAAGGGATTACTTCTAAGAGGCCCCTAGAACTTCTTCATCTAGATTTGTTTGGGCCAACTAGAACCGCTTCTTTAGGTAATGCTCATTATGGATTACTTGTCGTTGATGACTTTTCTAGATTTACATGGGTTTCATTCTTAACAATAAGAATGAAGCTTATGAAGAGTTTACCAAATTTGCAAAGAAAATTCAGAATCTCTTAGGATCCACCATAATCACTATCTGTAGTGATCATAGAGGAGAATTTGAGAATAAATCTTTTACTAAGTTTTGTGATGACACCGGGATAACTCATAATTTTTCCTTCGCTCGGGCACCACCGCAAAATGGTGTTGTAGAGAGAAAGAATAGGAATCTTATTGAGTGTGCACGCACTATGCTCCATGATAGTCATCTTGGACTACAATTTTGGGCAGAGGCAGTGCACACGGCATGTTATGTGCTCAATAGGATCCTAGTGAGACCCTGAACGAACAAAACTTGTTTTGAATTGTTTTATGACAAAAAGCCTCAAGTAAAATATTTTCGTGTTTTTGGTTCAAAATGTTTTATCAAGAACACTTTCGGTAATCTAGATAAATTTGAGCCAAGATCCGATGAAGGAATTTTTGTTGGATATTCCACACGTAGCAAAGCCTACCGAATATACAATAAAACTTCTTCAACGATTGAGGAATCACTACACGTTTCATTTAATGAAGATTTTGATTTTCCTCATGTTGATGATAATAGTGTAGATGTTTTGTGTGATCCTCTTAGTAATGTTAAGATTAATGATTCGATTATTGATACTAACAGTACTAACGGAATTGTTGAAGATGTTCCTAGTGATGCAGGAATACCCAAAGCTTATCCGACCGTTCGCAATCATCCCCATAACCAAATTATTGGAGATATTGGTGTGTGTGTTCGAACGAGGTCGAGGATTGAAGAATTCTCTCATTGCGCATTTGTCTCTACCATTGAGCCAAAGAACATCTATGAAGCTTGTGAGGATAGCTCTTGGATATTGGCAATGGAAGAAGAACTAATGCAATTTGAGAGAAATGAAGTTTGGGAACTCGTTCCTCTTCTAAGTGGTCACCAAGTTATTGTGACCAAATGGATCTTCAAGAACAAGACGGATGAGAATGAGGTAATCACAAAGAACAAAGCAAGGTTAGTAGCTCAAGACTACCAGCAAAAGGAAGGTATTGATTTCGAAGAATCTTTTGCCCCCGTAGCTAGATTAGAAGCTATTAGATTACTTTTATCTTTTGCATCCCATAAGAATTTTAAACTATTTCAAATGGATGTTAAAAGTGCATTTTTAAATGGGATTGTCAATGAAGAAGTATGTGTTTCTCAGCCTCCCGGTTTTATTCATGAAAAATTTCCAAATCATGTTCTCAAACTTAAGAAAGTGTTGTATGGGTTGAGACAAGCTCTTAGAGCTTAGTATGATCGACTCAAGACCTTTCTTTTGAATTTAGGTTTTAAAATGGGAGAAGTTGATTCTACACTCTTCATTAAAGATTATGAAAATGGCATTCTCTTGATTCAAGTTTATGTAGACGATATAATTTTTGGTTCTACTAACTTTAATATTTGTCAAGAATTTACTAAGTCAATGAAGGATGAATTCGAGATGAGCCACATGGGAGAGCTCACTTATTTCCTTGGACTGCAAATTCGACAAATGGAGAATGGCACCTTCATACATCAGACAAAGTACACAGGGGAGCTTATAAAGCGATTCGGGATGGAATCGTCTTCAAGCAAAAGGACTCCCATGAGTACAACTACCCATCTTTACAAAGATGAAAACGAAAAAGATGTAGACGTTCGTCTATATCGAGGTATGATCGGTAGCTTACTTTACTTAACCGCTAGTAGGCCTGATATCATGTTTTCCATATGCTTGTGTGCTAGATATCAAGCTAGACCTAAGGAGTCACACTTGATTGCGGTTAAACAAATATTTCGTTATCTCAATCAATCTCTAGATTATGGGTTACTTTTCCATAAATCTAGCACATATGAGTTAATCTCATATAGTGATGACGACTTTGACGGATGCAAGTCCGACAGGAAAAGTACTAGTGGCACTTGCCATTTTTTAGGAAATTCCTTAGTTTCTTGGGTTTTAAAGAAACAGAATTCGGTATCATTGTCCACGACTGAAGCGGAATATATTGCCGCGGGTCTTGCATGTGCACAAGTCCTTTGGATGAGACACACTCTTAGTGACTATGGTGTCAATTGTAATACTTGCCCTATCATGGTTGATAACCAAAGTGCTATATGTCTTTCCAAGAACCCGGTACATCACTCCCATACCAAACACATAGATATGAGATACCATTTTATAAATGATCATGTAGCTAAGAAGGACATCATCTTAGAGTACATTGAAACCCAAAAACAAATTACCGACATCTTCACAAAACCTCTTAAAGAAGATTCATTTGTGAGGTTGCGTGGAGAATTTGGAATTATGGGAGAATCTGAAATCTAGAAGCTCAACATACTTGTTATAACACTCTTTGAGCTCATATCATCATATTGCCTATTGTAACGGTCGGTTTCCGATCGTAAGTTCTTCGTGCACGTGTGCTTGACCGTGCACGTATTTATTTTAGACATTGTTTGTTTCCGAACCCTATCGTGTGATATGTCGTTGTGACCCTCTCTGAGAGTGCTACATTTGTCGTGTTGACTTGCAACGTCAATTCACGGGCCGTTCGTCCACGATTTGACCTTTTCCGAGGAGACGTCGCGTATCGCACTTTTGACTTGAGGCGTTTTTATTTTTTTTCGTCATTGAAATTGTAATCCGTCTCTTCCGACTTCTTGCTCTCGTCGCCCCGGTCGCCCCGGTATTTTTCTTATAATTTTCGGGCACCGTTTGACCCTTGTGCACAAATAAAGCCGGTTAATTACGAGAATACCCCTAACAAACTTAACCCTATTAAACCCTAGCTAACCCTAATAGGTAGCCCCCTCACGTGTAAGCCTCCCCTTAGTCACGTGGTCCCCACCCCTATAAGAAAAACCCTAACTTCCTCTAAAAAAATTCCACAGCCGCAATACAACCCGCGCGGGCCCTAGAAAACCCTACCCCCCTCACGCAAAAACCCTATCCTCTCCACCTGAGCCCCCGCCGGATGCCGCCGTCGCCGCCGACCTGCTCCCCGACGTCCCCTCTCTCGACTGCAGCCCGACCGCCGCCGGAGATCGCCCCCCGTCGCCGTTAACCGCCGCAAAACCCGCAGCGTTGGGTACGACGAACCGTTCATCACGGTTGTCGTTGCAAGTTCTCCGGAAGACGTAGTACGCCTACCCGACGCACTGCTCGCTGTTCGCGCGTCCCGTCCGCTGCCCGGAACATGTCTGGCTACGCTGCCCGTAGCCGAGACACCGCTAGGAGACGATCCGTAGCCGTGCCAGTCAGATCGGTCGCCGTTCAGACACTACGTCCGCTCTACCCCAGACTCCGGACAGGATGGTTCCCCTATCTCGTAGCAAAACCCCACAGTAGCAAAACTGAGAACCTAACTAAAACTGGCAACTTAACTCACTAAATTTAGTTTCTGCTCTCTTAAATCGATGTATAACCGTAGGCCGACGTTTGGACTTTTGACTGTGCACATAGGGTAGAATCGTCGGATAGGCTGATCGGACAACTTGACTTGTGACGGTTAGGGTAGCCACTTTCAACTTTGAAATGAACCTAAATAGGATTTGACGAAAATCGCGACTTGACACCGTCGCCGTGATCTCTTTTCAGACGGACTACCACGGACGCGACGACTGGACGAGACGCCCCGGACAGACGACGCACCCGCTGTTTCAGGCAAGTGTACTCACTTGCGATTTGACTGTGCCTTAGTTCTAGTTGTAGAACTGTTAGATTGTGTGTGATGAGAACCGGACGTGAAATGATAGCGTCCGGGACGACCCGTGACGGCTCAGACTTGACGACGAAGTCTGAGCCTGACAACAATGAACTGCTGACAACATAGGTCTATCTTGTGTGTGCGTGCGTGTGGACACCCTAGAATAACTTTCCCTACACTTGTCATGTCGTGTCCTGTCACACAAAAAGCCTTCGGGCGTTTCGGATGCTTCCCTCCGCGGAAGTGATCCCCGTGTTACAAAAGCCTTCGGGCGTTTCGGATGCTCTCCATGCGAGAGTGATCCCCGTGACTGTTACCAAAAAGCCTTCGGGCGTTTCAGATGCTTCCCGAGCGGAAGTGATCTCCGTGTTACAAAAGCCTTCGGGCGTTTCAGATGCTTCCCGAGCGGAAGTGATCTCCGTGTTACAAAAAGCCTTTGGGCGTTTCAGATGCTTCCCGAGCGGAAGTGATCTCCGTGTTACAAAAAGCCTTCGGGCGTTTCAGATGCTTCCCGAGCGGAAGTGATCTCCGTGCTTCCTGTCCTGAGTTCTGGGGGTTTGGGGTAGGGTTGAGCGTGCGCACGGTGAGAGGGTCTGATCCCCCTCGAACCGTAAGGCGTGAACCCTTCGTGTCGTGTCGTGCCGTGTCGTGTCGTGTCCTACTTGTCTTGTCCTGTCCGTCACGTCCTGTCTTGTCCTGACACCTGTAGGTTAGTTCCGTAGACGGTAGCACACGCTACGTCTACTGTTTTGCTACGTTTACTTTTCCTGCTACGCTACTTTTCGTTACTCAGTGATAACCCCAGCATGTTAAAACAACCAGTAAACCATTGTTAAAAGTTGATACACTTGCAGTAGAGTCTGACAATTTGTGTAGACTTTGCCTAACGTACAGTTTCCTTCTTTTGGTGATGTACGTCAGGTGTGGAGCCAGAGTACGAGTACGAGGCGGACTTGCCAGCTGACCCAGAGCCGGAGGACGTTGATCCGGAGTACGACCCGGAGGAGGACCAGAGTTAGAGGCCTCTTGTTGCTGATCCAGATTTCTGTTCCAGTTTAGATTGGGTGGGTAGCACCTGTTGCTTTCTTATCTAGGTTGGGTGCTTGCACCGTTAGTTTCCCTTTCAGCAGTTGTTGCCGTTTACGGCATTTTTAGACTCTCAGTACTTTGATGATAAATTTTGGAATAAAATGAAATGTTTCCTTTCAATACTTTTGTTATTTAGTACTAACTTGCAGGGACCTATACCTTCGCTATGGAAAACTACAGACGCTTATTGGGTCTGGGCTCTTAGCCCCGGCCTAAGCGGGCCTTCGTCACGCTTCGCCTCCGTGTTTTTGGGAAGCGGGGCGTGACAGGTTTTAGTGGTGGCCCATGCAGGTCCCCTCTTCTGCGAGTACGAAATAATTGAAGTATTAAATTTCATTTTATTATTATCATCCGGAAATTGTATGAGTCTAATCCGTGTCTTTCTGTCAATAGGATGGCGGGACGACGTGTTACCCGATCGGGGAGCTCTGGAGATGGGATTCAGGAAGACCAGGGCGGAGACTTCCGTCAGGTTCTGGGCGTGATGAGAGAGATGCTGGAGGTGCAGCATCAGTTGGTTCAGCAGTCCCAGCGTGCTGCCCAGGCTGCTCCAGTTGCACCACCGCCACATCCACCTGCCCCTCGAGCTGCTCCAGGAGTGAAGCAGTTCAACGAGCTCCAGCCGAAGACATTCTCGGGGAAGGAGGGACCCCTAGTTGCTGACGAGTGGATCCAGAGCACGGAGGAGAAATTAGTTGCTGCGAAGATTCCAGACGATACCCGAGTGGAGATAGCGAAGATGCAGCTGACGGAGAATGCGAGGAACTGGTGGCGCCTTAAGGAGCGGCGTCTGGAGAAGCCAGTGGATTGGAAGGTTTTCAGGTCTATGTTCAGGACGAAGTACTTCACCAAGACTACTAGGAGGTAGCTGCTGAGCAGGTTTATAGATCTGAAGCAGGAGAACAGGACCGTCGAGGAGTATGAGGCGGAGTTTGAGATGCTGAGTCGCTTTGCTCCGCATATGGTGAAGAAGGAGGAGAAGCGAGCTGATCGCTTCCGTCAGGGACTGCGTCCGAAGATTCAGGCTTCTATGTCTTCGGCGAGTTTCACGACTATGAGGGAGGTACTGGATGCTGCGAAGAATCATGAGCTTATTTCGCTCCTACCTGACCCTCCAGCTGATAAGGGGAAGCGTCCTATGGAGCAGTACCGGCCACCTGCTAGGCCGGCGATGAGGCCAGTTCAGACAGTACCATTCAAGAGGCCTGGAGCACCAGTTCAGGTTCAGAGTAAGGGACCATGCCATTACTGCGGGAAGACAGGACATGTTCAGAAGGATTGTAGGAGGAAGCTGGGACTGTGTTTAGTTTGTGGTGATGCCTCGCATGCTGTGAAGGACTGCCCGAGAGCTCGTCATGCCGCAGTTGGAGCGCCAGCCCCGTTGCAGATGAGAGCACCTGCTCCAGTTCAGAGAGGACCTGCTGCTCGTGGACCACCTTTACCGCCACAGAGGCAGATGTATCAGAGAGCAGCACATCCCCAGAGGCCGGCGTATACCATGACTGCTGCTGAGACTGAGGAGCTGGATGGAGTCATCGCAGGTAACTCCTTAATTCTAGTCTTTCATTTCATAGTTTAGCTTTTAAATTGTTAGTCTTGTTTGCCTGACTTGTTTGTTAGAGTAGCTTGGTTTGACCGTAGTTTCCTTTTAATATCTTAGGCACCATTCTAGTGTCTTCTCACCCGGCCCTGGCCTTGTTCGACTCCGGTGCATCCATGTGCATCTTATCCCGGAGATTCGTGATAGGACACTCCATTCCCACCCATACACTTCCCAAGTGTTGGGACATCACCACAGGGAACGGAGTGGTGACAGTAAACTTGGGATGTAGATCGATTCCTTTGGTGGTCAGTGGACACGAGCTCTTTGCAGATTTCATTGTCCACGACCTGCCACATTTTGATGCCGTTCTTGGCATCGATTGGTTGGGAGATTTCCACGCCTCGATCGATTGTCGCAGCAAGAGGGTGGTGTTCCGGATTCCAGGCCATCCAGAGTTCGAGTTCCGTAGCAGAGATGAGTCGCTTGGACCCATCAAGTATCGGGCCACGCCGGTGGTGCCAATTGTTGCAGCTATGCAGATGGAGATGGAGATCGAGAGACCAGCAGTCGTCAGGGACTTCGACGACGTCTTCCCGGAGGATATCTCAGGTTTGCCACCCGACAGAGCTTTAGAGTTTGGAATTGATCTTATGCCGGGAGCGCAACCGATATCGAAGGCGCCGTACCGTATGGCTCCCGCTGAGCTCGAGGAGCTGCGGAAGCAGTTGGATGAGTTGTTGCAGAAGGGTTTCATCCACCCTAGTGTGTCGCCATGGGGCGCACCAGTTCTACTCGTGAAGAAGAAGGATGGGTCCCGCAGGATGTGCGTGGACTATCGAGGATTGAATGTTGTCACCGTGAAGAATAAGTATCCGCTGCCGCGCATCGACGACATCTTTGACCAGCTTGGAGGTTCGAGAGTCTTCTCGAAGTTGGACTTGAGGAGTGGATACCACCAATTGAGGGTGAAGAAGGACGATGTTCAGAAGACGGCTTTCCGGACGAAGTACGGACATTATGAGTTCGTGGTCATGCCGTTTGGCGTGACCAATGCGCCGGCTGTGTTCATGAATTTGATGAATTTAATATTCTACGACTTCCTGGACAAGTTTGTTGTCATCTTCATTGATGACATTCTTATTTATTCGAAGTCTGAGGAGGAGCACAGCTGTCATCTGAGGACAGTGCTGGAGACGCTGAGGAGACATAAGCTTTATGCCAAGTATAGCAAGTGCGAGTTCTGGTTGGACAGAGTCGCATTCCTGGGACACGTGGTGTCCGGTGATGGCATATCTGTGGATCCGGAGAAGGTCAGAGCAGTCAGAGATTGGCCGACTCCGCAGTCATCATCAGACATCAGGAGTTTTCTGGGTTTAGCAGGCTATTATCGGCGGTTCATCAAGGATTTCTCGAAGATTGCAGAGCCGGTGACGAAGCTGACAAGGAAGGATGTGGATTTTCTCTGGTCAGATGCTTGTGAGGGGGCCTTCAGTATCTTGAAGGCGAGATTGACCACGGCGCCGGTGTTGGCAGTACCGGATCGAAGCGGAGGCTTTGAAGTTTATTGTGATGCTTCAGGGAAGGGCCTAGGGTGCGTCTTGCATCAGCATGGCCACGTGGTCGCGTACGCTTCTCGTCAGTTGAGGACTCATGAGAAGAATTACCCGACGCACGATCTGGAATTGGCAGCAGTGATTTTTGCACTGAAGATTTGGAGGCACTTCTTGCTAGGTGAGAGTGTGAAAATTTTCACCGATCACAAGAGCTTGAAGTACATCTTTACGCAGAAGGAGCTCAACATGCGTCAGAGGCGATGGTTAGAGCTCATGGCTGACTACGAGATAGACTTGCAGTATCATCCGGGGAAGGTGAACGTAGTGCCTGATGCCTTGAGTAGACTCCCTGCCGCGATGATGCATACAGCCGACTGGAGGATTCAGCAGGAGCTGAGGGAGATGGATTTGGAGGTTGCCCTACCTGGTGTAGTTCATTCATTCATGAATCTGCAGATTCAGTCCACAATCGTGGATCGGATCAAGGCAGCACAGGCAGGAGATCCGAAGCTGCAGAGGATCAGGAGGCAGGTTGAAGCTGGATTACGGACGGAGTTCGTGATTCATGAGGATGGATCTCTGCGGTACGGCAGTAGGCTCTGTGTACCTGCAGGTGATGTTCGCGAGGAGCTGTTGAGCGAGGCTCATAGCTCGCCATATTCTATACATCCTGGAGGCACCAAGATGTATAAGGACCTCCGTCTGAATTATTGGTGGATTGGCATGAAGAGGAGCGTGGCACGGAGCGTTGCCAAGTGCCTGATATGCCAACAGGTGAAGGCTGAGCACCATCGTACTGCCGGGTTGCTGCAACCGCTTCCTATTCCGGAGTGGAAGTGGCAACATATTACGATGGACTTCGTGACTGGTTTACCTCGGACCCCGAGGCAGAACGACGCAGTTTGGGTGATCGTGGATCGGTTGACCAAGTCTGCGCACTTTATCCCTTTCCGAGTGGGCCAGTCTACGGAAGCTTTGGCGAGGAAATATCTGGAGGTAAAGTTCCGTTCTACTTTTACTTCTATTTTGATTTTCTCTTTGAAATAGTCGTGATGTAGACCGTGTACGTGCAGGAGATTGTACGCTTACATGGAGTCCCTGTGAGCATTGTGTCTGACCGAGACACGAGGTTCACATCTGAGTTCTGGAGAAGTCTGCAGGAGCATTTGGGTACGAGTCTGAGTTTCAGCATGGCGTACCACCCGCAGACTAATGGCCAGTCCGAGAGGACTATTCAGATTCTGGAGGATATGCTGCGAGCTTGCGCGCTCGATTTGAAGGGATCATGGGAGGACCATCTTCACTTGGTGGAGTTTTCATATAACAACAGCTACCAGGCGAGCATTGGCATGGCGCCGTTGCTGCCCTATATGGAAGGAAATGTCGTTCACCACTGAGCTGGGATGACATCGGTGATCGGGAGCTGTTGGGTCCAGAGATGATAGTGGAAGCTGTGGATGTCGTGAGAGACATCAGGGAGAAGCTTAGAGTTGCACAGGATCGCTTCAAGCATTGGGCAGATGCCAAGAGGAGACCTTTGGAGTTTCAGCCTGGTGATCACGTCTTCCTGAAGATTTCTCCGAACCGCGGAGTTATTCGTTTCGGGAAGAAGGGAAAGCTGAGTCCGAGGTATATTGGGCCGTTTGATGTGCTAGAGCGTGTGGGAGCAGTGGCCTACCGCCTTGCTCTGCCACCATCTTTGGAGGGTGTTCATGACGTATTCCATGTATCTCAGTTACGTCGGTACGTCAGTGATCCATCGCACACTGTGGACTTCTTAGAGATTACAGTTCGCCCGGATCTGACATATGACCAGCAGCCCGTGCAGATTTTGGACCGTCGACAGAAGCAGTTGAGGAATAAGATAGTCGACCTGGTGAGAGTGATGTGGTGTCACGGATCACCTGGAGAGTCCACCTGGGAGCGCGAAGATGATATGAGGGAGCGCTTTCCGCATCTCTTCCCGAGCGATGCTTGATGTTGATTCTGAGGACGGAATCGTTTCTAAGTTGGGGAGGATGTAACGGTCGGTTTCCGATCGTAAGTTCTTCGTGCACGTGTGCTTGACCGTGCACGTATTTATTTTAGACATTGTTTGTTTCCGAACCCTATCGTGTGATATGTCGTTGTGACCCTCTCTGAGAGTGCTACATTTGTCGTGTTGACTTGCAACGTCAATTCACGGGCCGTTCGTCCACGATTTGACCTTTTCCGAGGAGACGTCGCGTATCGCACTTTTGACTTGAGGCGTTTTTATTTTTTTTTTCGTCATCGAAATTGTAATCCGTCTCTTCCGACTTCTTGCTCTCGTCGCCCCGGTCGCCCCGATATTTTTCTTATAATTTTCGGGCACCGTTTGACCCTTGTGCACAAATAAAGCCGGTTAATAACGAGAATACCCCTAACAAACTTAACCCTATTAAACCCTAGCTAACCCTAATAGGCAGCCCCCTCACGTGTAAGCCTCCCCTTAGTCACGTGGGCCCTACCCCTATAAGAAAAACCCTAACTTCCTCTAAAAAAATTCCACAGCCGCAATACAACCCGCGCCGGCCCTAGAAAACCCTACCCCCCTCACGCAAAAACCCTATCCTCTCCACCTGAGCCCCCGCTGGAGGCCGCCGTCGCCGCCGACCTGCTCCCCGACGTCCCCTCTCTCGACTGCAGCCCGACCGCCGCCGGAGATCGCCCCCCGTCGCCGTTAACCGCCGCAAAACCCGCAGCAGCAGCAGCTGCAGCCCGCGACGGCCGCCGCCGCCGCCGCCGGAGCCGTCATGACATCGCCGTGGAACCCCCTCTGCCCCCTCTCGCCGTTGACAGCGACCCCAGGCCGCGATACCCTCTGTAACAGCGAGTTTTCTCGCTGTTTTGCGTGTTTGGCGTCGTATCGTCGCGTCGCCGAGATCTCGTCGCCTCTCCTCGCTGTTGGAGCTCTCCGACAGCCTCCTTCACCTTCTGGGAGTATTCATCGTCATCCCGTACTTTTCCTACGACTCCCGACGTCGTAGGCGTTGGGTACGACGAACCGTTCATCACGGTTGTCGTTGCAAGTTCTCCGGAAGACGTAGTACGCCTACCCGACGCACTGCTCGCTGTTCGCGCGTCCCGTCCGCTGCCCGGAACATGTCTGGCTACGCTGCCCGTAGCCGAGACACCGCTAGGAGACGATCCGTAGCCGTGCCAGTCAGATCGGTCGCCGTTCAGACACTACGTCCGCTCTACCCCAGACTCCGGACAGGATGGTTCCCCTATCTCGTAGCAAAACCCCACAGTAGCAAAACTGAGAACCTAACTAAAACTGGCAACTTAACTCACTAAATTTAGTTTCTGCTCTCTTAAATCGATGTATAACCGTAGGCCGACGTTTGGACTTTTGACTGTGCACATAGGGTAGAATCGTCGGATAGGCTGATCGGACAACTTGACTTGTGACGGTTAGGGTAGCCACGTTCAACTTAGAAATGAACCTAAATAGGATTTGACGAAAATCGCGACTTGACACCGTCGCCGTGATCTCTTTTCAGACGGACTACCACGGACACGACGACTGGACGAGACGCCCCGGACAGACGACGCACCCGCTGTTTCAGGCAAGTGTACTCACTTGCGATTTGACTGTGCCTTAGTTCTAGTTGTAGAACTGTTAGATTGTGTGTGATGAGAACCGGACGTGAAATGATAGCGTCCGGGACGACCCGTGACGGCTCAGACTTGACGACGAAGTCTGAGCCTGACAACAATGAACTGCTGACAACATAGGTCTATCTTGTGTGTGCGTGCGTGTGGACACCCTAGAATAACTTTCCCTACACTTGTCATGTCGTGTCCTGTCACACAAAAAGCCTTCGGGCGTTTCGGATGCTTCCCTCCGCGGAAGTGATCCCCGTGTTACAAAAGCCTTCGGGCGTTTCGGATGCTCTCCATGCGAGAGTGATCCCCGTGACTGTTACCAAAAAGCCTTCGGGCGTTTCAGATGCTTCCCGAGCGGAAGTGATCTCCGTGTTACAAAAGCCTTCGGGCGTTTCAGATGCTTCCCGAGCGGAAGTGATCTCCGTGTTACAAAAAGCCTTCGGGCGTTTCAGATGCTTCCCGAGCGGAAGTGATCTCCGTGTTACAAAAAGCCTTCGGGCGTTTCAGATGCTTCCCGAGCGGAAGTGATCTCCGTGCTTCCTGTCCTGAGTTCTGGGGTTTTGGGGTAGGGTTGAGCGTGCGCACGGTGAGAGGGTCTGATCCCCCTCGAACCGTAAGGCGTGAACCCTTCGTGTCGTGTCGTGCCGTGTCGTGTCGTGTCCTACTTGTCTTGTCCTGTCCGTCACGTCCTGTCTTGTCCTGACACCTGTAGGTTAGTCCCGTAGACGGTAGCACACGCTACGTCTACTGTTTTGCTACGTTTACTTTTCCTGCTACGCTACTTTTCGTTACTCAGTGATAACCCCAGAATGTTAAAACAACCAGTAAACCATTGTTAAAAGTTGATACACTTGCAGTAGAGTCTGACAGTTTGTGTAGACTTTGCCTGACGTACAGTTTCCTGCTTTTGGTGATGTACGTCAGGTGTGGAGCCAGAGTACGAGTACGAGACGGACTTGCCAGCTGACCCAGAGCCGGAGGACGTTGATCCGGAGTACGACCCGGAGGAGGACCAGAGTTAGAGGCCTCTTGTTGCTGATCCAGATTTCTGTTCCAGTTTAGATTGGGTGGGTAGCACCTGTTGCTTTCTTGTCTAGGTTGGGTGCTTGCACCGTTAGTTTCCCTTTCAGCAGTTGTTGCCGTTTACGGCATTTTTAGACTCTCAGTACTTTGATGATAAATTTTGGAATAAAATGAAATGTTTCGTTTCAATACTTTTGTTATTTCGTACTAACTTGCAGGGACCTGTACCTTCGCTATGGAAAACTACAGACGCTTATTGGGTCTGGGCTCATAGCCCCGGCCTAAGCGGGCCTTCGTCACGCTTCGCCTCCGTGTTTTTGGGAAGCGGGGCGTGACACCTATCTTGATTTGATTTATCATATATATGTGTTTAAGAAAGGCAGTTGCAATTTATGTGATTTCATGATTTCTTTGAGATTGATCTTAGAGATTTGTGTTTCTTGATTTATCGTATTACATTGTTTTTATGATGAGTTTGTGATTAGAGTATAGGTCCTAGGGTGAGTGTTCTTATTCTCTGGATTTCTATCTCACTGTGCATTTTTGGACCAGGACAGACGATTGTCTTTCCTTCGACAGTCGACTGCCCTACTCTACTTTTCTCAGTCAGAAATTTGTATCTTTCGCACAGACGACTGATGACTATTTTCCAGTCGACTGTTATTTTAACAGGCGACTGAATTTTAGTCATCAGGCGACTGTTCTCTTTGTCGAAATTTAGCAGTGCTCTCTGTCTTTTTGATGAAGTTTATTGATTCTAGGTCAGTCGACTGATGTGTATAGTCATCATTTCGATTTCTCATATCTCACTTTACATGATTATTTGATGATATTTGGTTACTTTTCACTATTTCTTGTTTTCGTCTGATTCAGGAAATATGGAGCAATCGGGAGCAAAAATGAGCTTAAGGGACTTGCACGCATATCGGAGCATCGCCCATGGCCCTATCAAGGAGCTAATAGCACTGGATGATGAGTGAGAGAAGAAGGAGATCGATAGAATCGACGAAGAGACGAAGAGGTGAGGAGCATAAGAGTTGCTTCTAGAAATAGGCCACTCGACCGAGTAATGTAGCCCACTCGCCCGAGTGAAGAAGAGTACTCGGCCGAATACAACTGATACGAACGCACCTTGTGCCGCAATGTACTCGCCCGAGTGGTTAATTCCACTCGGTCGAGTAGAGAACTCCACTCGCCCGAGTGGAGGTCATATTTTCTGAAGGAAAACACGACAGACTCTCTAGAATTCTGGGGAGCGCAGCAGAAGATCCACTCAGCCGAGTAGGAAGTCCACTCGGCCTTGTGATGAACCCCACTCGGCCGAGTGTCACAGAGTGCCAGAGTGCCCAAACCCTCCAACTTCTCTATTTTTATTCGGATCTGGCACTCGACCGAATGAGAGATTTCCACTTAGCCGAGTAGCACCGCCAGCCTGGGTTGGAAACTAGGGTGTTGGGCTGCGTAGGGACAGTTTTGTCAGGTTTATTTTGACGATTTGGGCATGTATTTAAGCCTAGTTTTTATCCCAGCGTAGGGAGAGACCTGAGAATAGTTTTTAGATTAATTTTAATTTGAATTCAGCTTTGGTGATTTAAGAACTCAGATCTGATTTGTCTATTTCTTTTGAATATTTGCACTTTTATGAATGTTTGCTTCTAGATCTGAATTGCAATATGTTTTCTATCATTGATCTTGTTATTGTTTCGATGAATTGTGAGTAGATCCGTTGTTCTAGGGCAAAGGGATGAACCCTATGGATCTAATGTCATATTTGTGATGAATGAATGGATATGTTGCTAGAATTTCTAGGAGGTTAGCTTGCGATTGATTTATTACAGATAGCTCGGAATTTCTATCGATCCAGAGTTTGCAAGAGATTGGGCTCTTATCAATGGGAAGGTTTAGATATTCGATTTAGATTTATAATCGAGATTCACTAGGTTTGGTTTGTAAGGGATTGGACCAAAGCTAGCAATTTTATTATAAGTCTATACCCATTGCAAGAGATTGGACGAATACGGGCTATCACAATCTAGATCATAACTCGAGTTTGCATAAGAGTGGGCTCGAGTTGTGATTGGATGATAATGTTGGTCTTAATGTTAGTGGCTTAGATTAGGGTTTGCATGAGAGTGGGCTCTAATCTAGGTTGCTATAGACTTACAATAGCGAGAGAGCGTGAGCTTGGTTCTCCATTCAGTTACGACTAGTTCACCTTAATTCAAGTCTTGCAACATTGAGATTCGTGATTCACAGAGATGCATGACGATCTGTAGTGGGGATTCCTCACGCCATCCCTTTTGCTCCTCCATACTCAATAAAAGCAGTGTAGTCGAAAAAGCATGAAGATGGAAAGACACCAAATCATGTTAATGGGAGAAGATCACATCCAATTTCATCATTTAGGGTTTTGGATTTTGGCTCCATTTTCAATAGAAATGAATGTGCTGGGTTCTCAAATTTCTTAATTTAGCTGGGTTATCGAATTCATCTCTCTATGCTGGATGATGTATTCTTACCGATAAGATTGACGCTAAAAAGGAAGCGTTGGAAAGACTGGTGAGTTTTTAAGTGGATAAGTTGCTAGGGCAATTTGGTCAAAGAAAATAATCTTGTTGGAGTTATTCAATGGGAGTTGCTATGCAAACATACCAAATTGCTCAGTTCACATGCCACTTTATTTTACACATACCTAAAAATTACCCAAATTTCTCAGTTCACATACATATCTACCCAATTTCTGAAAAAGCCCTTGGGTTCGTGTGGAGGAGCAGGATGATGATGAGGGGAGTCTGGGTGGGGGGCGGTGGACGAGGGGATGAACGAGGGGGCAGGGAATGGGGCAGGGGAGCAGGGGCAGGGTTAGGGGAGCAAATGAGTGGCTGGGTAGGTGGTGAATGAGGGGAATGAAGGGGGGATGAGGGGGCCTGGAAAGAGGCGGGGGAGCATGGGCATGGGCAGGGGGCAGGGGGCAGGGGAGCGGATGAGTGGCTGGGTAGGTGGGTAATGAGGGGAATGGAGGGGGTGTTTGACGAGGGGAGGGTCAGGGAAAAGGGGACTAGTGGAGGAGGAAGGGGTCGCTGATGAGTGGCTGAAAAGGTGGCAGACGAGGGGAGAGATGGCAAAGAGGGAGGGCGACAAACAAGGGGAGGGGTCGAAGAGGAGATGGATGAACGGGGGATGTGATGGGGAGGAGGCTGGGGATTGGGGTTAAGGATGGGGAGCAGATGAGTTGATGGGAAGGGGACAGACAAGGGGAGGGGATGGGGAAGTAGGGGCGGAGGGCGTGGGAGAAGACGAGTGGCTGTGGAGGCGATAGGGTAGCAAGGGAGGGGACGAGGGAGGGGACGGTAAACGAGGGAATGGAGAGCAGGGGAGGGGAGGGGGAGGGAACAAGTGGATGTGGTTGGGGATCAGACGAAGGGGGCTGTGGATAGGGGGAGCAGGGTAGGGGTGGCCGGTGGACGAGTGAAGGGATGAGAGCAGGGGAGCAGACGAGAGGAACGGACGAGGGTATAACCGTTCACCCCTGTACTTTTTGACATTGGCACAATTGTAAATTATCAGTGACAAACTTGTAAATAAAGCGGTATGTGAACTAAGTAATTTGGTATGTTCGCATAGCAACTCCCTCATGTGATACTATCAGTCAACTCACATCGGGTAGTAACGTCATGTGATAGTAACGTGAATGAAACGCCAAATGTTGGGTAGCAAGTTAACAAGAAAATTGCAACAAGAAAACCATACGGTTTACTGCTTTCTGATGAACCAAAAAAATGTAAGATATCCTAATGAAACTGGCCTAAAATTCAGGGAATTTTAATGAAATTTCCACATAATAATACTATATACATCTGTCTTCCCAGTGTATTGCACATTTAATAGGGTAAAATGTGTCTCTCTTATATTGCCATAGAGTCATGATCATAGCTGATACGACCATTTTGAGATGGCTCAAGATCAAATGGCCTAAGCCCATATTGTAAGCAGGCGGCCCAGAAGCAGATCGGGCCAAGCGTCGAGGCCCACACAAAGAATTGGAATCGGGTCGCCACGACCAAAGCAGACGCCCCATCAGCCTACATCAGCGGGAGCTAACCGCTCCCCTCAAAGCGCGCCCTCCTTAATCACCATTAAGGAGCCCATTACGCCCACCTTCATGACCCATGAAGATGCCATCAAGGAGGCAGATTGTGGGGGCAGGGGAAAGGGACGTTGAGGGGGATCAAACATGGGACGACTGCTATAAAGGGACTCGAGGGGCGACAGAGAAAAGGATCTCTCCCTGGATACCAAAATACGGAGGAATTCTATCCACACGACCTTGTTTTTCACTCTACATTTTCTCTCCAAAAATCGGTCCGAGGACTCATGTATCGGCCTCCCCGTGAGCCGTACCAATACCATCGAGTAACCTTCAGAACCGTTCTGACTTAGACATCGAAGGGGACTTGGCCGGAACTAAGGTCCGGCCCCCTGATAAGCTTTCTCATTTGTTCAGGTCAAACAGATCTAGCGACATCGAGGCTACCCCTCAGCGCCCCTCCAACCGAAGCCGAGCATCCTCGGCAACGAGCCTGCTTGCCCCTACCACAAGGAGGTCATCACTTCGCCAAAGCTACTGTCACGACCCGCTTCCCTAAAATGGAGGCGAGACGTGAAAAGGTCCGCACGGGAGTGGAGCGGTGAAGCCCCAAACCCGATAAGCGTCAATTTAGTATAAGCAGGTCCCTGTAATTGCAATCGAAACAACAACAATAATAATAATATGAGACGGATATGAAATACCAATCCCAAAGTTTGTCCACAAAAAATTCAACATCACAGAAAAGCCACCAGGCTAAAAGAAAGAGTCTAAAGGCACAGAACAAGGCCAAACAAAAAGCAACGACATAACAGAGTAAAGGTGCTACGCACCGACAACAAAACAACTGACTAACAAAAGTAAAACACCACGAAGACACTAGGACTGGTCCCCAGTGTCCACGTACTCCCCGTCCAACACGGGCGCAAGCTCGGCGTCCGCAAACACCTCACCCTCAGCAAGCAACTCAGGCTCAAGGTCTAACATGCGTCACCCAAAAGAGAAAGGGGCACATGTCAGCAAGTCTAAAAAGACTTGGGCAAGGAAACTGAAAGTGACTAACAACCTAGCATTTCAATGTTAAACAATGGCATGTCAGTTGAATATGATGCAACAGTTTAAAAGAGAGGCAAGCACTCACGATGTAGCAAAAGCTACCAATTCACTTATCATTTATCACTTATCACTTATCACTTATCACTTAACACTTATCACTTATCACTTTTCACTTATCACTTAACACTTAGTGCATAGAGAGTCCACTTGCTGGCCAGCTCGTGGCTCAGTCCGTTTATCTCTATCACTATCAATCACTTAAACACTAGAGATTTCACATGCTGGCCGGAGTGGCTGATCAAGCCAACTCGGGCTCAGTCCGCTTATCTCTTACCCCACCCACATGTGTCGAGCGTTGTGGTTAGCAACTCATTATTCTCGCTTCTGGTCACGAGCCAGGAAAATAAGTGTGTGTATGGCATAGGAGTACACCTAGCCGGTATCTGAGCGTTGGGGTTAGCAACTACAGGGCTCGCTTCTGGAACACGAGCCAGGAAACATAGTATTGTAGCGTGTGCTACGCAGTCACGATAAATAATCACTATGCAATGCCATGAACAGATAATTGCGTACCGTTAATGGAATTTAAACGTGACAGTCAAAATGCAATGACATGAACATATTCGCGTACCGTTAATTTAAAGTAAACGTGACATATGAGCATGATGGGGGTGACGGACCAAGCTTCGTTGTCAAGCTAGGTCAATGGCGTCTAAACGGCTATCCTTTCACCGTTTAGTCTCTTTTACGCTAAAGCATGGTAAATGGCCTAAGACATGGCCCAAATCAAGAGATGCAAGTTTCACTTGCCTATCACCGGGGATGACGGTTACGAAAGTTCGTTTCCGCGGTGCTAGCTTACGGGGAATCGCTGTTATGGGGAACAATCATCAAAACACAAGTATTTTATTAGGGTTTCATAAAAATTACAATAGGATATGAAAACAACGGTAGATCGATTTCTTACCGAGAGGAGACGGAAGAAACACTCCGGGGAACCTTAGGTTCGGATCTGGAGAAGATTGGAGAAGTTTGGGGAAACTAGGGTTTTGGGGGATTTGGGGATTTTGATGGGTTTTGATGGAGATTTAGGGAAGAGGAGAGGTGGATGGAGTGAATGGATGGTTTGGATGATGGATTTGAGGCTTGGAATGAAGAAATGAAGCTTGGAGGAAGATGGGGGCTCAAGGGGGAAGTTTTTAGGGTTTTGGGTCGTGTTGGAGAAGATGAAAACGATTGGGTTGGGTATAAATAGGTTGGGCTGGCGGCTGCCCAGAAATTAGGGTTTTAACACTGGTTAGTCGGTCAAAGAGCAACCACTGACCGACTAGTTTGGCAACTAGTCGGTCGGTCGACCAACGCTGACCGACTAAGTGCAAACAGTAACTCCTGAACGAAAATAGGATTCTAGAGTTAGTCGGTCCATGAACAAGTACTGACCGACTAGTTTAGCATCTAGTCGGTCGATGAACGTTCTTAGACCGACTAAGAGTAAACAGTAACTGATACAAAAATAATATGATGAGTTAGTCGGTTCAAGAAGCTTTGCTGACCGACTAGTTTGCAACCTAGTCGGTCAACCAACGTTCTTAGACCGACTAACGATAAACAGTAACTCCTGAGAAATTTAGAAAGCTAACTAGTCGGTCCAAGAAGGATTGCCGACCGACTGGATCGTCATCTAGTCGGTCGGTGCCCCTTCTTATACCGGCTAATGAGCACAGAAAAGTTCCGATACGGAGCGCGGGGCCCCGGGATCGATTCCTAAGACTCCTAGGCTTGATCTAATAGTTAGATACGACCGTTATGAAGTCCGTCACGAGTGACATACTTCGAAATCGACAATCCTAAGGAAGAAACGAGAAAATACGACGAATCGATCGAAAATGAAAACTACGGAGACGAAAACCACACAAGAGGAGAAAATCCACCAAAACATATATTATATTATATTAAATCCAGATACATGAAAAGCAGTCGTTACATCCTCCCCAACTTAAGAAAAATTCCGTCCTCGGAATTTCCAAAAACTCACGAGTCCGGAAACAAAAGTGGGAAACGCTCTCGCATCTCATCCTCATTCTCCCAAGTAGACTCTCTAGGTGAACCATGTCGCCACATCACCCTCACAAGATTGACAATCTTGTTTCGAAGTGATTTCTGACGCCTGTCCAGAATCTGCACTGGATGCTGGTCATACGTCATATCGGGGCGAACGGTAATCTCCGAAAAATCCACCGCATGAGACGGATCGCTAATGTATCGACGAAGCTGCGACACATGGAAAACATTGTGAACTCCTTCCAAAGATGGCGGCAAGGCCAAGCGATAAGCTACCTCGCCAACCCTCTCCAAAACGTCAAACGGTCCAATGTATCGCGGGCTCAACTTCCCACGCTTCCCAAAACGAATCACACCACGATTCGGGGAAATCTTCAAGAACACATGGTCGCCCGGCTGAAACTCCAAAGGACGACGTTTAGCATCCGCCCAATGCTTAAAACGGTCCTGAGCAATTCTCAACCTCTCCCGAATATTCCTGACGATCTCCACGGCCTCCACGATCATCTCAGGTCCCAACAACTCCCGATCACCAACGTCATCCCAACTCAATGGCGATCGACATTTCCTCCCATAAAGAGCGGCGAAAGGCGCCATGCCAATACTCGCCTGGAAGCTGTTGTTGTAGGAAAACTCTACCAGATGTAGATGGTCCTCCCACGAACCCTTGAAGTCCAACATGCACGCCCTCAGCATGTCTTCCAAAATCTGAATCGTCCTCTCGGACTGGCCATCCGTCTGCGGATGGTACGCCATGCTGAAACTCAGATGCGTACCCAAGCTCTTCTGCAAACTCTGCCAAAACTGAGATGTGAACCTCGTGTCTCTGTCAGACACGATACTCACGGGGACTCCATGAAGTCGCACAACCTCCTGCACGATTCACGTTACATCACTATCTAAACTAGGAAAAGGAAATAAAAACGGAGAGTAAAAGAATTTTACCTCCATATATCTCCTTGCCAGCGCCTCAGTGGACTGTCCCACTCAGAACGGAATAAAGTGCGCAGATTTGGTCAATCGATCTACGATCACCCAAATCGCGTCATTCTGCTTCGGACTCCGAGGTAGTCCAGTCACGAAATCTATAGTGATGTGTTGCCACTTCCACTCCGGAATCGGAAGCGGTTGCAGCAACCCGGCCGAACGCTGATGCTCCGCCTTCACTTGCTGGCAAACCAAGCACTTGGCTACACTCCGAGCCACGATCCTCTTCATACCATGCCACCAATAATTCAGACGAAGATCCTGGTACATCTTGGTGCCACCAGGATGCACAGAATACGGCGAACTGTGTGCCTCCACCATCAACTCCTCTCTGATATCCCCAGCAGGCACACACAACCTGGCTCCAAACCTCAGCGAGCCATCCTCATGAATCAAAAAGTCAGTCCGCAGACCGGCTTCCACCTGCTCCCGAATCCTTACCAGCTTTGGATCCTCAGCCTGGCCAGCCTTAATCCGATCCACGATCGTCGACTGTACCTGCATGTACATCAACGAAGAAGCCTCCCCAGGAAGAACGATCTCCACGCCAGACTCACAAAAATCCTGCTGCAATCTCCACTACGAGGTCAACATCATCACCGTTGGAAGCCTACTCAAAGCATCTGGAACCACATTCACCTTGCCAGGGTGAAACTGCAAATCAATCTCATAATCCGCCATAAGCTCCAACCATCGACGCTGTCGCATGTTGAGCTCCTTCTGAGTGAAAATATACTTCAAGCTTTTGTGATCGGTGAAAATCTTCACTTTCTCACTCAGCAAGAAGTGCCTCCAAATCTTAAGAGCAAACACAATGGCAGCCAACTCCAAATCATGCGTCGGATAATTCTTCTCATGAACCTTAAGCTGACGAGACGCATACGCCACAACGTGCCCGTGCTGATGCAACACACAACCGAGACCCTTGCCAGAAGCATCGTAAAAGATCTCAAATCCACCGCTGCGATCAGGCACAACAAGAATAGGGGCACTCGTCAACCTCTCCTTCAGAACACCAAAAGCACCCTCACAATCACCCGACCAAACATAAGCAACATCCTTCCGCGTCAACCTGGTCATCGGCTTGGCAATACGAGAAAAGTCCTTAATGAATCGCCGATAATAACCAGCAAGTCCAAGAAAACTCCGAATCTCAGATGCTGACGACGGAACAGGCCACTCCCTGATGGCCCTAATCTTCTCGGGATCCACTGAAATACCATCTCCAGTCACCACATGCCCGAGAAAAGCAAATCTATCCAGCCAAAACTCGCACTTCGAAAACTTAGCATACAACCGATGCTTCCTCAAAATCTCTAACACCGTCCTTAAGTGCGAGTCATGCTCTTCCTCCGACTTCGAATAGATCAGAATGTCGTCAATAAAGATAACGACAAACTTATCCAAAAAGTCGTAGAAAATCAGGTTCATCAGATTCATGAAAACAGCGGGCGCGTTAGTTACACCGAAAGGCATAACCACAAACTCATAGTGTCCATACTTCGTCCTGAACGCTGTCTTCGGAACATCTCCCTTCTTCACCTTCAACTGATGGTAACCACTCCTCAAATCCAACTTAGAAAACACCCTCGAACCTCCAAGCTGATCAAAAATATCATCGATGCGAGGCAACGGGTATTTATTCTTAATGGTCACCGCATTCAATCCCCGATAGTCCACGCACATGCGACGCGAACCATCCTTCTTCTTAACCAGCAACACCGGTGCTCCCCACGGAGACACGCTAGGATTAATATATCCCTTCTGCAAAAGCTCATCCAATTGCTTCCGCAACTCTTCCAATTCTGCAGGTGCCATACGATACGGCGCCTTCGAAATCGGCTGCGCACCTGGAAAAAGATCGATAGAGAATTCTAAAGCTCGATCAGGCGGCAAACCAAACATCTCCTCGGGGAAGACGTCGCCAAAATCTCGCACCACAGCTGGCCACTCCAGCTCCATCTGCATAGCCACAGCCTCCACCGGCCTGGCCCGAAATCTGACAGGACCAAGCGAACTACTACCACGACTGAACTCGAACACTGGATGTCCGGGAATCTCGAACACCACCTTCTTCCTCCTGCAGTCGATCGTAGCATAGAAGCTCGCAAGCCAATCCATCCCAAAGACCGCATCGTAGTTGGTGATGTTGTGGACAATAAAATCAGCATAAAGCTCATGTCCACAAACCACCACAGAGCAAGGACTGCATCCACGATGCACCGCGACTACTCCATTCCCTGTAACGATGTTCCAACTCTTGGAGAGAGGGGACGTCGACAAGGAATGCTTCTCCACGAAGCTCTGGGCCAAAATGCACATCGATGCACCAGAGTCAAAGAGGACTCGGGCAGGGAACGTGCAAACCAAAACCACACCTAACAAACAGTCTAATCAATCAAATCTTACTCTAGCAACACCATACACAAGCATTCACATAATTTAACAATCAATTAATTAAGGAAGGAACAATCTGGATCGAAAGTTACCTGCAATGACCTCATCCATGGCCAAAACCTCCTCCTCAGTCATCAGAAATGCCTGCCTCATCGGCGGAGCGGCCTGCTGAAAAGCCTGCTTCTGCGGAATGAGGGGCACCCCACGACCAGCGGGCACCGGGGCTCTCTGCTGCAACGGCGGGGCAGCAATAGGTGTCCTCCAAGGTTGCTTCAACCTCGGGCACTCCCTGAGAACATGGGCGGGATATCCACAGATAATACATTGCCCCAAGAACTTCCTACACGATTCCTTGATATGGCCCTCCTTGCCACAGAAATGGCAAGTCCTCCGAACGGGCCCTCCTGGCCTCTTACACTGAGCAGGCTGGTTCGGCCTGAATCCAGGTCTAAACACAGCTCTCGCCTGTTCCAAAGGCCTCTTCCCAGCACCAACAATAGACCCCTTCCTCTGGTTCACAAGCAGCTCCTGCCTCTTAGCTGCTACTAGAACCTTCTGATAAGATTCCCGATCAGAGGAGGTCACAAAACTCTGGAGCTCCGAAGCGAGTCCCTGCAGGAACCTCTGAGCTCTCTCCTCAGCGTCCTGCACCATCTTCGGCGCAAACCGACTCAGCCTCATGAACTCCTGGTGGTACATGTCCACCGACGAGTTCCCCTGCTTCATATCGATAAAACGCTGCAGCATCTCTTCCCTGGCAGCCTTCGGGAAGAACTCACCATCAAATCTGGCCTTGAAGGTAGCCCAGACGATCGGCTCCACCAACATCTTCTCTTCAGCATCCCACCAATTCCGAGCATTATCCTTCAGCTGGTGCTTCGCCAAGTCAACCCAACTAACTTCGTTGACCTTGGACATCTTCAGATTGTCCTCGATATTCATCATCCATTCATCAGCAGCTAGTGGACCTTCGGTTCCATCAAAATACGCAGGACCCAGCTCTCTGAACTGCTTCGCCCCGGGCTCAGGGCGAGGGGCTTCCACCACCCGAGCAGCTCGAGTCACCGGAGCATTCTGTACCTGAAGGAGCACACCCTGCTGAACTTGCATCATCTGCAACATCATCCGCATCATCTCTCCATTAGTGGGCTCCCGCTCAGGCTCCTCGTCATGAGGGGGCGCACCACTACCACCACCACGGGTGATTCGCCTTCCTGCCATCTAATGACGTAGAAAACGAAACAATTAGACTCACAGCTTAAGGCTCAGATGTCGAACTTATTTGTTGGACAATCTTGCATTATTATTGTTATCCCGATAATCGCAGTTACAGAGGACCTGCATGGGCCACCACTAAAACCTGTCACGACCCGCTTCCCTAAAATGGAGGTGAGACGTGAAAAGGTCTGCACGGGAGTGGAGCGGTGAAGCCCCAAACCCGATAAGCGTCAATTTAGTATAAGCAGGTCCCTGTAATTGCAATTGAAACAACAACAATAATAATAATATGAGACGGATATGAAATACCAATCCCAAAGTTTGTCCACAAAAAATTCAACATCACAGAAAAGCCACCAGGCTAAAAGAAAGAGTCTAAAGGCCCAGAACAAGGCCAAACAAAAGCAACGACATAACAGAGTAAAGGTGCTACGCACCGACAATAAAACAACTGACTAACAAAAGTAAAACACCACGAAGACACTCGGACTGGTCCCCAGTGTCCACGTACTCCCCGTCCAACATGGGCGCAAGCTCGGCGTCCGCAAACACCTCACCCTCAGCAAGCAACTCAGGCTCAAGGTCTAACATGCGTCACCCAAAAGAGAAAGGGGCACATGTCAGCAAGTCTAAAAAGACTTGGGCAAGGAAACTGAAAGTGACTAACAACCTAGCATTTCAATGTTAAACAATGGCATGACAGTTGAATATGATGCAACAGTTTAAAAGAGAGGCAAGCACTCACGATGTAGCAAAAGCTACCAATTCACTAATCACTTATCACTTATCACTTATCACTTATCACTTTTCACTTATCACTTAACACTTAGTGCATAGAGAGTCCACTTGCTGGCCAGCTCGTGGCTCAGTCTGTTTATCTCTATCACTATCAATCACTTAAACACTAGAGATTTCACCTGCTGGCCGGAGTGGCTGATCAAGCCAACTCGGGCTCAGTCCGCTTATCTCTTACCCCACCCACATGTGTCGAGCGTTGTGGTTAGCAACTCATTATGCTCGCTTCTGGTCACGAGCCAGGAAAATAAGTGTGTGTATGGCATAGGAGTACACCTAGCCGGTATCCGAGCGTTGGGGTTAGCAACTACAGGGCTCGCTTCTGGAACACGAGCCAGGAAACATAGTATTGTAGCGTGTGCTACGCAGTCACGATAAATAATCACTATGCAATGCCATGAACAGATAATTGCGTACCGTTAATGGAATTTAAACGTGACAGGCAAAATGCAATGACATGAACATATTCGCGTACCGTTAATTTAAAGTAAACGTGACATATGAGCATGATGGGGGTGACGGACCAAGCTTCGTTGTCAAGCTAGGTCAATGGCGTCTAAACGGCTATCCTTTCACCGTTTAGTCTCTTTTACGCTAAAGCATGGTAAATGGCCTAAGACATGGCCCAAATCAAGAGATGCAAGTTTCACTTGCCTATCACCGGGGATGACGGTTTCGAAAGTTCGTTTCCGCGGATGCTAGCTTACGGGGAATCGCTGTTATGGGGAACAATCATCAAAACACAAGTATTTTATTAGGGTTTCATAAAAATTACAATAGGATATGAAAACAACGGTAGATCGATTTCTTACCGAGAGGAGACGGAAGAAACACTCCGGGGAACCTTAGGTTCGGATCTGGAGAAGATTGGAGAAGTTTGGGGAAACTAGGGTTTTGGGGGATTTGGGGATTTTGATGGGTTTTGATGGAGATTTGGGGAAGAGGAGAGGTGGATGGAGTGAATGGATGGTTTGGATGATGGATTTGAGGCTTGGAATGAAGAAATGAAGCTTGGAGGAAGATGGGGGCTCAAGGGGGAAGTTTTTAGGGTTTTGGGTCGTGTTGGAGAAGATGAAAACGATTGGGTTGGGTATAAATAGGTTGGGCAGGCGGCTGCCCAGAAATTAGAGTTTTAACACTGGTTAGTCGGTCAAAGAGCAACCACTGACCGACTAGTTTGGCAACTAGTCGGTCGGTCGACCAACGCTGACCGACTAAGTGCAAACAGTAACTCCTGAACGAAAATAGGATTCTAGAGTTAGTCGGTCCATGAACAAGTACTGACCGACTAGTTTAGCATCTAGTCGGTCGATGAACGTTCTTAGACCGACTAAGAGTAAACAGTAACTGATACAAAAATAATATGATGAGTTAGTCGGTTCAAGAAGCTTTGCTGACCGACTAGTTTGCAACCTAGTCGGTCAACCAACGTTCTTAGACCGACTAACGATAAACAGTAACTCCTGAGAAATTTAGAAAGCTAACTAGTCGGTCCAAGAAGGATTGCCGACCGACTGGATCGTCATCTAGTCGGTCGGTGCCCCTTCTTATACCGGCTAATGAGCACAGAAAAGTTCCGATACGGAGCGCGGGACCCCGGGATCGATTCCTAAGACTCCTAGGCTTGATCTAATAGTTAGATACGACCGTTATGAAGTCCGTCACGAGTGACATACTTTGAAATTGACAATCCTAAGGAAGAAACGAGAAAATACGACGAATCGATCGAAAATGAAAACTACGGAGACGAAAACCACACAAGAGGAGAAAATCCACCAAAACATATATTATATTATATTAAATCCAGATACATGAAAAGCGGTCGTTACAGCTACCCTTCGGCAAGCCGACGCAAGGATCCTTGCATCCCTTACTAAGCACATGCGCCCCCAACCGATCCTGGAGGTCCCACGTGTCCCTTTGACCACGTTGACCTCCAGTCCTCTGGTCAACAATTCAGTGATAAGAAAACACACGTAAACATCTGACACCGTCTGTGGGAATGAAGAAGCGCCCACGTCAAGGAACCACACTCAAGATGATGCGACCACGCCCCCCTCGACGTAGAAGAGCAGTAGTTGCAATGTCAGTACCGGGTCCGTTCCCCGATCACTTGGGTAAAACCTTAACTACCTGATGCACGCCCCAAGCTGGGGGGCCGGGCGAGCCCTGGACAAGATCTATGGAGACAAATGACTGGGAAGCCAAAAACTCTCTCCCGCCCATCTACTTCTCCTAGGAGGACTTGGAGGAGGCGAAACCACCGCACGACGATGCATTAGTGGTCTCATTCGTCATCAATACCACCGTTGTCAGACGGCTACTTGTCGACGCCGGCAGCTCGTGCGACATCCTCTTCATGTCAACTTTAGAAAGGATGGGGTTATGGGCCGAATACCTTGATCCGTGCTCTAGGCCCGTGATAGGGTTCACGGGCCACTCCATACCCATCATGGGGGTGATCCATCTCCCTGTAACGCTCGGGGAGCCGTCCAATTTGGCTACTTTAACGATAGAGTTCGTGGCACTGGGGTTTTGGTCGGCGTATAATGGGATCATCGATCGCCCGCTCCTCAACGCGGCTGGAGCCGTGGTCTCAACCCTCCCTCGGATAGTCAAGTTCCGGACCCCGGGAGGGATCGGACAGGTCAGAGGCGACCTGGCAAAGCCAAAGATCTGCTACCAGTTGGCCCGCACGGAATGTGCCGAGGAGCACAGTAACCTGATGGACCGTCTCGATTAGAGATACGGCCCGAGGCCCACTCCTGGGGAAGAAATGGAACTCATCCCTGTCACGGGCGTTGACGAAAGATTCATCTCCATCGCGTTAGGGCTTGACCCGATCCTGAGAGGCGAATTAATCGGGTGCATTGAGGCCAACCTGGACGTCTTCGCTTGGTTGCCCGATGATATGCCAGGCATGGACCCCCGAGTGACCGCCACCAGCTAAACACCGACCCCAATTTCAAACCGGTCAGGCAGAAGAAGAGTAACTTAGGCGACGAGAAGAGGAGGGCCGCGTCCGAGGAAGTAGAGCGCCTGCTTGACGCAGGATTCATCCGAGAGGTCTGGTACCCGAAGTGGCTGGTCAACGTCGTGATGGTGAAGAAGTCCAGCGGCAAATAGTGGAAGTGCGTGGACTTCAGTGATCTCAACAAGGCATGTCCCAAGGACAGCTACCCACTACCCCGCATTGACCATCTCGTTGACAACGCTTCTGGCTACGAGATGTTCAGCTTCATGGACGCCTACTCCGGATACAAACAGGTTCAAATAGACCCAAAGGACGAAGAGAAGACACCCTTTATCACCGACCGAGGGACCTTCTGCTACAAGAAGATGCCCTTTGGCTTAAAGAACGCGTGGGCAACCTACCAAAGGATGTCAACAAGGTGTTCGATTCCTAGATAGGAAGGAACCTTGAAGTCTACGTGGACGATATGTTGGTCAAATCCAGAGACCCAACCGACCACATCGCTGATCTTCGGGAGACTTTCGAGCGGCTGCAAAGACACAACATCAGACTCAACCCCACTAAGTGCATGTTCAGGGTAAGATCCGATAAATTCATAGGCTTCATGATCACCAACCGCAGCATTGAGGCCAACCCCGACAAGATCGAGGCTTTGGTCAACATGAGGGAGCCGACGAAGATCAAGGAGCTGTAGAGGCTGAATGGGCGAATTGCCGCCCTAGGATGTTTCCTGTCCAAGTCTACGAAAAGATCCCTCCCTTTCTCCAGGACACTAAGAAAGGCCCTCGCCGAGCCTGCCGATAAGAGGAAGGCTGTGCAGTGGGATGAGAGCTATACCCAAGCATTCGCTGAACTGAAGGAGTTCCTATGTAGCCCCCTGCTCCTCTCTAAGCCCAAGGACGGGGAACCACTGAGCCTCTACTTGGCTTGCACCGGAGAAGCGGTTAGCTCGATGCAGATCAAAGAAGACGATGTGATACAGAGGCCGGTGTACTACACCAGCCGAGTCCTGAGTGATGCGGAGGGGGCGGTACAGCCCCATGGAGAAACTCGCCAACGCTCTCGTGCTCTCGACACAGAAACTCCGTCCATACTTCCAAGCCCACACGATCCATGTCCTGACCGACTCCCAACTCGAGCAGAATCTCAAGAGGTTCGACCGAATGGGTAGGATGCTGAATTGGGGGGCAGAGCTGAGCAAGTTTGACATCTGGTATAAGCCCGCATAGCCATCAAGGGACAGGCACTAGCAGACTGCATCACCGAGTGCACCGTGAACGGAGGAGCGAACCCGGAGGAGACAACCCCGTACACGGTAACACCTTAACCTTAGGATGCACACGATCTCCCCCTAAAGTGAAAGGGTGTTGAAGTAATACAAAATAACCTGGTGAGCCCAGGGTCGAACTCAGGGACAAGTCGTGTCGCATTCTCAGAGTCGATCAAAGATAGCCAAGGGTGTGAGAACGTCTAACTACTAACAAAGATGTGGTGGTGGAAAGTATGTGTGGTAAAATGTATCAAACTACTCTATGAAAATGAGGGATGGATGATTGGATAGGCAAGTGGCAAGGAGCTAGGAGGAATGCATGGATCGTGGGTTTTCTAGGATCAATGTTAAGTGTGAGAATATAACCCTACAACTTAATGATGTCCCTTTTGGGGATGCACCATCGGAAAATAACCTTTTGGAGGTGAAAGCAAGTGTGAAATGTGATTCAATTATGGAGCCCTTTTTGGGTCACATTTGGAAGTGGTAGCAATCACGGGCTATGGTTCTTTATGACTCAATGGCATCCCTTTTGGGGAAGCATCATCGGAGATATCCTTTTGGGAGTTAAAATGATGTGATAGTGTAGTGGCTTAAGAATTATGTCTCATGGAAATTAAGTTGATACTTCTTTTTGAGAAGATCAAACTCATCCTTTTGGGATGATCGGTTCTCTAATATAATCTTTTGGATTCATATAAGAGATTTAAATTAGAAACTTAAATTTAAGCCACATAAAAAATCACTCAATCCAAATGAACCCAACTCAACATGTGAACAAAGTTCCATAGCAAATCACGATCCATGCAATGAAATTTAGCAATTCATATGGATAAACAATACTAATTTCGTATAAATCATTATCAAATCCATACAACCTAATTAAGTACAAATAAAAATCTAAGACAAAGGAAAGAGATCACCAAATGTTGCTACAAATGAGTACGTTATTCTTTTCCCTTTTTCTTCTCCAAGCTCGTCCAAGTTCATTGCCTTCAAGCCCACCAAGAGCCCCTCAAGAACACCTCTATTTCAGCTATAGAATCGACTACATTGGGATATAATGGAATGGTATAAGATGAAGATCTCCCTTCCTTTTATAGGCTTAGAATTACCAGAGTTTATAGTGCTTGGCTCTTCATTTCCCCACTCTTTATTTGAGAGTAAATTCTATAACTCTTCATTTTCCACTCTTTATTTTAGAATAAATTCCATGACTCTTCATTTTCTATACTTTATTTTAGATTAAATTCCGTGAAACCATTCAAATCTTGGCCTCCTCATTTTCCACTCTTTATTTGAAAATATATTCTCATGTCTCGTCATTTTCCGTCTCTTTGGCTTCTGGTCATGCGAATAAGCTGAAGAGTGGCAAATTGGTGGAATTTGGGCCGGCCTGCTGGGCTTTTTTTATTTCTTTATTTCTTTTTCTTATTTTCTCAAAGAAAATGTAGCGATGACCCGCTCATTTAAGCGCGCCATGGGCCCTTGTTTTTAATTTTTTAATTTATTCTTTTTTCTTTGAACTATTTTGCTTCCAAAATTTGTAGAAAATTTCTCTGAGCTCCGAAAAATCTGAATGAACAGCCGTTGGAATCGTGGGCTCGAGCTCTACTTTTGAAAAATATGAATAAGCATAAATTAGTTCATAAAAATTAATATTTGTGCAAACTATGAGATTAAGCTTTAATATTATCTGATTTTTTGATTATAACTATACTAGAGCTCTTTTAGCACTTAAGTATGCATAAATTGGGATTCAATGAGGGAAAAAAATGTAATATTATGCTGAAATCACACCCCCAACTAGCTATTTGCTAGTTTCTAGCAAATTATGCGATAAATTCGAATTAAATTAAAAACATGTACCAAACTCAGGATATTATCATGGCCTACTCCAAAAATTATTTCCAAATGATTTCTAAGCCAATATACACATTGTATGAAAATGAACAATATATGACATTCTCCTCAATCTAATTCAAAGAAAAGTAAAGTATTAAGCATTCTATGCATTTGTTAGGACATATCACAAATCATATCATAGTTTTCAACCTTCAATGAAATGGCCAATACGAAAAAAATTTCTTCTAAGTAGTTGGAGTTTGAGATTGCATCACTTATGTTTTTTATTCCCTCATTTATTCATCATTTTTTTCGTATATACCCTATTACAAGGAATATATACATTTTTTTCTTTTCTTTTCTTTTTCTATTTTTTGTTTTCTATTTTTTATGTTTTTGTTTTGCTTTCACGCAATAATGCTATGAAATGCAAACACGGCCATCTTTGTGTACACGCGATAACGCTATATAGACAAAGTGCTAGAATGACTCCTAAATCTCATCTTTGGCATCATCCCCAATGTTTCGTGGGGCACCGGCTACTCAACTTGATTAGAAGAAATATTCACTTATTGTAACTCTATTTCTCATTCTAAACCCAAGTTATCAACTCATCCACCCACTCCTTAGGAGAAACAAAGCATAAACCATTGGCCACACCCTATCCAATCAAAAACTAAGCCATTTATCCCAACTCATGCAATTACTTACACAAAACTTTTATCACGACATATAGAATAGTTTCATACATGGCATATTAACATTTGAATCGATATGGAAAAGAAATTAAAACATGCCAATCAAACATTCATAAGCTTGATACCAAAATAATAATCTGAAAAATTGCATGGAATTAACCTTTTAGGGACTAAGCAAAAAGGCATAGGAGAAGGCAACCAAAATATATGCTCAAAGATGAATGGATGATGATGAATGAATTTTTTTTTAATTATAAAAAAACCATAAACTAGTAAACTAGCATCCAACTTTATAGTACCCCCAACTAAAAATAATCTTTGTCCTCAAAGTGTGAAGGGAAACTAGATTTATTAAAACAATACTAGATGATATAAAAAAGAAAACCTGCGAAAGGAAACTAATATTTTTATTTACACTAAAGGAAGGAATACACCTAGCAAATGGCAGATCCCGAATAAGTAATGGGGGAGGAAGCTGCTCGATCATATCCTTGCGATACTCCGCTAATATTCTTCCTCCACGCTTAGCACTAGCGGCCACCAACACAATCCCCAGCATCTCCATCAGATATACATATTTGTCCTACATGAGATGGATTATGTTAGTAAATGTGGGACTCATATGATTTTTAATGAAAACATCCCAAATATAGTCATCAAAATGATTAAAAGAAATTAACGTATAAGGATGACTACTCCCTGAAAAAGGTGCACCAATCTCGGTATGATATGCAACCACTGGGGAGAGGAGTGAAAGATACTGGAATAGAACTGGAGGGGAACACAATCCAGGCTCCATTACAATGATCTCTGAACTTATGTCCTTAACTGCATCCTCCTCATGCTCATCCAAAACTGTATGCTCCTCCTCTCTATCTCTACACACATCACCATTAGGAAGCTCTGACGGCTCCATCACCAAATCCTCTGGAGACCCAACCAATTTTTGAGCATCCTCACTCAGGAACTCTAGATGCTCTCAAGCATCCTCAGGTGTGTACTCCATGAAAGCTCCATTGTCCAACATCTCCATGAAAATTTGTGCCTCCTCCTATAGCCCCTCGTAGAAGAACTGGAAGAGAACATCAACCGTGTACTTATGATGTAGACAACCACTAACTACATCTGTAAACCGCCTCCAGGCCTGAAAGAAGGATTCACCATCACATGTGCAAGTATGGCAATTTTGAGCTTCAATAACCTGTCTTTGTGTAAAGAAGATGAAGGTGCATCATATCGAAATTTTGTGCCATGAAAGTCCATCACAAAATTTTTTTAAGAAAAAAAATGACTCATAAAGTGCAAAATAAAGAAATAAAGAGACTCAACACTAAGGAAGGAAGTACTACACCCAAGGTCTCCAAAACCAACCAAAAATGTGAAATGCAAAAACCATTGTCCCCGGCAACGACGTCAAATGATTCAATTGAAATTGTGCACAATCCAAATAGGATGCACACGATCTCCCCCTAAAGTGAAAGTATGTCGAAGCAATACAAAATAACCTGGTAAGTCCAGGGTCAAACTCAGGGACAAGTCATGTCGCATTCACAGAGTCGATCAAAGATAGCCAAGGGTGTGAGAACATCTGACTACTAATAAAGATGTGGGGGTGGAAAGTATGTATGGTAAAATGTATCAAACTACTCTATGAAAATGAGGGATGGAGCATTGGATAGGCAAGTGGCAAGGAGCTAGGAGGAATGCATGGATCGTGGGGTTGTTAGGATCAAGGTTAAGTGTGAGAATATAACCCTACTACTTAATGATGTCCCTTTTGGGGATGCACCATCGGAAAATACCCTTTTGGAGGTGAAAGCTATTGGATCTGGATCCAAGCCTAGAGGGGGGGTGAATAGGCTTCTAAAAATAATTCGTGCAACCCACGAATAAGCACACGCAGTTATAGCAGCAACAGGGTAAATAAAAAGGAGACACAGAGTGCACAGCAGATTTACCCTGGTTCGGTCGACCCTTCGACCTACTCCAGCCCCCAAAGCAGATACTAGTATTGAATAGCGCAATAGGTACAAAACCACAAGTTAGAGCACGCTCAGAGCACCCTCTACGTCTCTACACTCGCCGGTCTCTTAGTACCACACACACAGTGTTTTCTCTCACTATCAATCCTAGTAAAGCTTTCTACCAGCTAGTCCCAAACTAGCTGGGTCCCACTTGTCTAGCCCCAACCAGACAAGTCCCAAAATAATCACAATAGATAGGTAAAGTTTCCCCTCCAGAGAACGTTACACTAAGACACAAATAAAAGAGTTTAAGGGTTTAGAAATGCTCAGTTTGTGTCCGTGTAGGCGTCTTTGTCAATCAGCATGTTGTCAGCTCCAATCTGACGCAAACGGTGTCTCAATCCGACTCCTGGATGTCAAGTTGGGCACTGGTCTGTGCGTAAAGCAATTTCAGTTCAATCCCTTTTAATAGCATGTCTGTGCGCTCAACAGCTCCTTAATAAATCAACGGTCGGTGCACTCAGCAATTTAGTTCAAAGTATTTTAATCTCGGTCGATGTGCAAAGCAATCCTAATAAATCTCCACTGCCACGTCAGCACGCAAATGATTCCTCTTTATTTCGATCGCACGATTGATCTCGCAATCTCAGCCGTCTGTTCATTTGTATGCCCCTGCCACGTCAGCACGTGTTCTCTTCTCCCTCGATAGCTTTCGTTTCTCCTAGGGCATGCAGTGGCGAAGATCGTTCGATGGCGACGACGGCGGCGATCTCTTCAGGCAGTGCTCCTCCGACTTTGCTCTGTCAACGGTGAGGGAGCTTCTCCGATCGAGCGACGGCAGCTTCTCTGCGTTTGGGTATGCAGGCGAACAACGGTGGCAGTGGCACTCCGTCTTCCACAGTGGGCTGCTTGATGACGACGGCAACGGCGTCTCCTTCACGGTCTCGAGCAGCGTCACAGCTCCGGTGGCTTCAGCACAACAACAGACAGCGACGCTTCATAGTAGCAAGCGAAGCGATCGTCTGCTTCAACGATGAGGGCGTCGACTTCACCTTTCGACGGCGGCTCCTCCGTGTGCTTGACGAAGAAGAGTTCTCCGGTGATGGCTTCGGCTTCTCCGGCGATCTCCACGGTGACTTGAGGACGATCTGCTTCTTCGATATCGCAACGATGATGGCAGCACCCTCGTTTCCTCGTTCTCTGGCAACTCGTCGACGGCAGCAAGAATGGCAGTCTCGGCGGCTTTGAGGATGTCACAGAGACGAGCTCTCCTCTTCGACGACGCCGCTTCAACTGAGTTGCCGTTGTGGAGTCGATACGGTGGCGAGCTCTTGGATAGCGACGGCGTGATCACCGAGTGCTCTGATCCAAGAACTCTCAGGTGACCTTAGGAGATCACAGCAAGGAGATCTTCTTGTGATGCGCTGATGCTGAAGGCTCTTCGAGCTTGATGGTTCATGCGAGGATCTCTTAGGGAATAGCTTGCCGTGGGTTTTTTTTGTAATGAAGAGAAGGCTAGGGTTTTTCTCAATCGTAACAGGCTCTCTCTTTGCTCTCTTTATTTTTTTTCTTACCGCACTCTATTTTTGATATTGTTGTAGGCTGCACCCCTTGATTTTTATTGCCTTCGGGGATGTTGGGTATTTATAGACCTAGTGCTTTACAATGAGAGCTCACGATGGGTGAACTAGACATGGGAAGAGATAAGAACAACACACTCACGAATCCTAGGGATATGGGGTTTTATAATCAAGTAGGATTTGAATTCTGAATTCATTCTAATATAGAACTCTCAATGAAATAGGAGATTGTATGGGATCTTGATGAGGTTTGAATAGGGAATGGGTAAGATCAAATATTCGCAAATCTAGCAAAGTATTTTGACCATGTCCATCTCTCCTCATTGCTTTGCACACATTACTTCATCCTCTCTCCAATTGCTATATGATTAGCAATTTCCCCACATCTTGACAGAATCATCGTTTTGCCAATCCTGAAACATACTGAGCACACACGTCAAAATAGTTCGCACGTTTGTCATCATCAAACCAAGATCCTAGATCGTTGCTTCCAACAATCTCCCCCTTTTGGTGATGACAAACCCATAAAAGATTTGAGCAATAGCTATGAGTGTGTGAAGTGTGTTGAACGGTGTAATGCAATATGATGTATGAATGAGTCATTCAAACATTGCAAAGAATGCATGACAAATAGTAAATATAAAAGCATGCTCCCCCTTCTCTCAAGCTCCCCCTTCAACATTATTTTTCATGCACCCCCTTCAACAAATAATACTGACATCAAATCCCCCCTTCAACAAATAATATCTGTCAAATCTTTCATTTCTTTCTTTCTTTCTCCCCCTTTGTAATCACCAAAAGTGGATTAATGAAGTCACAAAAGTAATCCATGCTAAAATAAACCATTATTAAATGTAGCGTGCAATTTGCATGAGTTTTCCACAAAATAGACAATCCAAGCTTATAGGATTTCATAACAAGACTTCTCCACCTTAGTGTAAGTGTAGTGATATAGACAATAAAGTACAAGAGGAGATTCAATTTCAGAAAATCAACCAAATCAATCCGTATTTTCCAATTTTTCATGAATATCACTAGGATTGATTTTTCCCACCTCATCAAAGATGAGTTCAAGTTACCGAACCCCAAAACATGGCCTAAAAGGACTTTTAAATGTGGGGTGGCATTGCTTGACGAGTTATATACACCAACACTAATGATTACCCATTTAGCATAAGTTGGTTACTCGTGGGTTGTGTATTAGCCATGAAGTGTATCCATTTTTCATACGGAGCAAATATAGTTTTTTTTTCAATTCTTTTGTGCTCAATTTTAATTCATGGCTAAACACTTCATATCCCCTAGAAAATTCAGAAATTAGTCATTCCTACATTCACTTTCCATTATTCTTCAAAAGAATCTCCAAAAGCACTAAAAAGTCAATTATCGTGAAAGTGCAAATGTAGGTGTAGAAGTCAAACTTGAAATTTATGAGACATGTCATGGCTACTAAAAAGATAACATCATGTTCATGTAGCTACAACAATAATGAATTAACTACTACAAGGGATAGACTTGAACATTCATACAATTCCACTTGAGATAAATCATAAAAGGTATTCTTTTAAGCACATTTTTTTTTATTTTTTTGTTTTTTTCAGAAATAAAAACATTAAAAATCGTGCAAGCAAGCACACAAAACAAAATAAAAACAAGCACACAAAACAATCTATGAAGGTATGCAATGAAATGCAAAGAGGGATAAAAATTATACCTTCTCGTCGCTATTTGACGAAGGAGCTAAAAGAATGAGACATTGAAAAATTTGCTCCTCGTCAAATCTCCATCACACCTACATGAAAGATGTTAAGTGTGACATTGGAATCCAACAAGGTCCACGAGTGTTAGCCATTAAAGATTTAGGAACCCAAACTTGTTTAAACTTGATATTTGTGTTCCTAAATTTACAATAATATGAAGTGCGGCCTACACTATCACAAGTAAAGCACTTTGCATATTTGTTCTTTGCAATAGATGGTACATTGTGGAATTTCTTGAATTTTTGCTTTTCAACGTTTTTCAGACCAAAACCAAGTCCTCTTCTATTATTGCCATATAACTGATTCTCTAAAATAGTGTCCAACGATTGTTTTCCCATAGAGAATTTCTTAATGGCCACTTCAAGATGAGAGACTTTGGTTTTTAATTGTTTGTTTTCTTCCACAAGAATCGTGCATTTACTAATAAAAGCTCTCTTGTTTTCCTCTTCCTTCTTTTCAAATTCAATCATTTTTCTTTTAAAGTCATTATCTAACATGCAGAATTTATCATTAAGCTCTCTAATCACATAGTCTTTTTCAGTTTCGAGCTTAATCAAATCAAGTTTAAGGATGCTATTTTGGTTTAATAATGAGGAACAAGAAATACAAGGAGCAATTTCATCAAAGCTAGCTTTTTCCTTCTTCATGATTTCAATAGTAGACTTACATGCATTAAGTTCAATTTTAAGCTTTTCATTCTCTTTAAACACCTTATCATCTCTAACTTGCATGTCATAGTTCTGATTTTGGAGACATTCAATAGTGAACTCATGATCTACTATTTGATTTTGCATTTCTTCGCAAATTTTAAGAAGTTCAGCTTTGCTACCTGACGGTTTCTCATCTTGGATGCCCATCAAAGCCATGCAAGAATGGGCTTCATTTTCCTCCTCGCTTTCAGCTTCGCTATCCATATCCCATGTTAATACCTTCGCTTTTCCTTTTCCTTTAGAGAGCTGAGCAGTTTCATTTGGGCAATCCTTCATCAGATGTCCTCTTCCCTTGCATTTAAAACATTGCATTCAATCAGTAGATTTCTGATCATTAAATTGCTTGGAAGAATTATTAAAGTTAGAACGATTAAACCTGGGTGCCATTTCGTTTCTCCCATGCTTGGTCTTGATGAACTTTCTGAAGTTTCTCACCATTAGCGCTATGTCGTCGTCATTATCCTCTTCTTCGCTAGCTTGCAAAGCAAGGGGCTTTATGGCTTTCTCTTTCTCCTCAGGTTTCTCTCTTGCTTCAACATTTTACAGTTCCAACTCATGGTACATCAAATTACCAATAAGGTCCTCCACCTTCAATTGTGACAATACCTTTGCTTCCTGGATGGCGGTGACCTTTGGTCTGAAAGAGCTTGGCAATGCTCTTAGGATCTTCCTCACTTGATCGAGGCTATCATATGGCTTTCCAAGAGAGCTAGACTTGTAGACTATATCGGTGAACCTCGCATACATCTCTGATGTGCTCTCTGATGGTAGCATGCGAAATCCCTCGAACTCTGCACTCAAAAGAGACATTCTAGACTCCTTTACCTATGATGTTCCATCGTGCGTCACCTCCAAAATATGCCATATTTCCTGCACAATTAAACAATGTGAGATTCTATTATATTCAGATTTATCAAGTGCACAAATAAGAGCATTCATAGCTTTAGCATTTAAAGAATAATATTTCCAATCATTATCATCCCATTTGTCATTTGGTTTTTCAATCTCAACATTTTCTACTTTAATAACAGGCAGTTTATATCCTTTTTCAATTATTTGCCAAGCTTTATAATCAACAGAAATAAGGTAGATTTTCATTCGATTTTTCCAATAAGAATAATCACCTCCATTAAATCTAGGGGACGGGAAACAGACTGACCCTCAGCAAAAGCACTATCCATATGGTTATTCATGGTCAATCCAAGGCTAGATCCTAAAACCTGCTCTGATACCACTTGTTGGATCTGGATCCTAGCCTAGAGGGGGTGAATAGGCTTATAAAAATAATTCGTGCAACCTACGAATAAGCACACGCAGTTATAGCAGCAACAGGGTAAATAAAAAGCAGACACAGAGTGCACAGCAGATTTACCCTGGTTCGGTCGACCCTTTGACCTACCCCAGCCCCCAAAGCAGATACTAGTATTGAATAGCGCAATAGGTACAAAACCACAAGTTAGAGTACACTCATAGCACCCTCTACGTCTCTACACTCGCCAGGCTCTCAGTACCCATACACACGGTGTTTTCTCTCACTATCAATCCTAGTAAAGCTTTCTACCGACTAGTCCCAAACTAGCTGGGTCCCACTTGTCTAGCCCCAACCAGACAAGTCCCAAAATAATCACAATAGATAGGTAAAGTTTCCCCTCCAAAGAACGTTACACTAAGACACAAATAAAAGAGTTTAAGGGTTTAGAAATGCTCAGTTTGTGTCCGTGTAGGCGTCTCTGTCAATCAGCACGTTGTCAGCTCCAATCTGACGCAAACGGTGTCTCAATCTGACTCCTGGATGTCAAATTGTGCACTGGTCTGTGCGTAAAACAATTTCAATTCAATCCCTTTTAATAGCCGGTCTGTGCGCTCAGCAGCTCCTTAATAAATCAACGGTCGGTGCACTCAGCAATTCAATTCAAAGTATTTTAATCTCGATCGGTGTGCAAAGCAATCCTAATAAATCTCCCCTGCCACGTCAGCACGCAAATGATTCCTCTTTATTTCGATCGCGCGATTGATCTCGCAATCTTAGCCGTCCGTTCATTTGTATGCCCCTGCCACGTCAGCACGTGTTCTCTTCTCCCTCGATAGCTTTCGTTTCTCCTAGGGCATGCAGCGGCGAAGATCGTTCGATGGCGACGACGGCGGTGATCTCTTCAGGCAGTGCTCCTCCGAATTTGCTCCGTCAACGGCGAGGGAGCTTCTCCGATCGAGCGACGACAGCTTCTCTGCGTTAGGGTATGCAGGCGAACAACAGCGGCGGTGGCACTCCATCTTCCACAGCAGGCTGCTTGATGACGACGGCAACGGCGTCTCCTTCACGGTCTCGAGCAGCGTCACATCTCCGGTGGCTTCAGCACAACGACAGACGATGACGCTTCGCAGCAGCAAGCGAAGCGGTCGTCTGCTTCGACGGTGAGGGCGTTGACTTCACCTTTCGACGGCGGCTCCTCCGTGTGCTTGACGAAGAAGAGTTCTCCGGTGATGGCTTCAGCTTCTCCGGTGATCTCCACGGTGACTTGAGGACGATCTGCTTCTTCGATAGCGCAACGATGACGGTAGCGCCCTCGTTTCCTCGTTCTCCGACAACTCGTCAGCGGTAGCAAGAATGGCAGTCTCGGCGGCTTTGAGGATGTCGCAGTGAAGAGCTCTCCTCTTCGACGACGTCGCTTCAACTGAGTTGCCGCTGTGGAGTCGATACGGTGGCGAGCTCTTGGATAGCGACAGCGTGATCACCGAGTGCTCCGATCCAAGAACTCTTATGCGACCTTAGGAGATCACTGCGAGGAGATCTTCTTGTGATGCGCTGATGCTGAAGGCTCTTCGAGCTTGATGGTTCATGCGAGGATCTCTTAGGGAATAGCTTGCCGTGTGTTTTTTTTGTAATGAAGAGAAGGCTAGGGTTTTTCTCAATCGTAATAGGCTCTCTCTTTGCTCTCTTTATTTTTTCTTGACGCACTCTATTTTTGATATTGTTGTAGGCTGCACCCCTTGATTTTTTTTGCCTTCGGGGATGTTGGGTATTTATAGACCTAGGACTTTACAATGAGAGCTCACGATGGGTGAACTAGACATGGGAAAAGATAAGAACAACACACTCACGAATCCTAGGGATATGGGGTTTTATAATCAAGTAGGATTTGAATTCTGAATTCATTCTAATATAGAACTCTCAAAGAAATAGGAGATTGTATGGGATCTTGATGAGGTTTGAATAGGGAATGGGTAAGATCAAATATTTGCAAATCTAGCTAAGTATTTTGACCAAGTCCATCTCTCCTCATTGCTTTGCACACATTACTTCATCCTCTCTCCAATTGCTATATGATTAGCAATTTCCCCACAACTTGACAGAATCATCATTTTGCCAATCCTGAAACATACTGAGCACACATGTCAAAATAGTTCGCACGTTTGTCATCATCAAACCAAGATCCTAGTTCGTTGCTTCCAACAAAAGTAAGTGTGAAATGTGATTCAATTGTGGAGCCCTTTTGGGGTCACAATTAGAAGTGGTAGCGGGCACGGGCTATGGTTCTTTATGACTCAATAGCGTCCCTTTTGGGGGAAGCATCATCGGAGATATCCTTTTGGGAGTTAAAATGATGTGATAGTGTAGTGGCTTAAGAATTATGTCTCATGTAAATTAAGTTGATACTTCTTTTTGAGAAGATCAAACTCATCCTTTTGGGATGATCGGTTCTCTAATATAATCTTTTGGATTCATATAAGAGATTGAATTAGAAACTTAAATTTAAGCCACATAAAAAATAACTCAATCCAAATGAACCCAACTCAACATGTGAACAAAGTTCCATAGCAAATCACGATCCATGCAAAGAAATTGAGCAATTCATATGGATAAACAATACTAACTTCATATAAATCATTATCAAATCCATACAACCCAATTAAGTACAAATAAAAATCTAAGACAAAGGAAAGAGAACACCAAATGTTGCTACAAATGAGTTCGTTATTCTTTTCCCTTTTTCTTCTCCAAGCTCGTCCAAGTTCATTGCCTCCAAGGCCACCAAGAGCCCCTCAAGAACACCTCTATTTCAGCTATAGAATCGACTACATTAGGATATAATGGAATGGTATAAGATGAAGATCTCACTTCCTTTTATAGGCTTAGAATTACAAGAGTTTATAGTGCTTGGCTCTTCATTTCCCCACTCTTTATTTGAGAATAAATTCTATGACTCTTCATTTTCCACTCTTTATTTAGAATAAATTCCATGACTCTTCATTTTCTATACTTTATTTTAGATTAAATTCCATGAAACCATTCAAATCTTGGCCTCCTCATTTTCCACTCTTTATTTGAAAATAAATTCTCATGTCTCTTCTTTTTCCGTCTCTTTGGCTTCTGGTCATGCGAATAAGCTGAAGAGTCGCAAATTGGTGGAATTTGGGCCGGCCTGCTGGGCTTCTTTTTATTTCTTTATTTCTTTTTTATTTTCTCAAAGAAAATGCAGCGACAACCCGCTCATTTGAGCAGGTCGTGGGCCCTTTTTTTAATTTTTTTAATTTATTCTTTTCTCTTTGAACTATTTTGCTTCCAAAATTTGTAGAAAATTTCTCCGAGCTCCGAAAAATCTGAATGAACAGTAGTTGGAAACGTGGGTTTGAGCTCTACTCCTGAAAAATATGAAGAAGCACAAATTAGTTCATAAAAATTAATATTTGTGCAAACTATGAGATTAAGCTTTAATATTATATGATTTTCTGATTATAACTATACTAGAGCTCTTTTAGCACTTATGTATGCACAAATTGGGATTCAATGTGTGGAAAATAATGTAATAGTATGTTGAAATCAACTGACACCGTTCTTGCTGATCGACCAGAGGACAAGGACGCATGGGTAGTCCATGTAGACGGATCGACGACCTGGGCGGGTAGTGGGGCTGACATCATTATCCGATCCACCGACGGGAACTTCGTCGAGTGTGCACTCCGATTCGAGTTTCTAGCCACCAACAACGTAGCCGAGCACGAGGCCGCCATAAATGGCCTGAGGCTAGCCCGGGCGCTCGAAGCAGAATCCGTATATCTCCTCAGCGATTCCAAACTCATCGTCAACCAGCTACAGGGAGATTATGAGGCTCGTGAAGAGACGATGCAGCATTACCTGGTATCGACCAAGACCGAGCTGTCCAGGTTCAAACGCGTCGAGACCCTCAACCTGTTGCGATCGAAGAATGCCTACGCAGACGCCCTGTCGAAGCTGGCCTCCTCCTCCCCTAGGGAGTTGGGTCGTGCCATCTACGTAGAGAACCTCCGGACCCCTAGTACAAAGGAAAAAGAAGTAATGGCCGTTGACATGGAGCCCACTTGGATGGATCCGATCATTCGGTATCTCACCAATAGAGAAGTCCCGGCGAACCTGGATGAACGTCAAGCGCTGGAACAGAAGGCACTCCGATACGTGCTTCATGAGGGAGAGCTATACAGAAGATGATGGACGAAAATGGATACCCTTCCCTACCTCAAGTTCCTTGGGCCGCAGGAGGTTGACTACGTCGTCCGGGAGGTCCATGAGGGGATCTGCAGAAATCACCATGGAGGCAAGACAGTCGCCTAGAAGATCCTGAGACAAGGATATTACTGGCCGACCTTGGCCAATGACGCAACCGAGTACGTCCAAAGGTGCCCAGAATGCCAAAGGTGCGCTAAGCTCGGCTCGTCTCCCCCGACGGATCTCATTCCGATAATCAGCCCCGTCCCTTTTGCTAAGTGAGGGCTGGACATCTTCGGTCCCTTCACTTCCGAAAAAGGACAGAGGAAGTACCTGATTGTGGTGGTGGACTACTTCACCAAGTGGGTCGAGGCTGAACCAGTGGCCTCCATAACCTGGAAGAAAGCAAAGAGCTTCGTGTGGAACTTCATCATCCTAGATTCGGAATCCCTCGGTCCATCGTCACGGAAAACGGGAAGCAGTTCGATTTCGCAGATGCACGCCCCGCTTCCCTAAAATGGAGGCGAGACGTGAAAAGGTCCGCATGAGAGTGGATCTGTGAAGCCCCAAACTCGATAAGCGTCAATAAAACATAAGCATGTCCCTGTAACCACAAACGGAACAACAATAATAACACAAGGAGAGACAGAAATAAAATCTCAAATCTCCTAAATGGCCCAACATGAAAATTAAGTTCAACATCCAGAAAAGCCACCAGGCTAAAGAAAGAGTCAAAAGGCCCAGAACAAGGCCAACAAAAGGAACAATGCAATAAAGTATAGGTGCTACGCACCGACAACAAAACAACAGTCTAAACAAAAGGGAAAGCTCAACGAAGACACTAGGACTGGTCCCCAGTGTCCACGTACTCCTCGCCAAACACATGCTCGGGCTCGGCGTCAGCAAACACCTCGTCCTCTACAATGTACTCAGGCTCAGGATCTAACATGTGTCACCCAAAAGAGTAAAGGGGCACATGTCAGTAAGTCTAAAAGACTTGGGCAAGGAAACTGAAAGTAAGACAAACTAACAACCTAGTAGTTATAGTATGCATGACATGGCAGTTATAACATGAGTGCACAAGTAAGACATGGTGAACATTAAGTACAAGAGAACAATTTATCAGGACAAGTCAAGAGTAGCCAAGCTACTAACAATCTCAATCTTTTCACTAGTCACGTTTCAAGTTGTTTGTAGATGTTTATGCCTTACAGCTGAACGGTTTGGCATTCACGCTGATTGGCCGCTTAACACTACCCCAGAACCCAGAGTTTACGTCTTACAACTGCAGTTGCTGATCGGGCAGACTCCCAGTTGAATGGCCGCTTAACTCTTACCCCAAAACCCACATGTGAACGAGCCAAGGTCCCTGTACATGAGCTCAGTAAATGAGCCAGGGTTGCCCTGCACAAGAGCTCGTTTCTTGGATCACAACCAGGAGCGTATTTCATTTGGCATAGGGGTGCACCTAGCCTCAATCATTTCACAACGTGTAGCGGAGCTACGCAATCACGGGAACACTTAAAGGATGCAATGACATGGCAATTAATTTGCGTACCGTTAATGGAAATTAAACATGACATGGTAGTTGTGCAACATGGTAAATGTCGGATCTAGCTTCGTTGTCAAGCTAGTTCCTAAAATTGCGCCTAGGCGAGTATCATTTCGTCGCCTAGTCTCTTTTACGCCTACAACAAGCAAATGGCCTAAGACATGGCCCAAAACCCTAAGTGGCAAGTTTCACTTGCCTAGCACCGAGGATGACGATTAACGAGGGTTCGTCCCACGGACGCTAATCTACGGGGAAGTCGCTGTTATGGAGAAACAATCATCAAAATAACATTCATTTCATTAGGGTTTCACAAAAACACAAATGGGTTATGAGGATATTAAGAGATCGAGTTATTACCATATCGGAAGCGGAAGAACGATGCCGAGCAAGCACGGCAACGGAAGAAATGCTCCGGGGAACCTAGGGTTCAGATCTGGAAAGGATGGGGAAAAATCTGGAGAAATGGGGTTTTAGGGATTTTGGGGGGTTGGAGATGGCCTAGGGCATGGTGGTTGGTCAAAATGGAGAGGGGGAGAAGCTCTTGATGAAGGAGGAAGGCTAGAGGAAGGTTGGGAAAGATCAGAGGTCAAGGGGGAAGGAAGAAGCCAGGAGAAGAGAAAGAAAGAAAAGAAACGAAGTGGGGTATTTATAGAAAACGACTTAGCGGCTGTCCAGAAATTAGGGTTTCGACACTGATTAGTCGGTCAAAGAAGGTTGGCTGACCGACTAGTTTAGCAACTAGTCGGTCGGTCGATTAGCTGTGACTGACTAACACCAAGCAGCGAAGATAAGGAAAAATCTGGGTAATGAATTAGTCGGTCTGTGAAGGCCCGTCGACCGACTAGTTTGCAACCTAGTCGGTCGGTGAGTGTTCATGGACCGACTAACGATAAACAGTAATTTAGGTGAAATCTACTGACAGAAACTAGTCGGTCTGAGAGCAAGTTCTGACCGACTAGTTGAGCATCTAGTCGGTCGGTGATTGTTCTTAGACCGACTAAAAGTAAACAGTAACTCCTGAGAAATTAACAAAGCCAACTAGTCGGTCCATGTAGGTTTGCCGACCGACTAAATCGTCATCTAGTCGGTCGGTTCCCCTTCATGTACCGGCTAACGTGCACAGAAAGTTCCGAAATGGAGCGCGAATCTCTGGGATCGATTCCTAAGACTCCTAGGCTTGATCTAACAATAAGACGCTGACTGCGGAACAGGCCACTCCCTGATGCCCTGATCTTCTCGGGATCCACTGAAATACCATCTCCAGTCACCACATGCCCGAGAAAATCAACTCTGTCCAGCCAAAACTCGCACTTCGAAAACTTAGCATACAGCCGATGCTTCCTCAAAATCTCCAACACCGTCCTCAAGTGTGATGCATGCTCCTCCTCCGACTTAGAATAGATCAGAATATCGTCAATAAAGATAACGATAAACTTATCTAAAAAGTCGTAGAAAATCAGGTTCATCAGATTCATGAAAACTGCGGGTGCATTGGTTACACCGAAAGGCATAACCACAAACTCGTAGTGTCCATACTTCCTCCTGAACGTTGTCTTCGGAACATCTCCCTTCTTCACCTTCACCTGATGGTAACCACTCCTCAGATCCAACTTTGAAAACACCCTCGAACCTCCAAGCTGATCAAAAATATCATCGATGCGAGGCAACGTGTATTTATTCTTGATGGTCACCGCATTCAACTCCCGATAGTCCACGCACATGCGACGCGAACCATCCTTCTTCTTCACCAGCAGCACCGGTGCTCCCCACGGAGACACACTAGGATTGATATAACCCTTCTACAAAAGCTCATCCAGCTGCTTCCGCAATTCCTCCAACTCAGCGGGTGCCATTCGATACGGCGCCTTCGAAATCGGCTGCACCCCCGGAACAAGATCAATAGAAAATTCTAAAGCTCGATCAGGTGGCAAACCAGACATCTCCTCGGGGAAGACGTCATCAAAGTCCCGCACCACAACTGGCCTCTCCAACTCCATCTGCATAGCCACAATCTCCACCGGCCTGGCCCGAAATCTGACAGGACCTAGCGAGCTGCTACCACGGCTGAACTCAAATACTGGATGTCCGGGAATCTCGAACACCACCTTCTTCCTCCGACAGTCGATCGTAGCATAGAAGCTCGTAAGCCAATCCATCCTAAGAACTGCATCATAGTTGATGATGTCGTGGACAATGAAATCAGCGTAAAGCTCATGTCCACAAACCACCAACGGGTAAGAATTGCAACCATGATGCACCGAGACCACGCCATTCCCTGTAAAGATATTCCAACTCTTGGAAAGAGGGGACGTCGACAAGGAATGCTTCTCCACGAAGCTCCGAGAAATAATGCACATCGATGCACCAGAGTCAAAGAGGACTCGTGCAGGAAATGTGCACACCAAAACCACACCTAACAAGCAATATAACAATCAAACCCTAGTCTAGCAAACAATCATATTCAAGCAAACAACATAATCTAACAAACAAAACTAGTTAGGAGAGTAACAGCTAGATTGAGGATTACCTGCGATAACCTCATCCACAGCCTCGCTCTCCACAGCGGTCATCAGAAAAGCCTACCTCCTCGGCGGAATAGCCTGCTGAAAAGCCTGCCTCTGTGGAACAAGAGCTGCTCCACGTCCAGCAGGAACAGACGCTCTCTGCTGCAACGGCTGTGCTGCAACAGGTGCCCTCCGCAGCTGATTCGCATGCCGACAATCCTTTGCGACATGAGAAGCATCACCACAAACCAAACACTGGCCCAGAAACTTCCTACACTGATCCTTGATGTGGCCAGGCTTGCCGCAGAAATGGCAAGTCTTCTGAATAGGCCCTCCTGGCCTCTTGAACTGAGCTGGCTGATTAGGCTTGAAATCAGGCCTAACCGCCGCTCTGGCCTGCTCCATAGGCCTCTTCCCAGCACCAGAAACATGTCCTCTCCTCTGACTCAGGTTCAGCTCCTGCCTCCTCGCAGCGACCAGAACCTTCTGATAAGAGTCCAGATGATAGGAAGACACAAAACTCTGGAGCTCCAAAGCAAGTCCCTGCAGGAACCTCTGGGCCCTCTCATCAGCATTATGCACCATCTTCGGTGTGAACCGACTCAGCCTAGTTAACTCTTGGTGGTACAGGTCCACCGTCAAGCTCCCTTGCTTCAGATCAATAAAGCGCTGCAGCATCTCCTTCCTAGCAGCCTTCGGGAAGAGCTCATCATTAAACCTGGACTTAAAGGTAGCCCAAGCTATCAGCTCCACCAGCATCTTCTCTTCAGCATCCCACCAGTTCTGAGCATTATCCTTGAGTTGCCTCTTCGCCAAATCAACCCATCCTGCCGGGGTGATCTTGGCCATCTTCAAGTTATCCTCAATGTTCCGAATCCACTCATCGGCAGCCAGAGGACCCTCAGACCCATCAAAATATGCGGGACCCAGCTCCCGAAATTGCTTCGCTCCCGGCTCGGAGCGAGGGGCATCCAGAAGTGCCCGGGCAGCTCGAGCAAGTGGAGCATTCTGGACTTGCAGGAGCATGCCCTACTACACCTGCATCATCTGAAGCATCATCCGCATCATCTCTCCATTGGTGGGCTCCCGCTCAGGCTCCTCATCATGAGGGGGCGCACCACTACCTCCACCACGGGTGAATCGCCTTCCTGCCATCTAATGACACAGAAAACGAAGCAGATTAGACTCATAGCTTATGACTCGGATGTTGAACTTAGTTTATTGGACGTTCTAATATTATTATCGTCATTCCGATAATCACAGTTACAGAAGGGACCTGCATGGGCCACCAACAAAACCTGTCACACCCCGCTTCCCTAAAATGGAGGCGAGACGTGAAAAGGTCCGCACGAGAGTGGAGCTGTGAAGCCCCAAACCCGATAAGCGTCAATAAAACATAAGCAGGTCCCTGTAACCACAAACGGAACAACAATAATAACACAAGGAGAGACAGAAATAAAATCTCAAATCTCCTAAATGGTCCAACATAAAAATTAAGTTCAACATCCAGAAAAGCCACCAGGCTAAAGAAAGAGTCTAAAGGCCCAGAACAAGGCCAACAAAAGGAACAACGTAACAAAGTATAGGTGCTACGCACCGACAACAAAACAACAGTCTAAACAAAAGGGAAAGCTCAACGAAGACACTAGGACTGGTCCCCAGTGTCCACGTACTCCTCGCCAAACACAGGCTCGGGCTCGGCGTCAGCAAACACCTCGTCCTCTACAATGTACTCAGGCTCATGATCTAACATGTGTCACCCAAAAGAGTAAAGGGGCACATGTCAGCAAGTCTAAAAGACTTGGGCAAGGAAACTGAAAGTAAGACAAACTAACAACCTAGCAGTTATAGTATACATGACATGGCAGTTATAACATGAGTGCACAAGTAAGACATGGTGAACATTAAGTACAAGAGAACAATTTATCAGGACAAGTCAAGAGTAGCCAAGCTACTAACAATCTCAATCTTTTCACTAGTCATGTTTCAAGTTGTTTGTAGATGTTTACGCCTTACAGCTGAACGGTTTGGCATTCACGCTGATTGGCCGCTTAACACTACCCCATAACCCAGAGTTTACGCCTTACAACTGCAATTGCTGATCGGGCAGACTCCCAGTTGAATGGCCGCTTAACTCTTACCCCAAAACCCACATGTGAACGAGCCAAGGTCCCTGTACATGAGCTCAGTAAATGAGCCAGGGTTGCCCTGCACAAGAGCTCATTTCCTGGATCATAACCAGGAGCGTATTTCATTTGGCATAGGGGTGCACCTAGCCTCAATCATTTCACAAGGTGTAGCGGAGCTACGCAATCACGGGAACACTTAAAGGATGCAATGTCATGGCAATTAATTTGCGTACCGTTAATGGAAATTAAACATGATATGGTAGTTGTGCAACATGGTAAATGTCGGATCTAGCTTCGTTGTCAAGCTAGTTCCTAAAATTGCGCCTAGGCGAGTATCATTTCGTCGCCTAGTCTCTTTTACGCCTACAACAAGCAAATGGCCTAAGACATGGACCAAAACCCTAAGTGGCAAGTTTCACTTGCCTAGTACCGAGGATGACGATCAACGAGGGTTCATCCCACGGACGCTAATCTACGGGGAAGTCGTTGTTATGGAGAAACAATCATCAAAACAACATTCATTTCATTAGGGTTTCACAAAAACACAAATGGGTTATGAGGATATTAAGAGATCGAGTTATTACCGTATCGGAAGCGGAAGAACGATGCCGAGCAAGCACGGCAACGGAAGAAACGCTCCGGGGAACCTAGGGTTCAGATCTGGAAAGGATGGAGAAAATCTGGAGAAATGGGGTTTTGGGGATTTTGGGGGGTTGGAGATGGCCTAGGGCATGGTGGTTGGTCAAAATGGAGAGGGGAAGAAGCTCTTGATGAAGGAGGAAGGCTAGAGGAAGGTTGGGGAAGATCAGAGGTCAAGGGGGAAGGAAAGAAGCCAGGAGAAGAGAAAGAAATAAAAGAAACGAAGTGGGGTATTTATAGAAAATGACTTGGCGGCTGACCAGAAATTAGGGTTTCGACACTGATTAGTCGGTCAAAGAAGGTTGGCTGACCGACTAGTTTAGCAACTAGTCGGTCGGTCGATTAGCTGTGACCGACTAACACCAAGCAGCGAAGGTAGGGAAAAATCTGGGTAATGAATTAGTCGGTCTGTGAAGGCCCGTCGACCGACTAGTTTGCAACCTAGTCGGTCGGTGAGTGTTCATGGACCGACTAACGATAAACAGTAATTTAGGTGAAATCTACTAACAGAAACTAGTCGGTCTTAGAGCAAGTTCTGACCGACTAGTTGAGCATCTAGTCGGTCGGTGATTGTTCTTAGACCGACTAAAAGTAAACAGTAACTCCTGAGAAATTAACAAAGCCAACTAGTCGGTCCATGTAGGTTAGCCGACCGACTAAATCATCATCTAGTCGGTCGGTTCCCCTTCATGTACCGGCTAACGTGCACAGAAAGTTCCGAAATGGAGCGCGAAGCTCTGGAATCGATTCCTAAGACTCCTAGGCTTGATCTAACAATAAGATATGACCGATATGAAGCCCGTCACGAATGACTTACTCCAAAATCGACGATTCTAAAGAAGAAGCTAGAAAATCACGACGAAACGATCGGAAATGAAAGCTACGGAGACGAAAACCACACATGAGGAGAAAATCCACCAAAACATATATATAATATAATTAATCCAGATACAAGAAAACCAGTCGTTACAGCAGGGTTCAAAGATTTCTGCGCGGATTGGAAGATCAAACTCATGTTTGCCTCTGTGACACATCCACAGACTAACGGGATGTCCGAAGCCGCCAACAAATGCATCATCGAGCCACTTCGCAAGAAAGTGGCAGAAGCTGAGGGGAAGTGGCCGGAGAAACTTCTCGGGATACTCTGGTCATACAGGACAACCCACAAGCCGGCCACGGGTGAAACCCCCTTCATGCTCGCTTACGGAGCTGAAGAGGTGGTGCCCGTCGAAGTTGGCGAGGAGTCCCTTCGCCTCAAACATTTCGACGAGGAGAAAAACACGGAGGGCTTGGAGCTCAGTCTGGAGCTCATGGATGAACGACGAGATATGGCATTTACCACGATCGTCCGATAAAAACAAAAGGTGGCCCATTACTACAACTCCCGGGTTAAAGGAAGGAGCTTCCACCAAGGGGATCTGGTCCTCAGGAAGGCGATCTTCAGCCCAGAAGTCACCCGCAAATGGAAGCTTGCAGCTAAATGGGAAGGGCCCTACACGGTCACCGAGGTCCTTGGCCCCGTGACTTACCGGCTCGCCACCCTGGGAGGCAAAGCCCTGACTCACACCTGGAACGCTGAGCACCTGTGCAAATACTATCAGTGAGTGTGTACAGTGGTTTTTCCCCTCCTACCTAAGCGAATGTATCGAAAAGAGAAAGAGATCATGAATGAAGAGCTCTTTCTACCTCTATTCGCTTCACGAGCCTAACTAGGGGCGAACCCAACTAGCAGGGCATTTTGATAACCGACCGTAAGGCTGGGGCGACCCCCAGCAGGGCCGGCCATACGACCGACTGTGGGGCTGGGGACAACTCCCCCAGCTGGCCGATCACCGTACCGACTGTGAGGCTGGGGGCAACTCCCCCAGCAGGTCGGCCCATCGGTCGACTGTAAGCCTGGGGGTAGCCCCCCAGCAGGCTGACCGACCTAACCGCCCGTAAGGCTGAGGGCAACTCCCCGAGCAGGCCGGTCACCCGATCAGCCGTAAGGCTGGGGGCAACTCCCCAGATGGCCGATCACCGGATCGACCGTGAGGTTGGGGGCGACTTGTTGAGTATTGGACTTCTCCCTACTTGGTGTTAATGATGATCAAACATAAATACTTTTGACTAATCCCCTATTTTGCAGTTAATCCATAGCCTAAGCTTACTATGAAGATCTACGTGCAATGGATGACACTCAAAGTTGATTGAAGGCAAATGACATGGATTGGATGATCGTAGATGATGATTGAAGCTTCATGAAGTCTTCAAGCTCATACAATGGATAGAAGAGAGAGTTCGTCAATGTAATTTTCTTTTATCTCTTCTAGTATGTGGCTTAGAAGTAGAACTTTAATGGAGCACTCACACACATCATCATTTCAGTCTTAGGACGTCATTAGATCATTCGTCCTTAGACTCCAATTAATTTCTTTAGTGATTGTGCTTGGATTGTTTATAACAGTCGACTGCTGAACATTTTACAATCGTCTGTCTCAAAAACAGTCGACTGTGTTTTGTTCTCCAGTCGCCTGTTATGCACAAACTTTTGCAATCTACTTTTGGGCCTTTCTATTTATTTCGCACAGGCAACTAATGAACGATTCACAGGCGCCTGTCCTAGTGACAGTCAACTGTGTTTTGTAAATCAGTCGAATGTCTATCCTTCTGCCCAAACTTTATTGTTCTGACTTTTATGGCCAGTCGACTAATGTTGAATATACAGTCGACTGTCCTTTGGATCAGTCGACTGTTTATGCTGCAACAGTCGTCTGTCTGTGAGCTAATTTATTGACTCAGCTCTCTGGAAATTCTCAGGGTATTTGACAGTCGTCTGTTTAAGGATTTATAGTCGCCTGTTCTGATTAACAGTCGACTGTATTATCCTCATTAGTCGTCTGTCCTGTTATCTTACAGGATTTCCAGATTTCTTCAACTTACCAATCTTTCGGCCAGTCGCCTGTAGAAGTAATTACAGTCGCCTGTTGATTCAACAGTCGACTGTCTTTGCTTCATCAGTTGACTGTCCACGTGATAAGTTACCGTTATGAATTCTTACCTACCCATGTTGACTGTGCAACAGTCGACTGTGGTTCCTTCAACAGTCGATTATCACGAGTTCAGTTTCTATCCGTTGAGAATTTTCTCACGGATTCTAAAAGGGTTTTTGCCTAAACTGTTTTGTGGATTTGAGAAACCTATATAATGGGCGGCTACTGTACCATTGAAAGGTTACCCAAGCTATTGCAAAATCTCTTAAGCTTTCATTTCTAAAGTTTAAAGCTCTCAAATCCAAAGCCCTAAGAATTCCAATCTTTGATCTCTTGCTCTCCAACCTAGAACCAAAGAGTGATCCTCTAGGTATTTGGTGCTGTTAAGAGAAAGAGCTTTCTCCTCTCTTCCAAGAGAGTCTACAACACACATCACACTTCTCCTTCAAGTTCTACTTCAACGCATAGGTGATTGTAAGTGTTGCTGTCATATTTCATTACTTTCGTAAACTGAATTTGCTCTCAGGTTGTGAGAGCGGTTTGCTTGTTCCCAAGTTGTGGGAGTCAAGGACATCGATTGTATTCGATTTCACTTGTAGGGTTGCTACAAGTGGGTTTAAGGAAACCTCAAGTTAGGGTTCTAACTTGAGTATCTGGAGGTATCTGGGTGGAAGGGACGTAGGCTTACCGGGAACAAGTCGGAAAGTGACTTGGGTAATCCGAACCGTAGAAACATAATTGTGTTTGCATTTGTTTCTTATTTGGGTTTAATTCTAATTCCACACTATATTGTTGGTTAGCATTTTAATTTGGTATAATTATCGTTTTAAATTGCTTAAACACTATTTAACCCCCCCTTCTAGTGTTTTCTCCATAGACAGGATCCTTACAATTGGTATCAAAGTGCAAGGTTATAGCTATGGCATCCAACAACAACAACATTCCTTCGCTGACTTCATACAACACTCACGACCGTGATGGAGCGTCCACACTTTTCGAAGGTCAATCAACGGTGCGTCCTCTGTGTTTCAATGGCACTAACTTTGGCTATTGAAAGTGTAGGATGGAGACGTTCCTAAGGAGCGCTTCGCTTTGGAGAACCCTCCACAAGAAATACGTCGAGCCCACTAAAGAGGATTTCAAAAAATAGACGACTTCCGAGAAGTCCGCCGAAGTCAATAACGCTAAAGTAATGAATGCTCTTCACTGTGCGTTGGACCCGAATGAGTTCAACAAGATATGCACATGTAAGAGTGCATATCAAATTTGGAACCATCTCATCGTTACCCATGAGGAAACGAACAAGGTAAAACTTTCAAAGTTATATGTTGCTGTGCAAAACTTCGATTTGTTTCATATGCAGGAAAATGATAGCATTGCATCGATGTACGGACGCTTTACCGACATCACAAATGAATTGGAAGCCCTTGGCCAAACATACACTGAACCTGACAAGGTAAGGAAGATCATCATGGGAATGACCACCAAATGGGAATGGAGAGCGATCGCCATCAAGGAGGTCAATGATTTGAAGAATTACACAGTTGTGAATCTTATCGGGACTCTCATGTCTTATGAGATAAGACGAGAGAACCGATTAAAGATTCGAGCTATGATAAATCCTTCGGAGGCCAAGAAGAAGGCTTTGGCATTCAACGCCAATTCATCATCCTCCGATAGCGAAGATTCGGACGATGAGATGGATTTGGGTGAAATGGCCCAAATGGTGAAGAAGTTCCAACGCTTCTTTCACAAAGGTAAATTTTCCTCAAACAAATGATTTGAGTCTACTAATGCTACTTCCTCTCTTTGCTTTAAGTGCAATAAGCCAGGGCACATCAAGAGGGATTGCCCAATGCTAAAGAACAAAGAGAAGTGGAAAGCTCCAAAGTACCACAAGTCCAACAAGAACAAGAGATACAAGAAGAAAGGACTCGTAGGTACATTCGATGACTCAAGTGAAGAATCATCAAGTGATTTCGATGATGAGAAGGGTGAGAGTGCTCACGTGTGCTTCATGGCCTGAGAGGATCCACTCTCCGATGAGAGTGATTCCGACACGGATGATACCGAGGTAATAATGGATGAACTTCGTATTGCTAATGAAGAATTATTTGCTAAATATCAATCTTTAATACTTAGATATACTAGCTTAAATAAATCAAATGTTAGCAAGTCATCCATTCCATGTATTATCAACAATGATACCATTGTTGATACTTTAACTCTTAAGAAAGCAAACTTAGCTTCTCAAAATGTTACCTTGAGAGATGAGGTGAATAACCTCAAATCTCAACTAGATCAAACACATCCAACGGATAATAGTGATCTAGTCACACGTTACACACAATTGGGTTTAGAGAATGATTCTCTTAAAACCCAAGTGCACGAGCTCTAAGCACGGGTGTCCACCTTGGATACCAACATTTCTTCTCTAAAGGAGAAATATGAGCTCATGTCCTCCCGTATTGTGAGATTCAATAAGGGAAAAGGACAATGGGATGATTTGCTTACAAACCAATTTCTGGCCACACATCGTGTTGGTCTTGGTTTTGTAAAAGCAAATGCATCCAATGATCGCACCTCCTATAATGGTGTCACTATAGACTTTGTGAGGCCTTCCTCTAGTGCATCCACAAGTGGTGTCAAAGACGCTATAGGTAGCAAACCTACCAAGAAAGTCACCACTTCACCTTCTCTTCCTTTTGGCAAGAAACCCACTAAGGGTGGAAACTAAAAGCAAGGCCATGCTTACATGTACACTAACACTCATCCACGTAGGGAACCTCCTACTTCACAAGTGGATAATCATGACATTTTTTATCCTCCACACCCACAGACATGTACAAAACAACGCATGAGAAATACTCATGTATGTGCTCCTATACACACGTATGCACATACGCATCATACTTACATGTATGCACATCCTCCGCATGTCATGCATAACCCATATGCTTCATACAACATGTATGTTCCCAAGCATACATATCACTCTCGTATGTCATATGCATATCCACCACCTCATGTTTATGCTAGAAACCATGTTCCTAAGAAGCATGCACCACATAGAAATTTAACAACTATGCATGCAACTAGGAAAAGGACTCCCAAAACATACACCATTTGGGGTCCTAAGAACACTAGCCTAAATGATAGGATTGCCTATGTTGATTCCTATTTTCATGACATTATTAGGAATAGTAATTATGTTGGGAAGCGGAAGTCCACTTGGACTTGGCTTCCAAAGGGCTAATCCCCTTGGACCCAACAAACATTGGGCACCATGAGCTTATGGTATATTATATAGGTACCCAAGAGAAAGAAGAAGAGCAATAAAATTCATATTAGCTCTAAAGGGAAAGGATGGATTCTCGATAGTGGTTGCTCCAAACATATGACATGAGATCCCTCATTAAACTCCGAAGTGATTAGCATCAAGGATGGTGCAACGGCCACTTTTCGAGGTAATCAAAAGGGAACCATCATTGGAGTAGGTATCGTTGGTAATCCTTCAAAACCCTTAATTACTAACGTTTATCTTGTGAGTGGTTTGTGTCACAATCTCATTTCCATTAGTCAACTTTGTGACAAAGGTTACAAGGTTAACTTTGGAGAAGGATTGTGTACAATTGTTGATTGTGATTCAAATGTTTTATTTTCCGGTATTAGGCGTAAAAATATTTATTATTTGAGCTTGCCTAAAACCGTAGAACATTGCTTAGTTGCTAACACAAGTGAACAACTATTATGGCATCGCCGTTTTGGTTATGTTCACTTCAAGCACTTATATAAGTTAGCTAAGCATGATCTAGTCACAGGTTTTCCTAAAATTGCTTTTAATAAGAAATACTTTTGTGATTCATGTCAAAGAGGTAAACTTAGTAAATCATCTTTTAAGCTTAAAGAAGGGATTACTTCTAAGAGGCCCCTAGAACTTCTTCATCTAGATTTGTTTGGGCCAACTAGAACCGCTTCTTTAGGTAATGCTCATTATGGATTACTTGTCGTTGACGACTTTTCTAGATTTACATGGGTTTCATTCTTAACAATAAGAATGAAGCTTATGAAGAGTTTACCAAATTCAGAATCTCTTAGGATCCACCATAATCACTATCCGTAGTGATCATAGAGGAGAATTTAAGAATAAATCTTTTACTATGTTTTGTGATGACACCGGGATAACTCATAATTTTTCCTTCGCTCGGGCACCACCGCAAAATGGTGTTGTAGAGAGAAAGAATAGGAATCTTATTGAGTGTGCACGCACTATGCTCCATGATAGTCATCTTGGACTACAATTTTGGGCAGAAGCAGTGCACACGGCATGTTATGTGCTCAATAGGATCCTAGTGAGACCACGAACGAACAAAACTTGTTTTGAATTGTTTTATGACAAAAAGCCTCAAGTAAAATATTTTTGTGTTTTTGGTTCAAAATGTTTTATCAAGAACACTTTCGGTAATCTAGATAAATTTGAGCCAAGATCCGATGAAGGAATTTTTGTTGGATATTCCACACGTAGCAAAGCCTACCGAATATACAATAAAACTTCTTCAACGATTGAGGAATCACTACACGTTTCATTTAATGAAGATTTTGATTTTCCTCATGTTGATGATGATAGTGTAGATGTTTTGTGTGATCCTCTTAGTAATGTTAAGATTAATGATTCGATTATTGATACTAACAGTACTAACAGAATTGTTGAAGATGTTGCTAGTGATGCAGGAATACCCAAAGCTTATCCGACCGTTCGCAATCATCCCCATAACCAAATTATTGGAGATATTGGTGTGGGTGTTCGAACGAGGTCGAGGATTGAAGAATTCTCTCATTGCGCATTTGTCTCTACCATTGAGCCAAAGAACATCTATGAAGCTTGTGAGGATAGCTCTTGGATAGTGGCAATGGAAGAAGAACTAATGCAATTTGAGAGAAATGAAGTTTGGGAACTCGTTCCTCTTCTAAGTGGTCACCAAGTTATTGTGACCAAATGGATCTTCAAGAACAAGACGGATGAGAACGAGGTAATCACAAGGAACAAAGCAAGGTTAGTAGCTCAAGACTACCGGCAAAAGGAAGGTATTGATTTCGAAGAATCTTTTGCCCCCGTAGCTAGATTAGAAGCTATTAGATTACTTTTATCTTTTGCATCCCATAAGAATTTTAAACTATTTCAAATGGATGTTAAAAGTGCATTTTTAAATGGGATTGTCAATGAAGAAGTATGTGTTTCTCAGCCTCCCGGTTTTATCCATGAAAAATTTCCAAATCATGTTCTCAAACTTAAGAAAGTGTTGTATGTGTTGAGACAAGCTCCTAGAGCTTGGTATGATCGACTCAAGACCTTTCTATTGAATTTAGGTTTTAAAATGGGAGAAGTTGATTCTACACTCTTCATTAAAGATTATGAAAATGACATTCTCTTGATTCAAGTTTATGTAGACGATATAATTTTTGGTTCTACTAACTTTAATATTTGTCAAGAATTTACTAAGTCAATGAAGGATGAATTCGAGATGAGCCACATGGGAGAGCTCACTTATTTCCTTGGACTGCAAATTTGACAAATGGAGAATGGCACATTCATACATCAGACAAAGTACACAGGGGAGCTTATAAAGCGATTCGGGATGGAATCGTCTTCAAGCAAAAGGACTCCCATGAGTACAACTACCCATCTTTACAAAGATGAAAACGAAAAAGATGTAGACGTTCGTCTATATCGAGGTATGATCGGTAGCTTACTTTACTTAACCGCTAGTAGGCCTGATATCATGTTTTCCATATGCTTGTGTGCTAGATATCAAGCTAGACCTAAGGAGTCACACTTGATTGCGGTTAAACAAATATTTCGTTATCTCAATCAATCTCTAGATTATGGGTTACTTTTCCCTAAATCTAGCACATATGAGTTAATCTCATATAGTGATGACGACTTTGACGGATGCAAGTCCGACAGGAAAAGTACTAGTGGCACTTGCCATTTTTTTGGAAATTCCTTAGTTTCTTGGTTTTTAAAGAAACAGAATTCGGTATCATTGTCCACGACTGAAGCGGAATATATTGCCGCGGGTCTTGCATGTGCACAAGTCCTTTGGATGAGACACACTCTTAGTGACTATGGTGTCAATTGTAATACTTGCCCTATCATGGTTGATAACCAAAGTGCTATATGTCTTTCCAAGAACCCGGTACATCACTCCCATACCAAACACATAGATATGAGATACCATTTTATAAATGATCATGTAGCTAAGAAGGACATCATCTTAGAGTACATTGAAACCCAAAAACAAATTACCGACATCTTCACAAAACCTCTTAAAGAAGATTCATTTGTGAGGTTGCGTGGAGACTTTGGAATTATGGGAGAATCTGAAATCTAGAAGCTCAACATACTTGTTATAACACTCTTTGAGCTCATATCATCATATTGCATATCTTGATTTGATTTATCATATATATGTGTTTAAGAAAGGCAGTTGCGATTTATGTGATTTCATGATTTCTTTGAGATTGATCTTAGAGATTTGTGTTTCTTGATTTATCGTATTACATTGTTTTTATGATGAGTTTGTGATTAGAGTATAGGTCCTAGGGTGAGTGTTCTTATTCTCTGGATTTCTATCTCACTGTGCATTTTTGGACCAGGACAGACGATTGTCTTTCCTTCGACAGTCGACTGCCCTACTCTACTTTTCTCAGTCAGAAATTTGTATCTTTCGCACAGACGACTGATGACTATTTTCCAGTCGACTGTTATTTTAACAGGCGACTGAATTTTAGTCATCAGGCGACTGTTCTCTTTGTCGAAATTTAGCAGTGCTCTCTGTCTTTTTGATGAAGTTTATTGATTCTAGATCAGTCGACTGATGTGTATAGTACAGTCGACTGTCCATCAGACATACAACTGTATGTTACTCAACAGTCGACTGTCTACTGTTGTGTCGGTTCACTGATTTGATCTGAGCCATCGATTCTTTGATCCAACGGCCCAGATTTATTCCCTCTTTCATATACACTTCGAGACGTTTCAGTTCCCCCTCGTCATTTCTCTCTCCTCCGATTGAAATGCATCGACTTCCCGCTCGAAATCTCCTGTAGATCTCTCTTCTGATCTTCTTCATGGCAACTCGATCTTCCTCCTTCGTGTGGTTGTTCGTGTGTTGCTCTCCTGTTGATCGCTTTCTCATTGGAATCGTGCCCTAGCTTGCTTGACCTAACCTTCGATCGTTCATGTGAGATCATGGATCCTTTTAGTCGTCTGTTTCCTAAAGAATCTTTCGATTTCCTCAATGATCCGGCTCCTTCGTCTCAACCCGCTGATCCGGTTCCGACCTCGTCTCCATCTTCTGGAGAATTTCTTCATGTCATTGTCGGTGACCCCATCCCTTCTGAGAATGCTGCTGAACACACTTCTCAACCAGCTGATCATCCTCCTCGTTCTCCACCTTCCGTTCCCCTTGAGGATTTTCTTCTTAGTCGACTGTGTGATCGTGTCACCGCTATAGAGAAACTTTCCACTTCTATGGACGAGAAGCTCAATCTTCTTTTGGAGCTTCAGTACAAATCCTTTATGCGTCATGGATTTCCCATCCCCGCCGAGCTTCAGGCTCTGGTTTCCAAGTCTGAGGACACTGCCCCTGTTCATGTTCCTCCTCCTCCAGGCTTTGTGCATGTACCTTCTTTGGCCAGACCCCTGTTGTCCAGACCCCTGTTCCTGCTCCTGCGGAATCGTCTGCCGCTCGTGCATCGTCTTCCAAGAGGAAGACTTCTGCTTACCCTACCCGACGCTCTGCGAGGCTCATATTCCGCTCTTCTGGACGTCCTCCGAACCCTTCCATCATTCACATTGACTGAAGTTGCTGTTGTTACTTTTTGTTCACTCACCCGGAGACCTAGTTTCTGTTTTGGTCTGTTTTTGTTTGGGTTGAGTGATTCATCTGTGTGATGGTTATTCGATGCTGGTGTACGTTGATATCATGATGTATGTATTTTGGTTGGACATGTTGATGTCCACATGTATATGTACTCATATCGTCTTTGATATATATTTACATGATGCTGCTGTTGAATCTTATGTGTCACACCGTGTATAATTGATTATCTTATCTGTGTGATGTTTGCCATATTGTCTCCATGAATAATTTATTCTCTTATGATGTTCTTATGAGACAATATAGGATTTGATATTCGTTTATTCATGCTATCTCTGATGTGATGCATTTTTGAAATTATTTTCGTTTTGTCTATCTATAATGTTGATATTGGACTTTAATTCCTCTATTCACATAAGTATATGATGTGCTTTATGAGTTTTTGATTCTATATATCTTTATACTCCTTGATTGTTGTTAGTTAGTATTTAGCACGATTATTGTTGTTGTTATTTACTCCCACCTTTTTGGATAATGCTATAGGGGGAGAGAAATAACCATACAAGATTCATAATGAATGTGCTAAGTATGTTCTAACACTTTGAATCTAAGATTGAAGTTGCCTTAGATTCAGGAGGAGTAAGATTACAATGAATAGGGATTTTAATTCAAAGATCTCTTGAATTAAATTCATGCGTATCTTACTCATTTGCTTCAATTAATATGTAGATGCCCTATTATTTGTTGACTAACTTGATTGGCATCTATGTAGGGGGAATAAGTTTTCATAAGCACACTTATTTATCATTTTGTTTATGTTTGTTTGTCATCATCAAAAGGGGGAGAATGTTGAGTATGGGACTTCTCCCTACTTGGTGTTAATGATGAGCAAACATAAATACTTGTGACTAATCCCCTATTTAACAGTTAATCCATTGCCTAAGCTTACTATGAAGATCTACGTGCAATGGATGACACTCAAAGTTGATTGAAGGCAAATGACATGGATTGGATGATCGTAGATGATGATTGAAGCTTCATGAAGTCTCCAAGCTCATACGATGGATAAAGAGAGAGAGAGAGAGTTCGTCAATGTAATTTTCTTTTATCTCTTCTAGTATGTAGCTTAGAAGTAGAACTTTGATGGAGCACTCACACACATCATCATTTCAGTTTTAGGACATCATTAGATCATTCGTCCTTATACTCCAATTCATTTCTTTAGTGATTGTGCTTGGATTGTTTATAACAGTCGACTGCTGAACATTTTACAGTCGTCTGTCTCAAAAACAGTCGACTGTGTTTTGTTCTATAGTCGCTTGTTATGCACAAACTTTTGCAATCTAGTTTTGGGCCTTTCTGTTTATTTCGCACAGGCAACTGATGAACGATTCACAGGCGCCTGTCCTAGTGACAGTCAACTGTGTTTTGTAAATTAGTCGCATGTCTATCCTTCTGCCTAAACTTTGTTGTTCTGACTTTTACGGCCAGTCAACTAATGTTGAATATACAGTCGACTGCCCCTTGGATCAGTCGACTGTTTATGCTGCAACAGTCGTCTGTTTGTGAGCCAATTTATTGACTCAGCTCTCTGGAAATTCTCAGGGTATTTGACAGTCGTCTCTATAAGGATTTACAGTCGCCTGTTCTGATTAACAGTCGACTATATTATCCTCATCAGTCGTCTGTCCTGTTATCTTACAGGCTTTTCAGATTTCTTCAACTTACCAATCTTTCGACCAGTCGCCTGTACAAGTAATTACAGTCGCCTGTTGATTCAACAGTCGACTGTCTTTGCTTCATCAGTCGACTGTCCACGTGGTAAGTTACCGCTATGAATTCTTACCTACCCATGCTGACTGTGCAACAGTCGACTGTGGTTCCTTCAATAGTTGATTGTCGCGAGTTCAGTTTCTATCCGTTGAGAATTTTCTCACGGATTCCAAAAGGGTTTTTGCCTAAACTGTTTTGTGGATTTGAGAAACCTATATAATGGGCTGCTACTGTTCCATTGAAAGGTTACCCAAGCTATTGCAAAATCTCTTAAGCTTTCATTTCTAAAGTTTAAAGCTCTCAAATCCAAAGCCCTAAGAATTCCAATCTTTGATCTCTTGCTCTCCAACCTAGAACCAAAGAGTGATCCTCTAGATATTTGGTGCAGTCAGAGAAAGGGCTTTATCCTCTCTTCCAAGAGAGTCTACAACACACATCACACTTCTCTTTCAAGTTCTACTTCAAGGCATGGGTGATTGTAAGTGTTGCTATCATATTTCATTACTTTCGTAAATTGAATTTGCTCTCGGGTTATGAGAGCGGTTTACTTGCTCCCAAGTTGTGGAAGTCAAGGACATCGATTGTATTCGATTTCACTTGTAGGGTTGCTACAAGTGGGTTTTAAGGAAACCTCAAGTTAGGGTTCTAAGTTGAGTATCCGGAGGTATCCGGGTGGAAGGGACGTAGGATTACGGGAACAAGTCGGAAGTGACTTGGGTAATCCGAACCCTAGAAACATAATTGTGTTTGCATTTGTTTCTTATTTGGGTTTAATTCTAATTCTGTACCATATTGTTGGTTAGCATTTTAATTTGATGTAACTATCATTTTAAATTGCTTAAACACTAATCAACCCCCCTTCTAGTGCTTTCTCCATAGAAAGGATCCTTACACGACTCCCCCAGTAGGCCGACCCATCGATCAGTTGTAAGACTGGTGGTAGCTCCCCCATCAAACTGATCGACCTGACTGACCGTAAGGCTGGGGGCAACTCCCCCAGCAGATCGGCCCATCGATCAACCGTAAGCCTGGGGGTATCCCCCCAGCGGGCCGACCAACCCAATCCGTCGTAAGGCTGGGGGCAACTCTCCTAGCAGGCCGATCACCCGATCGCCTGTAAGACCGGGGGCAGGTTCCCCGGCAGGAAAATCGGCCCTAAGACCAAGGGCAATCCTTCGGCAACCCAAGCAATAGGAAATCCGGTGGTAATGCCCTGGCACCGGCCTGATGGCCAGATCGTCGAGTGAGTTAAGGAGATTCTCCCAACACTGTCTGCTCGAATGTCCCAACCAGGATTGGAAGAGGGGGCATACAACCACATACAACGCAAAATGACGCCTTGTTACAGCCAAAAAAGTGTATTACAAATAACCATATAAGGAGCTACAAAAGAACGAGGAGGAGAGGATAGTGGATTAAACCCCACCTCCTGCATGTGCTTAGGGAACGTCTCCAGGCGCGTCAACTTACTGATCGACACCTTCAGGGTGTACATCGCATGCCTCCTCCTTACCATCGGAATCCATCCGGAGCTCCTCGAACCGAATCTCGGAATGTGGGAACCTTCACTGGATCTCGGACTGGCAGCGGGCGAACCCCCTCTCAAACACCTCGGACATCGTCCCGACGATAAAGGTTGTGGCATACTTGTCCACGGCCTACTTGGCAATCCGATCGGGATCCACCACCCCCAGCTCCTAGATCCGGGCCTCGAGGATGGTAACTTGGCACTGGTGCTCCGCCTGCTCTTTTTCAGTCTCCCGGGAGCTCGCGTTGAGTCTCGCCAAGAGAGCCTACTCCCTCTCCTCCACAGCCACCAGGAGGCGTTCGAACTCCGTGGCGTCGGTCTCAACTATCGGGCCATCGACCCCTCTAACCATGGCGGCCTTCATCAACTCGGCTATCCGATCCTCGGCCTTTGACTTCTCGGCCAGCGCCAGAGCCCTCTCCATGTCCGACTTCTCCAAGTCGGCTGAGAGCTCGGCCATCCGAGTCATCAAAGACCTCACGCGCACTTCTGCTTCCTGGGCTGACTCGTCTTCACCTCCTTTGGCTGCCGGCTTCCGGGCACAACCAGCCCCGGCATCCGAAATCCCCACGAATTGGCGTCTCATCGAAAGGCCGACCGTGGACAGCTGCCCCATAAGAAAAGAGGCAATTTAGAGGCCCTACAAAAACATAACATGTAGCCACGTAAGGCCTTACCTGTTGGCCGGCCTATATCACGGAGGCCGCAAGTCGGTCGCCCTTCACCCCATCCAACACGGATTGGTCCAGTAGAAGGCAACAGTTCTCAGCCAGCCGAGCCAACACTCTGCAGTCGAAGAAGACAGACTCTTTCAGCCCCACTGGGAAGCGAGGGCAGAGCAACCCTTCCCCAGACCGTGGCAAATCGGCCTCAACCGACCTGAACACACCCACGGACCGCCTCGTAGACTTTCGATAGCGATCCAGGAGACAGATGCGAGGGGCCGGCCCAAGGTCACGCGTCCTTCGTCTGGACCGACCGATCGGGATCCTCAGGGGGAGGGACGAACCCGGCAGTGGCTTGGGACCGGGCTTTCTTCCGCTCACCCCTCCCCGGGGCCGGCAGAGCCTACCCCCTCACCTTCTTCGAGCCCACTCCGAGGAGCTCGGCTTGTGTTTCCTCCAGACCTCTAAAACATGATACCTGTTGAATATTGGACTCCCCGGATTTGGTTTTGGATGATGAGCAAACATAAATACTTCATGAACTAACAATTTGTGAGCGCAGTATTGGAGATCGTCGCCAATTTCACGAGAATATTCAAAGCGACATCTCAACACTTCCAAAAGCTCGTATTCAAGCCTAAAGCTTCGTTGAAGCTCTTGCGACACTTTGGAAGTAATGAAGATTCAATCGAAGCTCTCAAAGACCGTTTATTAAGGTTTTATTTATAGTCTTTTAGTTTCGATTGATAGAATGTTAAGCCTTGAGTATATCTTACGTTTCTATCTTCATTACGCTCATTTCGTAGCTCTAGGATTCTTGCACAAGTTCACTCTAACTTCCTCGAAGCGTCGCGCTTCGATTCGGACTTTGTTGTGCATGTTAGTTGGTACAAGAACAAGTACTGACCGACTAGATGGTGATCTAGTCGGTCGGCCACTGTTCTTGGACCGACTAGTTTCAGTCAGTTAATTCTTAGCTCTTTACTGTTTACAGTTAGTAGGTCTATGTTGACTCACCGACCGACTAGTTTGTGAACTAGTCGGTCAGTGATGCTTCTTTGACCGACTAGTTGAGACTGACTGTTCACTCTAAAATTCTCCTAAGCTACTGTTTACCGTTAGTCGGTCTAAGAACGTTTGATGACCGACTAGTTGACAATCTAGTCGGTCAACTTTTGTTCTTGGACCGACTAAGTCAACTTGCCTTCAGACTATGTTGTTTTGCCTCTTAGTCGGTCTACGTTCATTGGATGACCGACTAGTTGTGAAACTAGTCGGTCAGACAGTGTTCTTGGACCGACTAGTTTTCTAGGTCTGAAATTCTATCTCTTCTCAGATCTGCTCTTAGTCGGTCCATGCTTTGTGACTGACCGACTAGTTGATGAACTAGTCGGTCAGTGAGTGTTCTTTGACCGACTAGATCTCACAGATTTCTTTCCGTTGGAGATTGACCTAACCTGTTTTTATGGGACCCTATAAATACGAACCTAGGTCATTTCTATCTTCAATAGAGCTGCCATTAAGAGATTCATTGAGTTCTAAAGAGATAGCTATTCTCCCTCAAATCTAAAGCTCTCTTCCTCACAAGAAACCCATTCTCTCTCATTTCTAGATCTAGAGAGAAGCTTGTTCTTGGTGAGCTCTTCAAGCTATTGCTTGATTCAAGTTTCCAAATCTTCCCTAGGCACCCATTGCTGCTCATTTCCTTGGTGCTAGGGTTTGGTAACTTCATCTTCCTCAAATCCTTCATTCCACCTTTTGGGTAAGAAAAACTCAAGGTATAGGATTTTGTGGTAAGAGTATTTATTTCATATTAAACTCTTTTATATTGCTTATTGGCTCTCTCGGTTGTGAGAGAAGTTTGTGATCCCGGGTTGTGGGATTCACTTTGCCATTGCATGTATGATTTGATCTTGTGAAGGTTTTTCACAAGATATTCATAGTGGAAATCTTGAGTTAGGGTTTCTAACTCAAGTATCCGGAAGGGATCCGGGTGGTTGGGACGTAGGATCACCGGGAACAAGTCGGGGAGACTTGGGTGGATCCGAACCCATTAACTTCATTTGTTAGCATTGTTAATTTCATTGTTGTCATTCAATTTAAGCTTCCGCAAATTGACTTGGTAGTTGTGTGCAATTTAATTTGGAATAATACGCCTTATTATTTTAAAGTACTATTCACCCCCCCCCCCCTCTAGTACTTGTGCAGTAGCTGGTAGGGCATTACATTTGGTATCAAAGCCAGATACTCAGCTATGTCTGCCAACGACAACAAGACCGTGCCTCCACCTTCCAACTACGACACCTTCAGGAACCGTGAAGGAGCGTCATCGGTGATGGAAGGACATTCCTCTACAAGGCCTCCATTCTTCAACGGTACCAACTACGGGTACTGGAAATGTCGGATGGAAACCTTCCTCCGAAGTGCATCTTTATGGAGGACTACAATGAAGGAGTACAACGTGCCCGAAGAAGAAGATTTTGAGAAATGGACTACCGCGGAGGTCGCCGCGGAGGTAAGCAATGCCAAGGCAATGAACGCCTTGCAATGCGCATTGGAGCCCGAGGATTTCAATAAGATATGCACATGTAAGAGTGCATATCAAATTTGGAACTCTCTCCTCATACTTCATGAAGGGACGAGTCGGGTAAGAGACTCTAAACTCGTTGTCGTAACCAAAGATTACGAAATGTTTCACATGCAACAGGGCGAGAAGATGAAAGAATATTACGCTCGCTTCGTTGACATAATAAACGAGTTAGAGGCCCTCGGCAAGATCTACACTCAAAAGGAGAAGTGCTTAAAGCTTATTGAAGGACTTCCCTCTTCTTGGGAAAAACGTACCTTCGCCATCGAGGAAGGTAATGACATGAACAAATATACCGTAGTTCAACTAATGGGTACTTTGATGTCATACGAGGTACGCAAAGATAGCAAGGTGAAGCTACAAGAAAAGATGAAGTCATATTTGAACCTAGATGCGCCTAAGAAAAAGGCGATTGCATTCAAGGCGGCTTCATCCACATCTTCCGATGATGAAGACTCGGAAAATGAGTTGGACTTGGAGTCCATGGCACTCATGGCCAAGAAGTTCAACCGTTTCTTCCGGAAAGGTAACTTCAAGACCAAAGGTAAATTTGGTTCTTCTAACGCCTCTTCCTCTCCTTTGTGTTTCAAGTGCAATAAGCCAGGACACATGAAAGCGGAGTGTCCTCTCAACAAACAAAAGGAGAAGTGGAAGGCGCCAAAATTCGATAAGTCCAAGAAATACAAGAAGGGGTACAAGAAAGGACTTGTCGGAGCAACATTCACCGACTCCGAGGATTCCTCAAGCGGAGAGTCGGATGATGAGAAAGTGGAGCAAGCACATATGTGCTTCATGGCAAGAGAGGAGAACGATCAAGGGTCCTCCTCTTCCGATGATAGTAATGACGAAAGCGATGAGGTAACGATGGATGATCTTAGAAATGCTAACTCTCAACTTTGGTCAAAATACACTAAGTTAGTAAATAGATATACTAAGGTAAAAGATGACCTAGCTAGCATTCAAACTTCGCCTAAGAATATCATCACCAACAACGACACCGTTGTTGAAGAGTTAAGAAATGAGATTGTGAATCTCAAATCTAAACTTGAACATGTTAGCATTGAGGATGCGGAAGAACATGAGATAGCGGATTTAACTTCTCAAAACTCGACTTTGAGTATTGAGAACGAGAATCTTAAATCTCGTGTTTATGTGCTCACATCGCAAATATCCGCTTTGGATACTTCTTTGCGTTCTCTCAAAGAGAAATATGAGGACACATTGGGCCGAATCAACAAATTCAACAAGGGTAAGGGCCATTTGGATAATATCCTAAAAGATTTACTTCCGGCCAAACACCACATTGGCTTGGGGTATATGATGGGAAATTCATCCAAGTCGGTCACTACTTTTGTTAGGCCAACTTCCGAAGCCTCAACGAGTGGGAGCAAACACTCTATTGGTAGTTCATCTACCAATGGTGCTTCCACCTCGTCCACACCCTCTTTCGGAAAGAAACCCACTTTGGGTGGACCTCCAAAGAAGGGGCATGCCTACATGTACACTAATAACATGCCACGTAGGAACACACGTCCTACTCCACCGTCTCACACTTATGATGATTTTTATGCAACACATTCCCGGGCACGTGCACACCAAGTGAGACACCCTCACGCACGTGTTTCCACACATGCATATGTACACCCACCTCATCATATGAATAATTCTCTTCGTGCACCATTCCATCATGTCCCGTATGCCTATCCACAACATGCATCACGTAGAAATCAACGTAGCATGCATGCACCCAATAGGATGATGGCTCCCAAAATTTTCACTATTTGGAGCCCAAAGGACACAAGCATGGACGAAAAACAAATGTACATGAATGCTTATTTTTCGGATGTTGTGCATAGTAAGAATTATGTGGGGACGTCTAAGTCCACTTGGACTTGGCTTCCAAAGGTCTAATCCCTTGGACCCAATGACCTTGGGTACCATGATATGAAAGTGTCTATCTTTAGGTACTCAAGGAAAAGAAAAAGAAAAGGAGCATCAAATTTAAATTTAGCTCCAAAGGGAATTGGATACTCGATAGCGGGTGCTCCAAACACATGACGGGTGACGCTCGTTTGCTCTCCGGAGTGGTTCCCATTGCGAATGGAAACCGCGTCGTATTTGGAGGCAACGAGAGCGGAACCATCATAGGTGTTGGTAAAGTCGGTAACCCTTCTAAACCATTAATTAGTGACGTTTATCTTGTTAGTGGTTTAAATCATAATCTTATTTCAATAAGTCAACTTTGTGACAAAGGTTACAAAGTTAGCTTTGCGAAAGGATTGTGTCATATTTTAAGAAAGGATAATGAAAAATTATTATTTTCCGGAACACGTCGTAAAGACATCTATATTTTGGATCTTCCTAAGTCATATGAACAATGTCTCGTTGCCAACACAAGTGAACAACACTTATGGCATCGACGCTTTGGACATGTGAACTTTGGAACACTATATAAGCTTTCAAAATTGAATTCTATTAAAGGTTTTCCGAAGCTTGTTTTTGAAAAGAAAAGTTTTTGTGATTGTTGTCAACGCGGCAAGCTTCCTAAATCTTCATTTAAACCTAAGAAAAGCATCTCTACTAAACGGCCACTAGAGCTATTACATCTAGATTTATTTGGGCCAACTAGAGTAGCTTCCTTAGGAAATGCAAGGTATGGACTTGTCATCGTAGATGACTATTCAAGATTTACTTGGGTATTTTCATTGTGTAATAAAAATGAAGCTTTTGAAAACTTCACAATTTTTGTTAAGAAAGTACAAAATCTCTTAGGAACCACCATTGTCACTATTCGTAGTGATCATGGAGGTGAATTTGAGAATGAGTCTTTTGAGACATTTTGTGATGAAGTTGGTATTACTCACACCTTCTCTTTCCCTCATGCACCTCCTCAAAATGGTGTAGTTGAGAGAAAGAATAGGACGCTAGTGGAGTGTGCTCGCACTATGCTTGATGATAGCCAACTTGGCCATCAATTTTGGGCGGAAGCGGTACACACCGCTTGCTATGTGTTTAATAGAATACCTTTGAGGCCCGGCACTAAACAAACTTGTTATGAATTGTTGTTTGGTAGGTTGCCTCAAGTTAAACATTTTCGTGTTTTTGGTTCGAAATGTTTTATTAAGAACACATATGGTAGTTTGGACAAATTCGATCCGAGATCCGATGAGGGGATTTTTGTTGGATATTCTACGCGTAGCAAAGCCTACCGGATATTCAACAAACGAACCTCAACGATCGAGGAATCGCTTCATGTCTCATTTAATGAAGGATTTGTTCCAACTAGAATTTCAAATGATAATGATTCTATGGATGTTTTATGTGATTCGTTTGAAAATTCTAAGTCTAATGATTCTATTGATTCTATTGAGACTAACCCAACTAATGAAGTTGTTGAGAATGTTCCAAGTGATCAAGGTATTCCCAAACGGCTTCATTCGGTTCGTGACCATCCCCATGAGCAAGTCATTGGCAATATCTATGATAGTGTCAAGACGAGATCCCAAGTTCACCGCTTCGCAAATTGTGCCTTTGCCTCATCGATAGAGCCAAAGAATATTAATGAAGCATGCGAAGATAGCGCTTGGATCTTAGCCATGGAGGAGGAGCTCATTCAATTCGAGAGGAATGAAGTTTGGGAGCTTGTTCCATTGCCATCGAAGAACCACACCGTCATAGGGACAAAGTGGATCTTCAAGAACAAAACCGACGAAAACCAAGTCGTCGTCCGGAACAAAGCTCGGTTAGTAGCTCAAGGCTATCGTCAAGAGGAAGGTATCGATTTCGAAGAATCTTTCGCTCCGGTAGCTAGATTAGAATCAATTAGATTACTTTTGTCTTTTGCATGCCATAAGAATTTTAAATTATTTCAAATGGATGTTAAAAGTGCATTTTTAAACGGAGATGTCGTTGAGGAAGTTTACGTTTCTCAACCTCCGGGCTTCGTAAATGAAAAATTTCCAAATCACGTTTTTAAACTAAAGAAAGCTCTTTATGGTTTGAGACAAGCTCCTCGAGCTTGGTATGATCGCCTAAAGAATTTTCTTTTGGATTTGAATTTTAAAATGGGCGAAGCCGATTCAACACTTTTTATTAAGCATGCGAATAATGATATTTTATTAGTTCAAATTTATGTTGATGATATCATTTTCGGTGCTACTAACTTCGCTCTTTGCGAAGAGTTTTCTAATGTGATGAAGGAACAATTTGAGATGAGCCACATGGGCGAACTCAAATATTTCTTAGGTCTCCAAATTCGCCAAATGAACGATGCAATCTTCATCCACCAAACGAAGTACACGGTGGAGTTGCTAAAGCGATTTGGAATGGAGAATGCCTCCGGGAAAAAGACTCCAATGAGCACGACTACGCATCTTGACAAGGATACGGGCGGTAAGGATGTAGACATTCGTCTATATCGAGGTATGATAGGTAGTTTGCTTTATCTTACCGCAAGTAGGCCCGATATTATGTTTACCGTATGTATATGTGCTCGTTATCAGTCTCAACCTAAGGAGTCTCACTTAGTAGCGGTAAAACGTATTTTTCGCTATCTAAGTTACACATTAGATTTTGGATTACTTTATCCAAGATCTAGCACATATGAGTTAGTCTCATATAGTGACGCTGATTATGCGGGATGCAAATCCGACAGGAAAAGTACTAGTGGCACTTGCCATTTTATAGGAAATTCTCTTGTCTCTTGGTTTCTAAGAAGCAAAATTCCGTATCACTTTCAACCACCGAGGCGGAATATATTGCCGCCGGTGCCGCGTGTGCTCAAGTTCTTTGGATGAGACACACACTTAAAGACTTTGGTATAAATTGTGATACTTGCCCTATCATGGTTGACAACCAAAGTGCAATATGTCTTTCCAAGAACCCGGTACATCATTCCCGTTCGAAACACATTGATGTCCGACACCACTTTTTAGATGATCATGTTGCTAAAAAGGACATCATTCTAGTGTACGTTGAAACCCAAAAGCAAATCGCCGATATTTTCACGAAACCCCTAAAGGAGGACTCCTTTGTGCGGTTGCGTCGAGAATTGGGGATTATGGGTGAATCCGAGATATAGGATTCATGTTTCATTCAATAATTTTGCATGCTATTATTTTTGGCAATATCTCATTCATGCTAGAATTATTGGATTTTTCGGGAATTTTATGTGATATCTTGATTTTTCGTTCGATTTATGCGTAATCGTCAAATTTCTGTTTTTCGATGATTAATGGGGTAGTTTAGATGTTTATTGAGAGTTTTGAGATTTATCGTCCAAGCGTATTTTGGAGAGAACTTGATTTTCAAGTTTTTGTCTCTTTAGTCGGTTCATGTTCTGTGACTGACCGACTAGATTGAGATCTAGTCGGTCAGTACTTGAACGCAGACCGACTAAATCTTGTCAGTAATTCTTGGATTCAGCCACTGTTTGCAACTAGTCGGTTCAAGCTCATTGACCGACCGACTAGATCGTGATCTAGTCGGTCAGTGCTTGAACTGTGACCGACTAGTTGTGCCAGGGACTGTTTGGTAATTTGCGATCTCGACCGACTTAAACTCATTTTAATCGGTCTGTTCTCATTCTAATCGGTCTATTCTCTTTCTCCTCCAGCTCGAAATCCCGATTCCCCTCAAAACCCTTCGACTTCTGATCGATCTCCGGCCATTTTTCCGGCCATCTCCGTCGATCTCCTCCGTCGGCCCCTCGTTCTAGGTGATCTCCTCTCCTCCTAGGGTTAGATTTCATTTCCTAGAGCTAGGGCTTGCTCGGTTTCTAGGGTTCTTAGGGTTTATCTATTTTTTTCGGCTAGGGCTTCTTCGTTTGATCTCCTTGTCCCGTGTCTTGCTTCGACTATGGCAAGAACACGCATTCCGATCACTCCCTCTAGCCCCTCTCCGATGACCGTTGATCCAATCTCTTCGGATCCCGAGCATCCAACCCATCCGAAGCGTAGAGCCAAGACCACCCATCCTTCGTCGTCTTCGCCTCCTCTCAAGAAGAAGAGGACGACGACCGCTCAACCTAGAGGTCAACCGAAACCCAAACCCAAGCCTAAGCCAAAGACCAAAATTCTTGCTTCTCAATCTTCGTCCCATACTCCTACCGATTCCGATACGGAGTATAACCCCGAGACCGAGACTCATAGGGAACCCACTCCTCCTATTCATCCCGAGTCTAGCACCCACCCTCGTACGTCTACCCGTAAGCCTAAGGGAAAGGGTCCGATGCCGGTGGGCGGTGTCGATATTTCCTTATGTCGCAATGACCCTTTGTGTCTCGCGGCGTATAACCGTATCGAACATTGCCCGCTGCTTCTGGAGCATTTCGTCCAGTTCAGCGACTTCATAGGGTTAGCTGATCTTCTGTCGTCGTCGGGTCTTCTCGATTACCTTCGATATGACCCGAAGGCGAATCCTCACCCCTACCCTAGATTAGTGAAGCTTTTCTATGCTAATAGGATCCGGGGTCAGTACGATCAGACCCACTCTGTTGAGACGACCGTTTTGGGGACTCCTATAGTCCTCACTGCGGAAATCTTAGGAGAGATTTTGGGTATCTCTTCGTCTGGCCTTCTTCCTTCTGATATCTCGGTAGATGATATTTCTTCTCTTGATCAGACCATCCTTACAGAGATTTTCCATCAGATTCCTCCTGCCATGATTGGCGTGCCATCTAAATCATTCAAGCCAAATGCATGGGTCCTAAATCTGATTCTGAAGTCGTGCTTGCTTCCCAAGTACGGCTCCTCATCTTTACCATCCCAGCCATTTTTGAAGCTTATCTATGCGATCTTCATGGGGAGCTCGATTAATTGGGCTCGAATTATACTCGATAAGATTGACTCTTTCGAGTGTATTCGAAAGTCCAATAAATCGGCTCATATCCCATTTCCTTGCATGTTGACCCTCGTGTTTCGTCATTTTCGTGTCACATTGCCTCGTGACGATGAGCGTCCCCTTGGTCCTCCCCTGAATGCGACGGCCGTCAAGAAATCTCTTGCGGCGCTTCGTCACGTTCAGAGGACGACACCTTCAGCATCTGTCCCTGCCTCTGCCGGTGCCTCTGCTACTCCCGTTGCCACCCTTGATGATGTCGTCCGGATACTTCTTCGTCACGAGTCCCGCTTGGCTCGTACCGAGGAGGTAGTTTGCCGTATGGCTCGTCAGATGGGTGTTGAGCTTCCTCCTTCCGTGTCTGAGGCCGAGGAGATGGACGATGAGGAGCTTGACGAGCTTGCTACTTCTTTTGCCCGTGGCGATGAGGCCACTGCTGCTGCTGCTGCTGGTACTTCCACTTCTGCTCCTGGAGTTGCCACCTCTTCCGGTGTTCCAGAGCCATCTGCTGCAGCTCTTCAGCCTTCTGAGCCTGCTGCTGACCCAGTTTCCGAGCCTGCTCATGTATCTGCTGCTGCTGCTTCTGTCGAGACTTATGCTGCTGTTGAGCCTGTTGCTGAGATCTCGACTCCTGCCCCGACGATTCCATCTGTTGAGACACCTCTTCTCCCTGCAGAGCCTGAGTCCACTCCGTCGACTGGACCCACGGACGCTGCAGATCCAGCCTCCTCCTCGTGATCGTTGTTCCGAGGACTCTCCATATACGCTTTGGATGATATATTCTAGTGAGAGTGTCTTGGGTTAGGATGGGGTTGAGAGATGCTTTGATGTATTTTTTTTGTGCTTTCTGGTTGTCGGTGTTGGATTTTATGATATGTTGATGATGATGTACTTTTTGTTGTAGTATTTATTTTGATGAGAATGATGATGATGATGTATTTCTTTTTGATGATATGTAGCGCTTGATATGATGTATCTCATATATTCGATGTGATATTTTTTGATGTACTCATGTTGTCTCTATATATATATATGTTCATCATCGTTCACTTTATCTTTTATTCGTCGTGCAAATTTTAATATTCGTTGAATATATTTGAAATGTGATATCGAATCGACGCATAAAAAGTTGGTTAAATGGATTTAAATTCTGTAATTTTATAGAATTGTTTTCCATGCACAAATTTAACCAAGAATATTGAATATTGAAGAGTATGTTTCTTTATTCAAGAAATGAATAATGATTTGGTGTTTTTGATGATTTTGATTTTTTTTTGATAATGGAAAATTTGGCACACCTTGTTTTGATTTCCACAATATTTCCCTTGGTGTCAAGTTGGTCCATTGCCTTTGTCTACGACTCCCGATGTTGGATTTTACATTTCCTAATTGTTGTCGTTGTATGCCCCCCCATTTTTGGGATAATGCCAAAGGGGGAGAGATAATGATAATAAATAGCGCAAATGAAAATTTAACTCAATTTCCAAGAATCTAGTTTGATATGCTAGATTCAGGGGGAGTTAAGATACATATAAGGATTTTCAAAATCCGATATTTCAAAAATCAATTCACTTTATTTATCTTACTCGTCTGCTTGATGCAATTCATTTATATTCATTTTGGAATTAACGTGTCATCAATGCAGGGGGAGTAAGTATTTTACATTTGAATTATTATCTTTGATTATTATTTATGTTGGTTTGTCATCACCAAAAAGGGGGAGAATGTTGAATATTGGACTCCCCGGATTTGGTTTTGGATGATGAGCAAACATAAATACTTCATGAACTAACAATTTGTGAGCGCAGTATTGGAGATCGTCGCCAATTTCACGAGAATATTCAAAGCGACATCTCAACACTTCCAAAAGCTCGTATTCAAGCCTAAAGCTTCGTTGAAGCTCTTGCGACGCTTTGGAAGTAATGAAGATTCAATCGAAGCTCTCAAAGACCGTTTATTAAGGTTTTATTTATAGTCTTTTAGTTTCGATTGATAGAATGTTAAGCCTTGAGTATATCTTACGTTTCTATCTTCATTACGCTCATTTCGTAGCTCTAGGATTCTTGCACAAGTTCACTCTAACTTCCTCGAAGCGTCGCGCTTCGATTCGGACTTTGTTGTGCATGTTAGTTGGTACAAGAACAAGTACTGACCGACTAGATGGTGATCTAGTCGGTCGGCCACTGTTCTTGGACCGACTAGTTTCAGTCAGTTAATTCTTAGCTCTTTACTGTTTACAGTTAGTAGGTCTATGTTGACTCACCGACCGACTAGTTTGTGAACTAGTCGGTCAGTGATGCTTCTTTGACCGACTAGTTGAGACTGACTGTTCACTCTAAAATTCTCCTAAGCTACTGTTTACCGTTAGTCGGTCTAAGAACGTTTGATGACCGACTAGTTGACAATCTAGTCGGTCAACTTTTGTTCTTGGACCGACTAAGTCAACTTGCCTTCAGACTATGTTGTTTTGCCTCTTAGTCGGTCTACGTTCATTGGATGACCGACTAGTTGTGAAACTAGTCGGTCAGACAGTGTTCTTGGACCGACTAGTTTTCTAGGTCTGAAATTCTATCTCTTCTCAGATCTGCTCTTAGTCGGTCCATGCTTTGTGACTGACCGACTAGTTGATGAACTAGTCGGTCAGTGAGTGTTCTTTGACCGACTAGATCTCACAGATTTCTTTCCGTTGGAGATTGACCTAACCTGTTTTTATGGGACCCTATAAATACGAACCTAGGTCATTTCTATCTTCAATAGAGCTGCCATTAAGAGATTCATTGAGTTCTAAAGAGATAGTTATTCTCCCTCAAATCTAAAGCTCTCTTCCTCACAAGAAACCCATTCTCTCTCATTTCTAGATCTAGAGAGAAGCTTGTTCTTGGTGAGCTCTTCAAGCTATTGCTTGATTCAAGTTTCCAAATCTTCCCTAGGCACCCATTGCTGCTCATTTCCTTGGTGCTAGGGTTTGGTAACTTCATCTTCCTCAAATCCTTCATTCCACCTTTTGGGTAAGAAAAACTCAAGGTATAGGATTTTGTGGTAAGAGTATTTATTTCATATTAAACTCTTTTATATTGCTTATTGGCTCTCTCGGTTGTGAGAGAAGTTTGTGATCCCGGGTTGTGGGATTCACTTTGCCATTGCATGTATGATTTGATCTTGTGAAGGTTTTTCACAAGATATTCATAGTGGAAATCTTGAGTTAGGGTTTCTAACTCAATTATCCGGAAGGGATCCGAGTGGTTGGGACGTAGGATCACCGGGAACATGTCGGGGAGACTTGGGTGGATCCGAACCCATTAACTTCATTTGTTAGCATTGTTAATTTCATTGTTGTCATTCAATTTAAGCTTCCGCAAATTGACTTGGTAGTTGTGTGCAATTTAATTTGGAATAATACGCCTTATTATTTTAAAGTACTATTCACCACCCCTCTAGTACTTGTGCAGTAGCTGGTAGGGCATTACAATACCCCCTCTGCAGGTTGGGATCTGGGACGGTGGCTGCAATGGAGGGTTGGGAGGGGCCCTGCCCAAACCCACCTACACAGAAGGACGAGATAAGGAAACAATGACACTCGGGGGGTCCCAGATGATAACCTCTCTGAACTCGGGATCCCGACAAGACTCACCGGTAGGCCACACGGTCTTCCGTAGAATTAGATCGAAGAAGATAACTTCGATCTTCCAGTCGACAGCGAGACCGCGAACAAGGTATCAACTGCCTTGACCTCGAAGTCGGTGGGGCTCCCTAGCTCGAGGGTCAGCGAGCTCGTCGTCCCCCACCAGACAGGAAAATCCACCTCCATCGGTAAACCCACGAAGACGTACTCTCCCTTTCAATTCTTCAGTGAGCTCGATAACCCCAGCACCAAGCTCTTCTTCGGACGGGCACTGATGTAAAGCCAAGCGCCAGACTGGTGATGGCTTAGGCAAAAAAATTGGGCAAAGAGACGGAGGGACGGCTCTATTCCCTTGAGCACGTAGAGCACGATGAACCCCACTAGAGACTCGACGGCATTGGGACAGAATTGGCATAGGACAAGCACGTAGGCCCTCAGAAACACAACGAAAAAGGGATGGAGAGGGAATCGGAGCCCAAACCGGAAGCTCTGTTCATACACCCCGACTTCGCAAGGGCCAGGGAAGCAGATCCTCTCGTCCTTCTCACGGGCCCGGGCGGAACACGGGGGGAGGAGATAGTTGGAACGCAACGTTCCGGTCGAAGTGGCGTAAACAGATGATGGCCACCACATCACCTTGGGGGGCATCCCGAAGAGCTCACCCACATGACGACGGATATCTGAAGTGGACCCACGAGCCTGGCCAGGGATGGTAGCGACGGCCGGACGACCTGCACCAGCGGCTGAGGAGGAGGACGACATGATGTGGAACCTGAGGAAGATCCGGGACGGCTGCAGGGGATGGGGAGAAGGGGGTGATGTTGGAAGAAGCGGAACCCTCATCCGTCAGTAGCGGCTTCCATTTATACCGCTCCCCCGAATCCAATCGCCCCATCACGATCCGTCCACATGTGCACACGCGTCGACATCCCGTAAGGCACGACGCATCTCCACTCCCAGGGGCAAGAGGACTTCAAAAATGGCAGCGCTATGATGATTCTTATTCAATGCATTGGTCTCGACTGATGCGCCTGTCAAAATCTACACAAGTCACATCCCCTGAACGAACCGGCAGAATCCAAATGGCCCGAGCGATGGGAGCAATTGATACGACCATTTTTAGATGGCCCCAGATCGAACGGCCCAAGCCCACATTGTAAGCAGGCGGCCCTGAAGGAGATCGGGCCGAGCGTCGAGGCTCACACGAAGAATTGGAATCAGGTTGCCCACGACCAAAGCAGACGCAGCATCAGCCCATGTCAGCGGGAGCTAACCGCTCCCCTCAAAGCGTGCCCTCCTTAATCACCATTAAGGACCCTATTACACACACCTTCATGACCCCATGAAGACGCCATCAAGGAGGCGGATCGTGGGGGCGGGGAAAAGGGACGTTGAGGGGGAGCGAACGTGGGATGTCTGCTATAAAGGGACTCAAGGGGCGATAGAGAAAAGGATCTCTCCCTGGATACCGAAATACGGAGGTATTCTATCCACACGATCTTGTTTTACACTCTACATTTTCTCTCCATAACTCAGGCCGAGGGCTCGTGTATCGGCATCCTCGTGTGCCGTAGTGATCCCATCGAGTAACCTTCAGATCCGTTTTGACTTAGGCATCGGAGGGGACTTGGCCGGAACCAATGTCTGCCCCCCCCGACGAGCTTCCTCGTCTGTTCAGGTCGAGCAGATCTAGTGACGCCGAGGCTAACCCTCAGCGCCCCTCCAACCAAAACCGAGCGTCCTCGGCAACGAGCCCGCTCGCCCCCACCACAAGGAAGCTGTCACTTCGCCGAAGCTATCCTTCGGCAAGCCGACGCAAGGATCTGCACGTACCTCACCAAGCGCACACGCCCCCAACCGATCCCGGAGGTCCCACGTGTCCCTTTGACCACGTTGACTTCCAGTCCTCTGGTCAACAATTCAACAGTGAGAAAACACCTGAAAACAATAACATTTTCATAAATAAATGGGGAAACAAATATTTGCACATACCTAATATATATTACATCTCTTACGTTTGATCAGTTATTAAATTATAATAAACATCTATAACAAGTAATTATCCCTTCGGATTCGCCACAAGGCACCCCATCCACCAATTGTAAATTGAATAATGCCCAAATAGCGTTGAAGTCGGCAATCACAATCTTAACCCAATGCTAACTCTTTGTAGAAAGTACGGATGCTTGAATGAACTAATCTCAGTCTTTCCTAATCATCTGGTCCTGTGGCAATTTCCGATAAAAATTTTTTTTTGTAGAAAGACCCTTTCTCAAGCTTTAAATATGCAGGCGCATGCAGTCATGCATGATGCCACAAATTTATTTTTATAACAATAAATAAAAGAGAAATTACAGGCAACATCTTGCACTAAAAATATTTTGCAAAATATCCTAATTTACCATGTTGGCTAGTTCTCGTTTGGACAACAGACTACTAAGCCTTTACTAGGAACCTCTCTTCAAACATCTACGAAAGTGTAATCGAACATAAAGCTGTGATTGGGTTGAGAGAATGTACGAAAGAAAAATGGAATGAAAAGGAAATAGAAAAAGAAAGAAAAAGAAAATAAAATGATATTACTTTCCATGTTTTGTACTTTCAAGAGTTGCAGATTGGATGCGCTTTGGCTGTAAGTAGGTTTGAGATGAGACCGGAGGCTATCTGATGATCTGAAGGTGCATGAAATTGATATGCAAAGTTCATAGAATTCAGTATTATTCAATATTTCTTATTTTTCTCAGTGCTGAGGAACAGATAATATTTAAAACATATGATATTTTGTCCTATAATACTTTTAATTGAAAGAAGTAAAGCGGTGAGCTCCGGTGCTCATCTTAGTGGTTGAATTACTCGGCGGTCTCGATGGAGATCCGGGTTCGAATCCTACTACCCCTATTCTATGTATTCGTGTTCCACGACACATATTTCCCGCTTTCCGATGTAACAAAAAAAAAGAAGTAAAGCGGTTAGACAATTTTTGGTATCACTAAGGAATGATACGTCTATGCATCCGAACATACATTTACCGTTTTATGAAATAGTCTATGCATCTGAACATACATTTACCGTTTTATGGAATACGTACCCATTTTCACTACATATAATGAGTATAAGCCTCATATGCGACCTCAAAAACTCCATGCCAGCTATTTTTTTCAAAGGATGTGAAGCATATCATTTTGATCTACATATTTTAAAAACCCAAAACACGAATATCAAGTGAACATAATGAATTTTACACATTCATCCACCCGTTACAAATTTAATGGTTTTGTATGAATAGAACTTTTGTAACAAGTGGATGAATATGCAAAACACCTTGGGTTCACTAGATATTCAATGTTTTAGGATTTTAGAATATGAACATCAAAATGAAAGATTAAGATCCCAGGGGATTGAGTTTGAGGTTAAATATGAGGCTTTGCCTCATATGTCGCATGATATCCATTCATCTAAATATAAGAGTGTGAGAGGAATTAGTTTTGCTAACTTTTTTCTCATCTTCATTGGGTCAATGGGAGAAAACCTAAAAGAAAAGTTTTAATATATTAATTTTCTTTTTGTTTTCTTTCATTTCACTAATTTCGATTTTACTATTTAATTTCTTTTCTTTCCTTTCCTTTTCCCTGAAACCAAACTCAACCAAACGTATCTGCAGAAAAAAAAATGCAAGTTTTTGGGATTTTCATCATCTTTTGCTGCAAAAGTCTTTACAATACATAGGGGCTTCTTGCAATTTAAATTAATTTACAGAAAAGACTAGTACCGAAACACATAGAGATCATTCATCCCATTCTTGCCCGAAACCTTTGACTCTATACTCCAGACCCCTCTCTCTTGGGCCTGCTCTTCTCACAATCAACAGAGAAGAGGCCATGCAGACGGACACTGATACTATCGCCGCCCTGATGGCCTTTGTCGCGGTCATGATGCTCCTTTTCTGCTGCTACACCTGCGAGCTCTACAAATATTTCAACTTTCGACTGTGAAGGGTCGCGGCAACAAACGCCGCAGCATCCTCCTCCAGGCTTCACGACGTTCGTCTCAGTCCCGACGTGGTCGCCGCGCTGCCCGTCTTCGTCTGCGGTTCGATGGGCCACGACGACAGGCTGGAGTGCGCGGTGTGCCTGGCTGATTTCGTCGAGGGCGACAGGGGGCGGCTGCTGCCCAAGTGCCGGCATGTCTTTCATGAGGAGTGCATTGGCAAGTGGTTCGCCTCTCACTCTACTTGCCCCCTCTGTAGGCTTGTGGTCGACTCCGGCAACCCGCTGCCTTTTTGATTCTGTTTTTTTTTTTTTTTGCGTTTTTGTTTCTGTGTATGAGCCTGCAGTTTTCTCTGAAGGGAAAGGAAAGGGAACGTTAAAGAACAGAAATCAGAATTGTCCGAATCAGTTTCCTCAATGACATGAATTTTCTTGTTTTCTATGCTGCAAAGCAGAATTGCAACTGTTTGATTGATGAAGTGTGCTGATGGGGTTCATTAGTTCTGACAATAAAACTTGCCAGGATTTTATCTAAATTGTTGATAGATTCAATTTTACGTTGATTCAAAGGAAACATGTTTTTTGTGCCAATGGTCAGTCAAGTCGTTCATGACCGACCCAATGTGGCATTCAATATATATAACAAAAAAATAGTATTATCAAATCGGGGGGAATAACAACTAACATAGGCTTAGATATACTGTGTTATCCAAAGCCACGAATGGCTTGCAACAAACTTCCTTATGTGAGATGAAGTTTCATGATCAAAATCACGAGAAGTGATAATATGGTCACCGAATAAGGTGGCATCAAGACCATCACCGGCAAAGACCTATGTGAGCAAAAGCTAAAACATGCCTGACAAAAGCCTAACCTATATGGGAGGTGCACGCTCAAAGTTGAATTGCCAAAAAACTCCTTCATAAACTCTATAAATATAGTCGCTCATTTGGGAAGAGGTGAGCTTATTCTCATTCTCATACTCTCCTTTTCTCTAATTTCATATATATTATATCTCTATCTTGTCCTAACTTGACTGCCAGAGAAGCCGAAGCCGAAGCCGAAGCCGAAGCCCCGCCCGGGTTCAACTTGTGGAGAAGTTGACTCGATTCGGCGCAGGAGAAGTAGTTATATAGCAAACGAGTTATCTCGTGCAGAGGTAACTCGACTGTACCTGGATTCGACCTATCTGACTCTGCACAAGTCTGATACGAGGATACTGGGTAAGTGGCTTCGTCGGTGCAGTTGGGACGTGTTGGAATTTCATAATTCCATATTTCTATTCCCATATGATTTTGATGTGACAAATACATTCAGTGCTACTAACTCTATGTATGCAGATACATATCAATGCTGAGTTCCACACAAATGAGATATCTTCATGCATACTCAATCAGATATATCAATCATGAAGCAGGAAAGACAAAGGCACCTAATCCACGACTTGGATATATAATCACTTGATAAGGATCTCCTGCAAAGAAGCTTCTCAGATTAAGTTGCAGATGCAGTCCTATCTACGGCTTTATGTAATCAATGTAAAAATTTACTTTATTAGAGTCACAAAGCCTTGTGATAATATATCTTAGCCATCTAGGTTCCATTCCTCAGAGATCTACACTTCCCAATTTCGAAAATTCGCAACTTTGAAAATTGGCAGCCAATAACCCCATTTTGGTCGACCAATTTTAAACCTTCGAATTTGGTTATGGGATTGCATATGCAAACTCCTCTAACCGTGTAGATTCTAGAAATGTCTTCCATCGGTCGAAATTCCCTCTCTAAATTTTGGTCGACCAATGTGTCCTTTTTGTCGACCAATTTCAAAACTAGCCGTTTTGATCCCAAATTTTCAGGGACGGTTCCTGCCCGTTTTCCAACGTTAACTACAGTCCCCAACCGTTCCTGAACACTATAAATAAAGGGGTAGACCCTCTCTTTTCTTTCACACACTTTCCTCTTCTTTACTCTCTTATTTGTTGTAATCAAGTCTTCTCTTTTCTAAAGCTTTAGGCCATTAGTTGTTCTTTTCTTATTTGTAAGAAGAAATCATTAGATTTCCTTCTTCATTTAAGAACGGAAGAACTTGGTTTTTCAACATCATTTTGGAAAGTTGTTTGTGTTCATAATTGAAGAAGAAATCGATTGATCTCTCTCTCTTCTTTTATGAACCAGAGAACTTCAAGTGTTGCGCTTCATTACATATCTTTTACATCTTAAAGTTCTTCTTCTAAAACACCATCCTTGAATTCATTCTCTGAAATTTATAACAAGGCTATATGTGTTTTTCTATTTCATTATTTTACAGGTTTGAATCTATGTTAGAGATTGTACAAAGTTTGGGACACGGGGAGTGTCGCCATTTGTAAGTTGGTGCTTGCGGGCAAGTGATTATAGTGGATTGAAAATATCTACGGGTTAGAGGACTGGAGTAGGATCACAAGGATCCGAACCAGGATAAATCTCTGTGTTTGCGATTGATTTAACTTCAGTACTTGTCTTTTTATTTCTGTGCCATCTTTACAAATATTACTAACATTTTATTTGTGACAATTTTTTAATATACACTATTCACCCCCCCCCCCCCCCCCTCTAGTGTATTGATCCTTACAGGCTAAAATTACATTTGGTATCAAAGCAAGGTTAAGATGGCAGCAAGTTACTCAAACATGAACACAGTTCCACACAACTACAATCAGCATCCTGAAGGGCACTCTCAAACTCGTCCTCCTCTATTTGATGGTTCACATTATTCATATTGGAAAATACGAATGGAGATTCATCTCCAAAGTATGAATTATGAAATTTGGGACATCGTAGAGTCAGGATACGAAAAGCCAACAACTCCTGTTGCTGATTGGACCACCAACGACAAAACTGCAAAAACCAACAACTCAAAGGCCATGAATGCTTTATTTTGTGCTATTGATAAACATGAGTTTAATCGAGTATCTCAGGCCAAAAGTGCTAAGGAGATTTGGCATATACTTGAGGTAACTCATGAAGGAACCAGTAAAGTGAAGGAAACCAAGATTTCCGTTTTGGTTCACAAATTCGAGTTATTCAAGATGAAGGACCAAGAGACAATTGGAGAAATGAACACCAGGTTTACTAATATTATAAATTCATTAAGTGCTCTTGGAAAAACTTACACTTCTCTTGAACAGGTTCGCAAAATTCTTAAAGCCTTAACTCCAGTATGGCGTCCAAAGATCACTGCTATTGAGGAAGCCAATGATCTTTCCACATTATCTATGGAAGATCTTATTGGTAACTTAATGGCCCATGAAGTTACACTTCAAGATGAGAAAGAAGAATCAGATCAAAAGAAGAAAGTACTTGCCTTCAACGCAACATCAGATAATGAAGATTCAGATGATGATATGGCATTCTTTGCCAAAAACTTCAGAAAATTCTTTCAGAAAGGTAAGTATAATAATTTTAAATCTAAGAATACTGATTCTTCTCTTTGCTTTAATTTTAATAAGCCAGGACATATGAAGAAAGACTGTCCTCTTCTCAAAGCAAAGTTCAAAACTTCCAATAATGATCAATCCAGAAGAGAAAGGAGGTTTGACAAAATGAAAAAGGCATTTGCAGCAACATGGGATGATTTTTCAGATGATGAAGATGATGATCTAAATGAAAGTGCCAACATGTGCTTTATGGCACAAGAAGATGAAGATGAGGTAAGTTCTTTTAATAACGAAGAATTACTTGATGCATTAAAAGATCTCTATTCTCGTTTCAAAAAATTGAATAATCAACATAAATCTTTGAAACAGAATAATGATGATCTTCTTTTTAAATATCAAGAATTATCTTCTTCTAAGAACACTACACCTATTGAGAATACATCTTCTCAAAATTTAAATCTTAGTAAAGAGAATGATATTCTCAAAACTAATAATCTAGAACTACATACTCAAATATCCGAAATGGATAAAAATATTTCATCACTAAAGATGAAATACGACGAGATGTCTTCCAATATTAATAAATTTAATAAAGGAAAGACTAATCTTGATGATTTACTAAAAATACAATATCCTGCAAATCATAGACAAGGTATGGGATATTCTCATAAGGATGCACCCAAATCTTGTAACACTTCTTCTTCTTGTGGAATAACTACTTTTGTTAAACCTCAAAAGAAGAATCACACATTTATTTACACAAAGAAAGTAAACATTCCTACTTTTTCTTAACAAAGAAATGTTTCTAACATTTCAAAACCATCTTCTAGGAAACCTACTACAATTTGTATATGGGTTCCTAAGAATTCATGCTTAGAAGATAGAAATGATTATATTTCTCATTATATACATGCTATAGTTCATTCTAATGATTATATTAAAAAGCCAAATTCCACTTGGGTTTGGCTTCCAAAAATCTAATCCCAAGGACCCTCAAAAAGGGGTACCAATGCTTAATATTTTATCTTTCAGGTACCTAGGAAAGAAAGATGGATTTTGAATAGTGGATATTCAAAACATATGACAGGAAATGTCAAACTACTTTCAAACGTCAAGTACAAACAAGGAGGCACAGTTACCTTTGGTGACAACAAGAAAGGAAAAATCATAGGCACTGGAACAGTTGGCAATACAAATCAGGCTATCATTAAGAATGTTAACCTGGTTGACGGTTTGAAACATAATTTACTTTCCATTAGTCAGTTATGCGATAAAAATTACAAAATAGTTTTTGAACAAAATGATTGCATTATTTATGATTCTGATATGTCATCTGTTTTATTTCGTGGTAAGCGTAAAAATAATATTTATATCTTATGCATGTCTGTTACCACAAATAATCATTGTTTAATGATTACATCTGATGATACACTTTTATGGCATAAACGTTTTGGACACACTAATTTCAAAAATCTAGCACACATTTCAAAACACAAATTAGTAAATGGAATGCCAAATATTTCTTTCAAACACAAACATTTTTGTGATGCTTGTCAACAAGGAAAAATGCACAAATCTTCTTTTAAATCAAAGGATGTTATCTCAACAAAGAGACCATTAGAACTCTTACATTTAGATTTGTTTGGTCCTTCTAGAGTAGCTTCTTTAAATAGAAGTAGATATGCATTTGTCATTTTTGATGATTATTCAAGATATACTTGGGTTATATTCTTACAAAACAAGAATGATGCATTTGAAGAATTTTCAATATTTTGTAAAAAGATACAAAAAATCAAATCTTCTAACATTGTCACTATTCGTAGTGATCATGGAGGAGAATTTGAAAATGAATCATTTACCAAGTTTTGTAATGAAAATGGCATTACTCACAATTTTTCTTTTCCTCGTGCTCCTCCTCAAAATGGATTAGTTGAAAGAAAAAATAGAACTTTACAAGAATGTGCAAGAATAATGCTTTGTGATAGTAATTTACCGAAATATTTTTGGGCTGAAGCTGTCGCAACTGCATGTTACATTATGAACAAAATTCTCATAAGGCCATTGCTTAATAAAACTTGTTTTGAATTATTCTTTGATCGCATTTCACGTGTATCATATTTTAAAGTGTTTGGATGTAAATGTTTCATTCTAAATACTAAAGATGCACTTGATAAATTTGATTCGAAATCTGATGAAGGTATTTTTGTTGGATACTCAACACGTAGCAAAGCCTACAGAGTATATAACAAAAAAACTTCAACAGTTGAAGAATCACTAAATGTCACATTTGATGAGAATCCCTCATCTAATTCTCCCATCATTGATGATGAAGAGAATATATTACCTGTATCTAATTCTTTAGATAATATCAAACTTGATGAAATTGATGCTACTAATCATTCTGTTGAGTCTATTTCAGATAATACAGATCTTCCCAAAGCTTTTGCACAAGTTCCAAATCATCCATCAGAGTTAATCATTGGAGATATCACTGATGGAGTTAGAACTCGTCGTCAAATTGAACAAATGGCGCATTGTGCTTTCCTTTCATCCATCGAACCAAAGAACATCAAAGATGCATGTGAAGATAGTTCATGGATTATCGCTATGCAGGAAGAACTCAATCAATTTCAACGAAATGATGTTTGGGAATTAGTTCCCAGACCAACAGATCATTCAATTATTGGTACCAAGTGGGTATTCAAAAATAAATTGGATGAATCTGGTCAGGTAATTAGAAACAAGGCACGATTGGTTGCACAAGGTTATAATCAAGAAGAAGGTATTGATTACGATGAAACATATGCACCAGTTGCTCGTCTTGAGTCTATTCGCATGTTGTTATCATTTGCATGTTTTAAAGATTTTAAATTATTTCAAATGGATGTCAAAAGTGCTTTTTTAAATGGATTTCTTAAGGAGGAAGTTTATGTTGAACAACCTCCTGGTTTTCATCATGAAAATTTTGAAAATCATGTTTTCAAATTAAAGAAAGCTCTTTATGGTCTCAAACAAGCACCTCGTGCTTGGTATGCAAGACTTAAAAGCTATCTTTTAAATTCTGGTTATAATATTGGTAAAATAGATTCCACTCTTTTTATTAAAAATATTAAATCTGACATAATCATTATTCAAATATACGTTGATGATATTATTTTTGGTTCTACTAATGAATCTCTTTGTCAAGATTTTTCTAAGATTATGCAGAAAGAATTTGAAATGAGTCACATGGGTGAACTCAATTACTTCCTCGGTCTTCAAATTAAACAATTGAAGGAAGGAATCTTCATTCATCAAAGCAAGTACTCTAAAGAACTCATCAAGCGTTTTGGTTTAGAAAGTTCTGCAGAAAAACGTACTCCAATGAGTACATCTACATCTCTCGACAAAGACTTAAATGGTAAGAGTGTTGATCAACGTCTTTACAGAGGTATGATTGGCTCTCTACTCTATTTAACTGCTAGTAGACCAGACATTATGTTTTCAGTATGTTTATGTGCACGTTTTCAGGCAGATCCTAAAGTTTCACACTTAACTGCCGTAAAAAGGATTATTAGATATGTTAAGCACACTTCTGATTTTGGTTTATTTTATTCCAAGTCAAGCACATTTGATTTATTATCCTATAGTGATGCAGACTTTGCTGGTTGCAAATCAGATCGTAAAAGTACCAGTGGTACTTGCCACTTTTTAGGTCATGCTTTAGTTTCTTGGTTTAGCAAAAAGCAAAATTCTGTTTCATTATCTACAACCGAGGCAGAATATATTGCCGCCGGTTTAGCATGTGCTCAAATCTTATGGATGAAACAAACTATTTTAGACTATGGTATTGATTGCTCTACTTGCCCTATTATGTGTGATAATACTAGTGCTATTAATCTTTCTAAAAATCCTGTGCATCATTCTCGTACAAAACATATTGATGTACGTCATCATTTTCTAGATGATCATGTTCAGAAAGGAGATATAGTTCTTAAATTTATTGCTACTGAACATCAGACAGCTGATATTTTGACCAAACCGTTGAAAGAAGAGAATTTTATTAAGCTTCGTAGGAATTTAGGGATTATTAGTGAATAGGACTTATGACACATTCTTATTTTTATTTTTAGAATTTTTCTCAATTTTTTTCAAATTTTTCTGTGTATTTTTGAAATTGGTCGACCAATTCACCAATATTGGTCGCCAATTTTCGAATTTTTTATTATTTTTTTAATTTTTCGGTAACTACTTCGTCTTCCCGCTTATTCTCGTTATCCGTTCCCTCCATTTTTAGTTTCAAAAACTGAACCCATCCATTCGTTTTCGAATTTTGGTGGGATTCGTTATCTACCTTTTGGAATTTGTCAGTTCCAACAACTTCACATAACTATTTTTTATCTTATTTAAATTCGTGCCTAGGGAGTCTCATTCTCACAAAATATCTCTGACCATTTTTTTTCTCTTCCCAACGCAACCCTTCATTTTCCCCAAAGAAACCCGCCGGTATCTCCCGATTCCTCATCATCCTCTCCTCAAATCGCCGGCCTCCACCCTCTAAATCCTCCGGCGTCTCCCTCCATACCCTCGCCCGTGGCCGATCCTCCACCGCCTCCCTTCAATCGCTCCCTCGCCACCCTCCTAGGCCGCCCGCTCCTCGGTTTCGCTGGATCCGACCCAGTCTTCGCCGGCAACCACCTTCAATCGACGGCTCCTCGACTCTCATTCGGTTCTTCTTCGACTTCCTTCACCGATTCCCTCGGTGGCTTCGTCGGTGCAGTTGGGACGTTCGGTCATCAATTCGAGTCTGAGGGTCAAACGATCGGCATTGGGTCGGTCGGTCGTAAAGCGGTTAAAGTCCGTGTTCGATCGATCGGTCGTATAAAGGCTCGCAGGATGAAGGCTCGTATGCGAGGCTCAGCACTTGGGTCGTTCGACACAGAAGGAAGGTCGATCGGTCGAAGGGAGCCCATTGGGATGCGGCCCACTAGGATGCGACGGAGGCCCACTAGGACGCAGCAGCATTAATTGCATAGAGCGGTGATTGGATTGGATGTCGTAGTTGTCGGGATCCGAATCCTAGGAATTCCTAGCCAATAATGACACCAATTATAACCTAGGGTTATATATATGGAGTTATAGGTTAGGGTTTCGTGTGGAATACTTTTGTATCCTTTGATAGAGCCGCCATATGTGAGAGCCAACTCTTTGAGATCGTGTTGTGAGCTTTTGGAGCGATCATTTTGTGCTTCTTCTTCATTGGACGAAGGTTGAAGATTCGTATTTGTTCTCTCCTTTTGTAATAAAGATCACCGGTGTTTCCCCTTGGCCAGACCATGGCCTAAAAGCAATCTTGTGTGTGCTCTCTTTGTTTGCTTCTGATATTTCTCCCTCGGTCTCCACGATCATGCGTCTTCCGATATGCTATGTCGTGATTGCTGGGCCTTCGCCGCACAACAAATTGGTATCAGAGCTGTACTGTGTTGGAGATCAACGTAGAAGACGAAGATGTGTAGCGGTGGAGAAAATGGTTCTCCAAAGGCATTGACTTCTGGGTATTCTTTATCTACGCAGACTATCGTGTCTAACACAAAGTTCGAAATTGAGAAGTTTGATGGAAAGATCAACTTCAGTATGTGGAGATGCGAAGTCATGGATATTTTGAACCAACTTGGTCAAGATATCGCATTGGACGAGAAGCCGACGAGAAAATCCAATCAGGAGTGGAGAACTCTGAATCGGAGTGCATGTGGTACCATCCGCATATATCTGTCAAATAAGAAGAAATACCTATACATGGAGGAGACAAGTGCAAGCAAGTTCTGGAAGGAGCTCGACGACAAGTACACGAAGAAGAACACCCAGAACCGGCAACACTTGAAGAAGAAGATTTTCGGTTTGAAGTTATCCGATGGGGTTTCTATGAAGGAACACCTCGACTACTACAACAAGCTTTATACTGACCTGAGGAACGTCGACGTGAAGGTTGACGATGAAGACAAGGCGATGATTCTCCTCAACTCTCTACCCATCTAGTATGAGTTCTTTGTGTTGGTTCTTACCTATGGTAAGGAATCAATTACATTTGAAGAGGTGTACCCAATGCTCTGATGAGCAACGAGTTCAGGAAGAACGATGGGGACACATGCAGCCGAGCTTCGAGCGACGCTCTTACTGTCGTAAGGGGTCGTAGTAGTGAGAAGGGTGGAGATAGGAGGTGGTATTTCAGATCCAAGTCCAGAGATAAGACAAGAGGACCCTAGCATAAGGTGGCAAAGGACCAATGTGGTTTCTGTAAAGAAAGAGAACATTGGGTCAGAGACTGTCTAAAAGAGGAGAAGAAGCACGATGCAACTGCCAACTTCGTGAAGGGCATTGAGATCGAGGAGTATGTATTGATCGGTGCTTCGGAGGGTGTGAGTCAGATGGTTGGGTGGTCGACTCTGGATGCTCGTTCCATATGACGTCACATAGAGAGCACTTTATGACCTTCAGGTAAGGTGGTAAGTGTACAGTCTTACTAGGTGATGACCGAGCCTGTAGCACGGCAGCCGTCAGGACAGTGCAGATGAGGATGAGCATGGTGTTACACGAGATATCGAGGATGAGCGTTTTGTTCCTGACCTAATGCGTAATCTCATATCGCTCGGTTCACTCGAATCGAAGGGTTGTCGAGTGACCATGTAGAATGGAGCTCTGAGGGTGACACGAGGAGCAGTGATCGTGATGAAGGGGAAGCACTGAGGCAACCTCTATTACTTTGATGGTTTGGTCGTAGCTGGCACATCGGCTCTGACTCGTGAGGTTGAGGAGGACGACTCAGTGTTATGACACATGCGACTGTGTCATGTAGGCGAGAAAGCATTGCAGAAGCTTATTGTTTGGGGTCGTCTAAAAGGAGCTAAGACCAGATCGAGTTCTGCGAGCACTGTGTGTTTTAGAAACAGACACATGCTTCATTTGGGACGGCTATCTACAGTACGAAGGCAGTGCTCGACTATGTACACACTGACGTTTGGGGCCCGTCTAGGATGGCCTTATGGGGAGGGCAACACTACTTTGTGTCGTTCATCGACGATTTCTCACACATGGTATGGCTGTTTCCACTGAAGTCGAAGAACCAAGTTCTTAGTACTTTCATTGAGTGGAAGAAGCTGGTCGAGACTCAGATTGGTCGACGTGTCAAGCATCTGTGAAGTGACAATGGTGGTGACTATAGGTCAGATCTCTTCAAGAAGTTTTGCAGATTGGAAGGGATATAAAGACACTTCACCGTTGCTGGTACGCTGCAGCAGAATGTGGTAGCAGAGAGGATGAATCGAACTTTACTGGAGAAAGTTCGATGCATGCTGTCAACTGCTAACCAATCAAAGGAGCTTTGGATAGAGGCCCTGGCATATGCGACCTATTTGGTCAAAGGAGCTTTGGATAGAGGCCCTGGCATATGCGACCTATTTGGTCAATCGGCTACCATGTACTGCATTGGAAGGAATACCTTCTTTAGAGGTATGGTTTGGAAAGCAAGTTTCTGACTATGGATCACTTTGAGTTTGGGGCTGTTTAAGTTACTATGTCGTGAAGGAAGACAAACTAGATGCTCGAGCCAAGAGCCAAGAAAGCCATCGTCTTGGGCTTTAGCAGTAGTGTCAAGGGATACCGGCTATGGTGTCCGACACATAGGAAGGTGATTCTGAGCAGAGACGCAACGTTTGATGAGTAGGCGTTACTAAAGAAGGAGAATGGTCCAAAGGTGGAGGGCGAACAGACATAATTGAAGCAAGTTTTCGACAACGTGTCTAAAACTCCACAACGGTCAATCGACGACTCAAATCGACCCACATTAGATGTAGCAGATGGCGGGCTCCAAGCCGTCGATGGTAAAGTTGGTGTCTCAAGCTCAGTTGGTGGAGATAGCTCGTCTCCAAGAGTCGTTCAGCCGAAGGATTCCATAGCAGTGTCGAGACCAATGCGTAAGATAAGAAAACATGTGAGGTACTCGAAGTTGGTCTATAAGACATGTGTATATAATCTATAAGTGTACATGTATGCATGAAGCTACTTGGGTAAATGTATATGGTTGCCTATAAGTGTAAGACATGTGTATATAATTGTATATGACATGAGTGCCTAAGTGTAGTAGATAAATAGGGAGGTATTCTAGTTGGGTGTAAATGTATGTGTATATTGAGGACTAGGTGTGTGTATATGTAATGTAGGGATGTGTGTGTGTTATGTGTAGTAGGATAGTGTATGCGTGTATATATGTGTGTGTGTGTGGATATATGTAGTGTGGGTGTGCATGGGTGTATGGGGTGTGTGTAAGATTGCTAGGGGGAATGGGGGTGTGTAGGAGCGCAAGTGTTAAAAGGAGCTAGTGCCTTGGATGGGGGTTTAGTGTGAAAGGGGTTAGGGTTAGTGGCATTATTGTGATTTTTTAGAAGTGAGAGTGGTGTTCGTGTAGAATGGCAAGTTAGTAATTAGTTAGTTAAGTGGCAGGGGGTGTGTGTAAAGAAACATGTTGACTATTCTAACTTGGATTCTTAAGAGGAGAAAAGACAAAGAAAGGAAGAGAAAAGAAAAGAAGAAGAAAACTCTAGAAATCCATTCCCTTTCTCTTTCTTTTTCTTCCATTTTCCTTTATTTTTTCTCCTCTTTCCTTGTCATTTTCTTTCTCCCCCTACCCCTCTGCCTTTTGCTCATTTTCCTTAAGAGAAAATCGCCCCACTCACCTCCTTTAGTAGCATAGTCCAAGATAGTAACATGTGGGTTGTGTGGAGCTTAAAAAGAGTTCATGGGCACGTTGGGGGCTTTTGGAGTTGAATCTTCGAGGGAACTTTCATGGAGCCAAGATGGGGTTTTTAGAGGATGAAATGAAGCTTATTGAGGTAGGGAACCTAACCACAATGGCATGTTATTCAATTTTAGTATCTTTCTATAAATCTCTATGTGTTGTTGGTATTCATGCTTTATTCTATTTTTGTAACACATATAACTCTCTCTGTAATCATCCAAAAATTACAAATAAATATAATCTGGAAATTTTATCAAGTTAGCTACAACTTTCATGTTGGAGGTTTTTCCAAATTCGTACTGCAATTAGGTCTAAGCTGGAGTTATTTCTAGGGTATCAGATTCTGCCAGATTTTACACCACCTCATAAAAATAGATATATTTGACTCTGTAGACATCCAAATTATGCAAACTTAGACATTTTGAGCATCTACATTTCAAGATATACAACTTTTATGTTTTATGAAAAATCAGAATTTGACTATAACAGGTTGCAGTTCCTTATATAAATTTGTGTCATGTTTCTAAATTCTGGTCATGATTTCTATGTTTCACAATATAGGCCACTATAATTAGCACACACCTCCTAATTTTTTTGATATTTGATATCTGAAACCCTAACTAGTATATCTACAACTTTCATTTATAAAGTATTCAAATTCGTAATAGAAATAGGTGATAACCGCTGTTGTTTATGACTATTTCCATTTTTCCTGCAAGCTGAGTTGATTAAGTGATATATTGAGCTAGGTTTTGTTATTAATTCTACTTCCTCTATTAATGCTTAATGATGTAATATGAAAGGGAGTCCATTGGTATCGATAATGGATTTACCAATTTATTACTGGCCATGTTCATCATGCCCACCAAGTGTTTGTCAAAATGCCCCAATGAAAGTAAATTGAGTAAATATGAGAATTCCCCTTGTATATTTAGGCCATGTGCCAAATTATGAATTGGATATTGGAGGCATAAGTGGCATGGAATCATATGTGTGTTTTGCTAAGTTGATGTAGTTATGGTGAACAACATGTCATGTGGTTTCATGACCCTAGATGTTATAAAAGAAAGATTTGCTTCAGTAAATGGAAGATGGTGAATTATGAAGCCATGCCAACATGACTCCAAATAATAAGTATCATGCTACAATAAGATTAACTAAAATGAGCATAGAATGTCTTAATCCTCTCTAGAGAGGGTGAGTTTCCAAGATGGGATTTGGGGGAATATCTGAGTAAGAGCAGTCATAAGGACTGCACTTGGAGGTGGATGTTGTTGGCACCCACTCACCTGCAGAGAGTGGAGTGACCCGTGGTAGTTGTGGTGACTATTTTCACTCGCCTTACAGGGAGTGACCGTGTGATACATGTGGTGATGTGAAGGACATTCTCACTCCTGCCAGGAACAAGGAGTTCTAGAGGCCCCGTTAAAATTCATCAGTGCTCGTGTACCATTGGCATGTTAGTTTGAGTGCCACCCCACCTTGGGGTGAGGTCCAGGTCCTTATGTCCTACTGACGTGCCCCCGGTTTGCGAGCCGCAAATGGCCGGGGGACCAGCGTGAAGGTTTAGATATTTGTAACCGCAAGCGCACGGTGTTGTAGTGTGGCTTGGGGGTCGAACACAGGGAGGCTAGGATGTGCTTGTGTCAAGGAGGACCGAAATCACCCCGTGGGCGAGCTAGCCCGGATCGGTTGATGGCTTATCACGGTAAAGGAATGCAAGGTATGAACAATAAGAAAATAAACCCGGGACTTTGGTTTCCACTCCAACGAGCGACTCTCGCCGATACGGCCTACGGGTAGAATGGCGATCGGAATTAGGGTCTAATGGTGAGACGTTGCCTCTGAAAGTGGTACCGACATCCCATGGGCCCGATATTCCGGTCGGTGCCCAGGATGATACACCGGACTTCTCGGGTTCGATAAGTGGGCACTCCTGTGTCCATTAACACTGATCGATTCCGGGAGCACTAAGCTCGCAATGATAACTCCCAACGTCTCATCCTGCAGCTCCTGCGCGCTAGGATTCGGCGTCTACGCTAAGGGCGTGAGCTATGGCTAGGGAGTCAACCGCCAAGTTTATTCCCCCTTGGCCCAACGGTCAAAGGCGGTCTTTTTCCCGCCGATGACAATAAAACACCCCACGTAACCGTTAGATGCCTAATCCCTATCGATTTCCTAACCCTTTGGATGCATCGGGAAGAGCCCCCGAAGGGGTTTCCGCCAAAATCCCAGATTTGGGATCTACTCACACATATTTACTAAAAAGCAATCTAAATGAAAATTAACGGTAGAAAACATGATCCGACAATAAGAAAGCAATAGTAGTGAAGCAATTAAGATAATACTAAAGTTTAAGAAATATCCGAAAACTTACAATAGAAATGTAATTACAGCCGTCACAAATAGGAGAAAACAATAAAAACTGACAGCTCCCCGTTTCTGGAACCCTAGGGGTCCTATTTATAGGATCTCGTATCACCCGATCGGTTGACAAGTCAACCGATCGGGTGATCTGTTACAAATAATAAACAGAAAACGGCGGAGTTTCACCCGGTCATATGAACCGGTCGGTTGAGTTCTTGGGGTGACCGGTTGGATCTTGGCGCCATCGGGTGAAGGGGTCGGTTAGGTGCCCGTGTCTCGGCTCCTCAGCATCAGCTACAGATGAACCGATCGGGTGAAGGTCACCCGATCGGTTGGAAATTGAGCTCCGAATTCCAGAGACTTTGAGCTTTTGACCCGGTCACTGAACCGACCGGGTGACTTCTCGGGGGCTCCAAGCTGCGTCCGGGTGGTGCACACGTGCATCACCTGATCGGTTGGAGATGACCAACCGACCGGGTGAGGGGCTGAAAGATGTAATCTTCGTCGTTTGACACCCTGGATCACGCGTGACTCCTCCCGTTGCTCCGGGGACACATGATATCATCGTTTTGCGTCCCAAATGTCAGCAAGCTCCTACAAAACACGAAAAATACGGAAAAGTGAAAGAAAACAAGAAAATACAAGAAAACACGAGAAAACGAATAAAAGACGACGGTAAATACGGAAAAACATGGAAGAAAACACGCGTAAATATATGAAATATAAACACACGTCAAAATCCCCCAAGCTGAACTCTTCCTCGTCCTCGAGGAAGACGAGTGAGAGTAGGAGCTCGGAGGGGAAAAAATAGAGAGAAAGAGAGAAAAAGAAAACTCTATATCCTAGATCATCCGTCAGAGCCAACAAAATCAAAAACGACACACCAAGCAAGCAAACGCCAAATAACATCACTAAACCTAGGAATACGAGTCCAAATAAGTGTCGTGGGCCCACGCGGTGAAGCGCGAGTGAGTGTGGTCGTGCGCTAGCAGTCGGTGTCGCTATCTACGATGTGCAATAAAGCTCGATATACACAGACCTAGGAAACGACCCAAATACCGATTCGAATTTGAAATTGCGGTGAATATTAGTTCAAGCATGCATGAGAAGAGTATAAGAATAGAAGCGTATCATGCATCGGGGACTCCACAACTAGGGTTAAGGAAATCACACCAATATAGCCTAGATACTAGCTAAAAAGTTTCTAAGCCAAGTGTTTTCGAAAGCGATGGGGGTTGAGATGATGTGGAGTAGAACACTCGGTGCAAATTCTCGCCTTCCCTTTATTCTCGGTAGGTAGGAAAAAATATTCACACGGGAATTTTTTTGGGTTTTGGGCATTTGTATTTTTTTTGGCTTTTTGGCTATACAAAATTTTTCTTTTCTTTTCTTTTTGGGTTTTTCTTTTCTTTTCTCTTTTTTTTGGATTTTTGGGTTTTTGGCTATACACATGTGTACTCTCCCAAGTGGGAGAACAGTACACGACGAGGGGATTTGCACCAAGTAAAACAAAAAAAGAAGTCGGAATCTAAACACTTGGGCAAAGGAAACTATTCTCGCTAAATAGAGCATAGGCTAAATGGGTTGTCCTAGTCCTTAATTGTGGAATCCCGACACATGCGAAATTAAGTACACGATATATATATATATATATATATATATATATATATATATATATATATATATATATATATATATATATATCTATTCTATAAAACAAGAAAAATTTGAATTTTGTCCTACTGGGACATGCTGACTAGGATATTTGCTGAGTAGGATTTGGGGGGAAAATAATTTGGAGGGAATGGTTTTGGGGGGAAATAATTTGGATGGAATGATTTTGAATCACGTTGAATTTGACAGCTGGAATTAATTAGAGTTTGTAGTTGTTTTCAAATCGAAGGTGCCATAAAAATTTAACATGTGCTTTCTTAATCGTGGGTGAGAGAGAGCTTGCAGAAACCTTAAGAACCATTCTCTCAGAAATCGGTGAGAGCTTGCAGAAATCTCTCTTTCTCATCACACACTCTCAGCTTGCAGAAAGAAAATCCGTGAGAGCTTGAAGATCACACACTCTCAGCTTGCAGAAATCTTTCTCATCCCACTCTTCTCTCAGGTAATTTAAACTCTTTTAAGCTTGAACAATGCCATGTTTTGTTCAATCATTTGGGGTTTTTTTCAGGTTCCATTAATAGCAAGGTTTAAACCTAACCTATATGTTTTTTGAGTTTTTCTCATTTGGGGTTAATCCTCTGCAACATAGCATTTCCTCAACATAATATCTCTGTTTTTTTTTATTATTTTTAGCCCTGAACATCAAAATCCAGGTTGTTAACTTTGGGACTATTTGCATCTTTAATATGTAATAAACTTTGTTGTTTGTTTAAGAAATATGTTAACAAACACATTTTTTAACATGATATATTTATTAACCTGATATATTTGTTAATATCAAAAGCCAGGTTCTGCACCAAAGCCAAGTTTTTCACCAAAGCTATGTTAACAAACCCAGGTAATACTTTAATTTGGTGTTTGTTTACATCAAAAATCAGGTTTCTTAACAAATTAATAGTTAAAAAACTATTGCTTTTTTAGTTGTCTATTTATTTTGTTGTTTGTTAACTTTGTTGATCAGTAAAAATTTTTAGTTGTCTGCCTTTTTAAATTATGTATGTACGTAGAATTAATCTACATCATCATGATTTGTTAATAGGATTTTTATTCGATAAAAGTAATCTACAAAATATTTTAACAAGCATATTTTTAACAGGATACATTAGTTAACATGATAAATTGATTGGTTGTAATCAATTGTAGAATACATTGCCTTCAATATTCAGAATAGATTGCCTACAATAGATTGCCTAAAATATGTAGAAGGATTTTGTAAAGTACATCTAATTGCTGAGGTTAACATGATCTTAATATGCTGCAAGATTTTTACCCAACAAGTGCCCAAAAATAAAGAGCTTAATCTGAGAAAAAATGCAGCGAAAACATTCACTCTGTAGAACCATTGGCATTATCAAAAGGCACAGACTTATTATTTCACATCTTAGGGATTGAATTTAAGATCATGTTCTGCAGATGTGGTTGGTTGGGGATAACTTGAACAAGTCAGAACAAAGGCATGCTGCTAAAGGCATGCTAACCGTTCCCTTTTCGCATTTCCCCCCAAAGAAGCTATGCGAGGATTTTCATTATTACAGCATTCCAGTAATGAAGATTCCAGATGCATTAGAGAATATGCATTATTGTGAGGTAATTGAAGTACCTGAAAATGCGTTAAGTTGGTGATTGAAATGCATGCCTATACAGGGAAAAGCTTAAAGAGATGAACTTCATTGATTCAATGCATTGCATACCTATAACATTAGTGCCTGAATGTAATATGCCTTATATCAAATCTCCCATATTAAAGCTACAACTCAGCATAGGAATACAAATTAAATATAGTTACATGTTCTGCAATCATACATGTTTTCTTTTATAATTAATCCATGTCTATACCTGGCAGAACTGGTTACCAAGAAGGGTGATGAGCACATGGCATGTTGCTGGGATAATTCATGCATTAGAAGGGTGGGATGAACATGAGTGTGAAGAGAGAATACTTGACATTAAGAAAGTCTGGTCTTCTGCTCTGCACCATGGATTTCTTTCGGCAATCAAAGTATGATGCCATTATTTAAGTGAAAACCTCATTGTTGAGAAAGTCAGCTTTTTTAATTTTAATTTTTTGTTCTGTAAACCAATCATTCATTTTGGACAGAGTTGTTCGTTTAGCGGTATAAGGCATGCGAAGATGGAAAGGAATTTGTAAGGAGGGTGTGGCTATATGTCAAGCAAGTCATCATGGTAAATTCTGTATGTAAATATAAGTATTTTTTGGAATTACGAATGGATCAAAAGCTATTTGGTACATTTTAGTTTCAAGCAGAATTAGTATATTTAGTGATTTATTAATGTTTTTAATGAAATTAAATATAGCCGAGATCAGAATAGAAGGTTGGAACGATCTCGAGGATGGTTATGATTTTGTACTTAAGAAAACTGTGAACGGTGAGACGACCCCTATACTGGTTAAATGTCTCTCCATCGGTGATGCACATGAAGTTGATGTTTTGGGAGGAGTACAAGGAGCCATTTCATATCCAAATTAAGTATGGCTATTGGCTTGGTGTGGGGGTAAATGAAATTTGGTGGGGTTGTCCCCCTCATATTTGAATCTTCTTTTATTCTTTTTATTCTTTTTCATCATATGTTACAGGTTGGATTTTTGCAGGTTGACTCATATGTTTCAGGTTGAAATTTGGTGGTGTGTGGGTACACGATTCTTGCACTTTTTACGTTTTCAATAACTTTTGATCATATGTTGAAATAATGCAGTGAGATGCTTGAAAATTTCTTTTTTATGTTAAACAAGTTGGGATTTATTGATTGCAGTAATAACCTGATGAACTACATATTGTACCTTTAAATCTGCCTTCAAATGGTCTTATTGCAGAATACATTGTCTTATTAATTATTACACAATATAAATTTATATTGTCTTATTGCAGAATACATTGTCTTAACCAAATTTATATGAACTACATATTGCTGTAGAATTTATATGTCTTATTACTTATTAAAGCATATAAATGGTCTTATTACAGAATCAATAAATTACTTATTACAGCATATGATGAACTACATATGATGAACTACATATTGCACAATATAAATTTGGTTCTCTAGAGAAATACTTTCTCAAATCCTTAATTGTTAATTTCAATTTTATGGACCAGAGGATGCTTTTGTTCCTTATGAAATGTGATCAAAGCCGGAGAATTGAAGCTCAAATTTGTCGGTAACACTATAATCTTTTTTCTTTTTTCCATTAAATTTCAACAATAATGTGTTGTAATAGTTTTCTTTCAGTGTCATGTATTGCTCTGGGACATAGCTGGATCTCACCTGAAGATTTTGTGATAAGTTCTGTAACTTTCTTTGATTGTCAATTTCAGAAAGTTACAAAAATCAATCAAAAGTTACATAACTTGCCATCTATATGGATTTTGTTATTTGTAGTTCTCACTTTTCTTATTTTGTAGTTACAGAACTCACCATCTGGAAATATCTTTTGGTTGTTACCTCTAAAATCATTAAATTATGATGAATTCGGTTAAATTGTGATGCATTTAGCTACAAATAAGCCAATCTCTTGATGTTGATAATGCTATGGCTTATTGGAGATACTCAAGTTTAATTGCAGATATATTTTAGTAAAAGATTCAAAGACGGAGAATAGAAGCTCAAATTTGGAGGTAACACAATAATCTTTTTTCTTTTTTCCATTAAATTTCAACAATCATTTGTTGTAACAGTTTGCTTTCAATATGCATATGTTGCTATTGGAAATAGTTGGTTCTCACCTGAAATTTTTGTGGTGAGTTTTGTAACTTTTATTTTGACCATTAATTTCAAAAAATTTCAAAAATCATTCAGGAGTTACTAAACATGAGATGTCCTGATTTTATGAGTTATTGCAATATGCACCATGGATGTCCTGATCATCCGATGCCCCCGCATGTTTGTGTCGGTGGTGCATTCATCCACAATGGTGCGCGCTTGAGGTTTATGTATGTTCTTGAAATCTCATACATGCACTGGGATTAACCACAGAAGTTTAAACATGAACCTATAAGAAATTTCATCATGCATTCTGAATGAAAATATGGAGTCAAAAGAGTTCCAGTAAATGGGTTCTTGGATCTTCTTATATGTCGGAATCATATTACTTGCTTAATGAAAGATTGTGCATAATAAAAATCATAGGGGCATGAAAGGTTCCATCTGTTAGACAAGATGAATATGCACTATAATTTCATAAAATTTTGATCCATAAACCTTGATATAGTTGTACACCTTTAGATTTCAACGAATATCAACTATAATTGAAGTTTCAGATTGAACCATTAACAACTGCTTGAGCTTAATATAATTCACATCTACTTTTGTGTTCATGAGAACTTGAGAACTTAATGATGTCAATAAGAGCTTACATATCCAACCACATAGACATAAGAATATTGTTTCCTAGCTCAACCATCATTACAAAGGAATGTTGGCAAGAAAGCAGCAAGTACATGGACTGGTGACCCTGTGGACAGAATCTAGCAAAGATGTTGATTCCAAACATGCATGCAACGACAGAACATGTTAAAAACCCAGACACCTTTTTGTAAGTTACTTCTCATATAGCATTCGTGAGAATAGTGGTTACAGATTGCACTATCCAAGGCACACAAACTTTTTAAATTCATCACCATACGTTACTAGAAAAATGATGTGAATGTTCAAATAAAAGGAATAGATGTTAGCTTTTTCGAATCTGGAATCATGCTAAATGCTTCTGTTCTTGCTCGATTGTTGCACTTTGTATATGCTTCAACAAATTCTTGGCAATGCAATCTTACATTCTGGAATAACCTCTGCAGTCTTTGTTCCTGGAATTTAATGGGGTTTTGTTGAATTTTTTATAACAAAGTTGGTATTTTGGTGTATGGATATGGATTATTATTGTCTAATTTTTGATTGGTTTTGATAATTTTAGGCATCAATGTGCCATTTATCTTTGCTTGGTTTGTTCTTGCTTGATTGGTTTTGATAATTGTAACAAATTTAATCATTGTTCTGATTTTCGATGGCACCTTGAACCAAGGAGATCGAAGGCAACAATCTTCAACACCGTCTAGCTTGCAGTTTGCGAAGGTGAAGGCACAGAATATGAAGGAAACAGTTCGAATTGGGGTTTTATGGGAAAGCGAATGGGGGTTTTAGGTGCCACCGGATATACAAAAGCCAATGTATATACATTTACTCCCTTTTATAAAATTACTAGTCATAACCCGTGCCCCTGGGCACGGTTCATTTAAGATTTTCCCCCTCGAAATCTTTATTCCCCAAAAAATTATTTCCACAGCCAAAATTGCGCGGAACAATAAATTAGCATAAAAATATTTAGTGGCACAGGCGCCTTCGGTGCGGAACAACAAATTAACGTAAAAAAATTTGGCGCGGACGCTTTAGGCGCGGAACAATAAATTAGCGTAAAAAAATTTTGCGGGCACCTTCGGCCTATGAGTCGAAGAGACGGCGTGCCCTGTGTTGAGGGAGATATCATTCGATCTGCAGCATTAAGTGCAAGTTTAAGGTTTTTTTCCCAAATGCATTAATTGTGTGCACTCTGCTATTCCCAAGAAACTTTCTTTCCCCATAAAGTTTCATTTCTCCAAAAACTTTCTTTCCCCATAAAGTTTCATTCCCCATAAACTTTCATTTCCCTAGAAATGTTTTTCCCTCCAAAACTTTTCACAAAATCTCATCTCAACCATTCATTCCCCAAGATTAAATCTGAACCGTCTTTCTATCAACCCATTTGTCCTAGTCAGCTTGTCCTAGTCAGCCCTAGGATTCAAAAATCGCTGTCAAATGTATAATAGATATCTCTTATCCAATTTCTCTTTTCCAATATCTATTATCCAATTTCTCTTGATAACATCCCTCTTTTATAATATAGATATCTCTTATCCAATTTCTCTTGTCCAATATCTCTTATCCAATTTCTCTTGATAACATCCCTCTTTTATAATATAGATATCTCTTATCCAATTTCTCATGTCCAATATTTCTTATCCAATTTCTCTTGATAACATCCCTCTTTTATAATATAGATATCTGTTATCCAATTTCTCTTGATAACATCCCTCTCTTATAATATAGATATCTCTTATCCAATTTCTCTTGTCCAATATCTCTTATCCAATTTCTCTTGATAACATCCCTCTTTTATAATATAGATATCTCTTATCCAATTTCTCTTTTCTAATTTCTCTTATCCAATTTCTCTAGATAACATCCATATTTTATAATATAGATATCTCTTATCCAATTTCTCTTGATAACATCCCTCTTTTATAATATAGATATCTCTTATCCAATTTCTCTTGTCCAATATCTCTTATCCAATTTCTCTTGATAACATCCCTATTTTATAATATAGAAATCACTTATCCAATTTCTCTTTTCCAATATCTCTTATCCAATTTCTCTTGATAACATCCCTCTTTTATAATATAGATATCTCTTATCCAATTTCTCTTTTCCAATATCTCTTATCCAATTTCTTTTGATAACATCCCTCTTTTATAATATAGATATCTCTTATCCAATTTCTCTTGTCCTATATCTCTTATCCAATTTCTCTTGATAACTTCCCTCTTTTATAATATAGATATCTCTTATCCAATTTCTCATGTCCAATATCTCTTATCCAATTTCTCTTGATAACATCCCTCTTTTATAATATAGATATCTCTTATCCAATTTCTCTTGATAACATCCCTCTCTTATAATATAGATATCTCTTATCCAATTTCTCTTGTCCAATATCTCTTATCCAATTTCTCCTGATAACATCCCTCTTTTATAATATAGATATCTCTTATCCAATTTCTCTTTTCCAATATCTCTTATCCAATTTCTCTTGATAACATCCTTCTTTTATAATATAAATATCTCTTATCCCATTTCTCTTTTCGAATATCTCTTATCCAATTTCTCTTGATTACATCCCTCTTTTATAATATAGATATCTCTTATCCAATTTCTCTTGATAACATCCCTCTTTTATAATATAGATATATCTTATCCAATTTCTCTTGTCCAATATCTCTTATCCAATATCTCTTTTCCAATATCTCTTATCCAATTTCTCTTGATAACATCCCTCTTTTATAATATAGATATCTCTTATCCAATTTCTCTTGATAACATCCCTCTCTTATAATATTGATATCTCTTATCCAATTTCTCTTGTCCAATATCTCTTATCCAATTTCTCTTGATAACATCTCTCTTTTATAATATAGATATATATTTATTTATCTCTTGGTTCAGTTTTATGGCCTTTATGCCACCTAAATGTGAATTTTTTTTGTATTGACATTTTAATGACATGTCATTTGATCTTTTTTCACAGTGCAAATAGTCCGGCCCCTTTTAATACATTTCTAAATTACAATGATGACTGCTGATAGGATAGCCACTGTATTGGATCTGTATTCCCTCATGAGAGTTTGTGAAGAAATTTTGTGAAGAACTTAGTAATTTGTGGGGAACTTAGTAATTTGGGGGAAACCTTTTGGAGTAAAACAAATGGTTTCTGAATTCACATGGGTTCGATGCTATTATTGTAGATTAATATCTATTAGTCACATATTGTTCATCTGAGTGCAACTTACTCGAGAGAAAAAGACCAGTCCCAAGATGGACCACTTCAATTACAAAATGACGGCGATATCATATACAAAAAAGGATCAAATATCATCCAGAGAAAGAATAGCTACACAACTGAGCTGGGTGGGTGGCCTCCAATGTTTAGTCAAGCTCTAAATCTATTTCTTGCCTTTAAGAATGTTTAATTTTTAATTAGCAATAAGGAACTTAATGATTGCCATTGTTGGGGGGTGTGTGAGAACATATATATATGCTACATAATAGAACAGCTACACACGCTAATACGGGTGCAAATATATATGTTTACACACACACACACATTAATTAGCAGATACAATAATGTTGATGGCTTTATGAATGTTTGTCGGAGTCTTTTTGCAAGGAAAATGGGAAAATGAATTTCGATATATATATATACACATGAGCCATTTGCCTTTTTCAATTGTAATCTTAGTGTCATTCTATAATTTGGGAATTATGAGTCTGAAAGTTGATTTATTTTTGCAGCAAAATCTAACAAGTTATTACCATTCATGACAAGAAGAAAGAAACAGTGAAACCTGAAAATTTTACTTCAAGATGTGTTCTTTAGAATTCCTATGGTTCAAACATGTTAACATCGTCTCACAGAACACAGAAGCTCTAGCATTATACCAGAACACAAGCAAACATGAATAAGCACTCATCATTCTTTCTCTCATGGCTGAAAATTTGTTTAAACAAAGGAGGGAAAAGGAACTATATTTGTCTATAATTGGGGGAGACTAAATATTCAGGGGACTAAAAACTTTTAAACCAAGGAACTAAATTCTCTGGATGAACTAAATTTTGGGGTGAACAAAATTCTTTGGATGGAACTAAAGTTTAGGTGAACTAAGTTTTTTTTGGGCGGGGGCTAATAATTATTGCTCTTTAATTATTGATATTCGTTTAAAATTAAGGGGTCTATGATTTTGAAGGGGGTATTTTAAATGAACCGTGCCCTTGGGGCACGGGTTATTACTAGTATATATATATATATATATATATATATATATATATATATATATATATATATATATATATATATATATATATATAGCATGCAGAAGCAGACAGGGGAAATAAATACCGCATATTCAAATCGAAGCATGATAATCTAGGGGTCATTCCTGGATAGGTATATAAAGTAAAATCACAAAGTAGAAGCACACCAAACAGATAGGCACGACACACGACTCACAAAAACTAAGAGGACCCACGATGCGTGAAATGCAAGAGAACTCGAAATCCTAGGGTTAGTGAATGTGATTATCGATGCCATGCTAGGTGTGTGTGATTTTGTGGTGATTCATCATAGGGTTCATCTCTAGGAGAAAGGGATAAAAAGAAGGGAAGAGAAAAAAGAAAAAATAAAAACACGATGAAACCGACACAAAAACGAAAAAGAAAGACTCAAATGGCGCACATAGTGCGACTCCCCCAAGCTGAAGCTTGCATTGCCCTCAATGCAATATGAGTGAGTACGGGAGGACAATGAAGATGGGGGGGGAATACGCACCGACACAAAAAGAAATGAAAACGAGGAAAACACAGAGATGAAACTGAAAATAAAGAAAAATCAAAATCAAACCACACGACACGAAAATAGAAATAAAACCACACGACACGACACTCAAAAGGGGAAAAACAAGCACACACACAAAAATAAGAAAAAACAAAACACGACAACACACCAAAATAGACGTCTCCTAAGCTAGACATGACAGTGCTAGCAAATAAAATGTGATCGTGAAATACAGAAATATGCAAGGGGGAGTCAATCGGATTCGTTGGTACTAGAATGGTAGGGGGAGGGAGAGGAGGGTGGGGAATAGCGAATGAAAGAATCCTCAGAGGAAGAGGAGGGCGTGCCTATGGGGGAAGGAGGGGCGACAGGCTGGAGCACGGGTGGATCGATGTGCACCGGGGGGCTGTGGTGGAGAAAGATGAGGCAATCTCTTTCCCTTTCTTAGACATGGTGACTATGTGGGTGGTGAAAAGGAAAGTGGGGGCATGCCTATGATGAATATAAAGCAAGTGAAGCAGGTACAACACCAATTCAGGATATTACAGATAAAGTAAGAGATGTGTAGAGTGGAAAAGTGTTACCCATCAATGTAGCAAGATCAAGCTCCCGGGGGATTTGCGTAGTAGGAGGAAGCAATTCGGGAAGCCACCGCTCGCTGATCCGACAAGAAACAGGTTTTCGAAAATTTTGGGGGCTAGGGTTAGGGTTTGGGTGTTTTGATGATGGAATGTCGACGATGGCAAGGTGGCGAGGGTGGGGAAGTATGGGAGTGAGTGGGGATGAGGGTTTAGGGGCAGTATGTCGGGTGGAGGAGGTCGATTCGACAATTGGAGGGTGTGTAACTGCGTGAAGGGGATTTTCGGGGGTCGGGTGGCGGTCATCGTGCGGTAGGGGTATTTATAGGGGCGAAACTGAACCGATCGGGTGAGTTCTCACCCGATCGGGTAGGCAAATTTCGAAAGTTTCCTGTCGGCCAATAGATACAGGTGAACCGACCGGGTGAATAGTCACCCGATCGATTGACCGCTTCCCAAATCTTTCCCGAGAACATGTGATATTTCACCCGGCCACTCACCCGATCGCGATATTACTCACCCGATCGGTTGATGCGATCTCCAAATTTCCCGAAAGTTCAGCACTACCCACACGGTCAGCGACCCGGCCTCGGCTATTGTCACCCGGTCGGTTGATGAACTCTGAAATTTTTTCGAGAGTTCCCCCAGGTCACCCAGTCTGCTCACCCGATCTCATCATTCTCCACCCGGTCGGTTCATTTGGTGACAGACACGGCCGTATGCTGGTACATCCCAACCGATCGGGTGAGAACTCACCCGACCGGTTGAGGCCTTGTTTTCTGCAAAACCCAAAAATCGCCTAAGTTCCTTCACGGAAGTTGTTTCGGCTGGATTTATTTATAAAAATAGAGAAAAATAAAGAAAAAAAATGCTAAAAAGCGAAGCAAAAGTTTAGAACATGGGTTGCCTCCCATGAAGCGCTTTTGTTTAACGTCGTTTAGCTCGACGCCTCTAGCGGTGGTCAATTAGGATCCGGAGGGTTAGAGGAAGAGTTGTCACTCATTGGGGATCCGACCGGAGAGAATTCTGGTTCTCCAACTGCATAGTGTTTCAGACGCTGTTCGTTGACTTTAAACGGCTCATCCCTTCCCATTATCTCAATAGCCCCATGCGGAAAAACCTTGGTGACGCGGAACGGTCCCGACCACCTCGACTTGAGTTTTCCAGGAAAGAGCTTCAGCTTTGAGTTGAATAGGAGAACTAAGTCCCCTTCTTTGAATTCCCTCTTCAAGATTCGCTTATCGTGCCACCGCTTCAGCTTCTCCTTGTAGATCTTGGCGTTCTCATAGGCATTGAGCCGGATTTAGTCGAGCTCGTTGAGTTGTAGCTGCCGGTGCCCTCCTACCTCCTTGGCGTCGAAGTTCAGATTCTTAATTGCCCAAAATACCTTATGCTCCAATTCCACAGGAAGATGGCAAGCTTTCCCATAGACAAGCCGGTAGGGAGTCGTGCCGATAGGAGTTTTAAATGCTGTCCTGTAGGCCCAAAGCGCGTCCGGAAGCTTTGATGACCAGTCCTTTCTAGAATTGGCCACCGTCTTTTCTAGTATGCTTTTAATCTCCCGGTTAGAGACTTCCGACTGACCGCTGGTCTGCGGGTGGTAGGCACGCCCCACCCGGTGTTGTACCCCGTATTTTTTTAAGAGGGCCTCGAATTTCTTCTCTATAAAGTGGCTCCCTCCGTCACTGATCAGGACACGAGGTACACCGAACCGCGGGAAGATGTTACTTTTGAAGAACTTGGCCACCACTCTGGAATCATTGGTTGGACTGGCCATCGCTTCAACCCATTTCGACACGTAGTCCACAGCCACCAAGATATACTGGTTCCCCGAGGAGGGAGGGAACGGTCCCATGAAGTCTACTCCCCATACATCGAAGATTTCTACCTCCAGGATGTAGTGTTGAGGCATCTCATTCCTTTTGGAGATATTCCCAGCTCTTTGGCATTTATCACAGGCTTGGACATAAACATGTGTGTCCTTGAAGAGTGTAGGCCAGTAGAATCCGCTTTGGAGAATTTTTGCGGTGTTCTTGTAGGTGCTCGCGTGCCCTCCACATTGCTGCCCATGGCAGTGGGAAATGATGGAGGTCGCCTCAGTTTCAGGGATGCATCTTCGTATCACCCCATCATTGCAGGTTTTGTATAGGTGGGGGTCATCCCAATAAAATTTGCGGACCTCATGGAAAAAAATTTTCTTCTGCTGAAAGCTCACATTGTGGGGGACGAGGCACAAGCCAGATAATTTACGATGTCGGCATACCAGGGGGTCCAGGAGGAAGAGACGGAGAAGAGATGCTCGTCAGAGAGTGAATCATCGATCGGTGTAGCATTTAAATCGAGGGTAGGCATCCTGGACAGGTGATCGGCAACAACATTCTCCGCCCCCTTCTTGTCTCTGATTTCCAGGTCAAATTCCTGGAGGAGGAGAATCCATCTAATGAGTCGCGGCTTAGCTTCTTTCTTGCTCAATAGGTATTTAAGAGCCGCGTGATCCGTGTGCACGATCACCTTGGCGCCAACGAGATATTGTCGGAACTTATCCATGGCGTAGATGACCGCGAGCAATTCTTTTTCCGTGGTAGTATAATTTCTTTGGGCGGCATCAAGGGTTTTGCTCGTATAATATATGACATGAAGATTTTTATCCTTCCTCTGCCCCAAGACGGCACCAACCGCATAATCACTAGCGTCACACATCAGCTCAAAGGGTAGATTCCAGTTCGGTGGCTGTATTATGGGCTTGGAAATCAAAGCTTGCTTCAAAGTGCGGAAGGCCTCCATAAACTCCTCGCTGAAGACGAAAGGCACGTCCTTCACGAGGAGTTGGGTCAGCGGCCTGGAAATCTTCGAGAAGTCTTTTATGAAGCGGCGATAGAATCCCGTGTGTCCTAAGAACCCACGGACTCCTCGAAGATTGAGCGGTGGTGGAAGCTTTTCAATCACTTCAACTTTAGCCTTATCAACCTCGATTCCCCTCGAAGAGATGACGTGCCCCAGCACAACTCCCTCTTGGACCATGAAGTGGCACTTCTCCCAGTTTAGGACTAGTCCCTTTTCCTGACATCTCTCCAGGACCTTAGTTAGATTACTGAGGCACGAGTCAAACTTAGTTCCATAGACGGAGAAGTCGTCCATGAAAACCTCCATGATGTCTTGGGAGTAGTCGGAGAAGATAGCGGACATGAGTCTTTGGAATGTAGCAGGGGTGTTACAAAGTCCGAACGGCATTCTTCTATAGGCATATGTCCCGAATGGGCAAGTGAAAGTTGTCTTCTCCTGGTCATCGTTATGAATAGGGATCTGAAGAAATCCTGAATACCCGTCCATGAAACAGAAATAATTATGCTTCGCCAGTCTCTCGAGCATCTGGTCAATAAAGGGGAGAGGGTAATGATCCTTCCTCGTAGCCTTGTTCAGCTTTCTATAGTCAATGCACATCCTGTACCCCGTGACGGTCCTCGTTGGAATTAGCTTGTTCTTCTCGTTGCGAACCACCGTCATTCCTCCTTTCTTGGGTACGACGTGCACCAGGCTAACCCAGCGACTATCGGAGATAGGGTATATAATACCGGCATGTAGAAGCCTAACAATCTCCTTTTTTACAACCTCCATCATTATGGGATTTAGCCTCCGCTGTGGCTCAATCGAGGAGGCTTTCTCATCTTCAAGCAGAATTCTGTGTGAGCAGATGCCTAAGCTAACCCCTTTTAAATCCTCAATTGCATATCCAAAAACTCCTTTAAACCTTTTTAAAACACCAAGAAGTTTGGTCATTTGGTCTTCGGGCAGTGAAGAGTTGACTATGACCGGAAGGGTCGAGCCAGCCCCCAAATATTCATATTTTAGCCCCGGCGGTAATTCTTTCATCTCAACTTCTTGAGGCCACGACGCATACTTCTCAAGCTGAGCATCCTCAAGGGAAAGGAGTTCTTCGTGGATTTCTCGGAAGCCAGCATTCGGAACCTCATCCTCGGCCACGGTTCCGCATGGCAAAGTTTTGCAAGGTATAGTGGGAACGATCGAGGAAGGCACAGGGTCTCTTTCAAGCTCATAATAATTGTCCGGGAAGAAGGCTTCTAAGTGAAAACAGGTTTCAATTGTCGATGGTTCCCCACAACTGTTTCTAGCTTCCTCATTGTCCAAAGATCATGGACGCTCAATAGAAGTCTGCAAGGAATAGATTGATTCCTGTCCAGCGTAGCCTACAAACTCAGTCGGATGGTTCTCCTGACAAAACTCCGCGGACAACTCTTCTTCACTGAATTTGGGACCATGGTTGTCGATATACGCCACTTCGCCATGAGGAAAGAGAGTTGCCATGGCAAGGTGCTCCTGCGTATCTCGATATCTCCTCTGACTTTCCACGGCGGCAGACAGGAGGGATAGTATATTCGAAGTATTCAGGGATTCCGCTAAACTCTGCGCCAAACAGCGGATATGGTGAGAGTGATCCCAGATGTCTCCTGAAACTGCATGCAACATCCTTGCCGTGGGGCCAGGATCTTATACGAAAGGAGAGAGAGAGAGAACTGCACAAGTGGCAAACACGTCAAAAGCACGGGTTGCATAAACGGGAACCGAAAGTTGCGATGAAAGCACGGCGATTCAGTCAATTAGCACTATACAATTACTATCCACAGTATGTCCTAGTGAAATTGAAAAGTGCAGAGTGCGAAAATTATCGCTAGGTAGGGATAAGAGCTAGACACTAGGGTTCAAGAGATCCTAAAATAACAAGCACGTTGCCTCCCCGGCAACGGCGCCATAAACTTGACGTGCCCCCAGTTTGCGAGCCGCAAATGGCCGGGGGACCAGCGTGAGGGTTTAGATATTTGTAACTGCAAGCGCACGGTGTTGTAATGTGGCTTGGGGGTCGAACACAGGGAGGCTAGGATGTGCTTGTGTCAAGGAGGACCGAAATCACCCCGTGGGCGAGCTAGCCCGGATCGGTTGATGGGTTGTCACGGTAAAGGAATGCAAGGTATGAACAATAAGAAAATAAACCCGGGACTTTGGTTTCCACTCCAACGAGCGACTCTCGTCGATACGGCCTACGGGTAGGATGGCGATCGGAATTAGGGTCTAATGGTGAGACGTTGCCTCTGAAAGTGGTACCGGCATCCCATGGGCCCGATATTCCGGTCGGTGCCCAGGATGATACACCGGACTTCCCGGGTTCGATCAGTGGGCACTCCCGTGTCCATTAACACTGATCGATTCCTGGAGCACTAAGCTCGCAACGATAACTCCCAACGTCTCATCCTGCCGCTCCCGCGCGCTAGGATTCAGCGTCTACGCTAAGGGCGTGAGCTATGGCTAGGGAGTCAATCGCCAAGTTTATTCCCCCTTGGCCCAACGGTCAAAGGCGGTCTTTTTCCCACCGATGACAATAAAGCACCCCACGTAACCGTTAGATTCCTAATCCCTATCGATTTCCTAACCCTTTGGATGCATCGGGAAGAGCCCCTGAAGGGGTTTCCGCCAAAATCCCAAATTTGGGATCTACTCACACATATTTACTAAAAAGCAATCTAAATGAAAATTAACGGTAGAAAACATGATCCGACAATAAGAAAGCAATAGTAGTGAAGCAATTAATATAATACTAAAGTTTAAGAAAGATCCGAAAACTTACAATAGAAAAGTAATTACAGCCGTCACAAATAGGAGAAAACAGTAAAAACTGATAGCTCCCCGTTTCTGGAACCCTAGGGGTCCTATTTATAGGATCTCGTATCACCCGATCGGTTGACAAGTCAACCGATCGGGTGATCTATTACAAATAATAAACAGAAAACGGCGGAGTTTCACCCGGTCATATGAACCGGTCGGTTGAGTTCTTGGGGTGACCGATTGGATCTTGGCGCCATCGGGTGAAGGGGTCGGTTGGGTGCCCGTGTCTCGGCTCCTCAGCATCAGCTACAGATGAACCGATCGGGTGAAGGTCACCCGATCGGTTGGAAATTGAGCTCCGAATTCCAGAGACTTTGAGCTTTTGACCCGGTCACTGAACCGACCGGGTGACTTCTCGGGGGCTCCAAGCTGCGTCCGGGTGGTGCACGCGTGCATCACCCGATCGGTTGGAGATGACCAACCGACTGGGTGAGGGGCTGAAAGATGTAATCTTCGTCGTTTGACCCCCTGGATCACGCGTGACTCCTCCCGTTGCTCCGGGGACACATGATATCATCGTTTTGCGTCCCAAATGCCAGCAAACTCCTGCAAAACACGGAAAATACAGAAAAGTGAAAGAAAACAAGAAAATACAAGAAAACACGAGAAAACAAATAAAATACGGCGGTAAATACGGAAAAACATGGAAGAAAACGCGCGTAAAAATATGAAATATAAACGCACGTCACCTACGTTTACCCAGGTTTCCAAATAAATAACAATAAATAAAGACACGTAATTTTTCTTTATACACTTGTAGTTATTTCTTTTACTTGTTACAGTTGTAATTACTTGATACTCTCGTATGACCATGAACGTATTGTATTTCCTTTATGTTGCTAACATGTCTCATTTTCTTTATGTCATTATTGTAACTTTAATGTTTCCATTTATGTTTCATTTCATATGCCATAACATGTCATACATTGCATCTTGCATGACTATTGAATAAAATGTCATACTAGTTAGTCATCCCTACTGGACACGCTTTGACGTGAGTTGATATTGTCCTTTGGAGGTGCAACTTGAGTTGAAATCTATTGATGTACATTTGTATCAGATGTTGTGTTGGCCCTTATATTAGCAAGGTAAAATTGTGCATGTACTCTTTGTGATGTTGTATAAGTGGAATGTGTTCTCCTTATTGTTGTATATGGAGCATTACAGGTACTATCCCAACATGTGTGCAGTGGCTTGCCTCTGTCTTCTTCCTCTCCTTCCCTTCTCTTTCTTCATCACCTCTGCCCCTTCAAGAATACTTGGGATAGTTTCGAAAATCCCGGGTATCCTGCAGAGCGGGGCGTTACACCAACTCATTTGATGAGGTGGAGCAATCCGAAGACTCGAAGCGATGGAGAAGTGCGATGGACGAAGAGATGGAATCACTGGCGAAGAACGACACATGGGATCTCATGGAGATTTCGAAGGGCAAGAAGGCAATTGGGTGTAAGTGGGTCTACACCAAGAAGCAAGGGGTCGAATCAGGAGATGTTTGTTACAAAGCTCACCTCGTAGCGAAGGGCTTTGCACAGAGAGAATGTATGGATTACAATGAGGTCTTCTCTCCTGTGGTGAAACACTCGATTCGGATCCTGTTGGCATTGGTTGCATAGGTCGACCTTGAACTGGTACAGCTGGATGTCAAGATGACATTCTTGCATGGAGAGCTCGAAGAAGAGATCAATATGGCTCAGCCCGCTGGCTATGGGAGTGATGACGGTCGTGCATGTCAATTAAAGAAGTCACTATATGGATTGAAGCAATCACCACGTCAATGGTATAAGCGTTTTGAATGCTTTATGACAGATGATCAAGTGTATGTTTGCGGTCCCTATGATCATTGCGTGTTCTATCGAAAGTTGGTTGACGGGTGCTTCATCTATCTTCTACTTTATGTCGATGATATGCTCATAGCTTCATCGAATAAAGAGGAGATTCGGAGATTGAAATCTCAATTGAGTTCTGCATTTGAGATGAAGGTTCTGGACAAGGCACGGAGGATTCTTGGGATGGAGATCACAAGAGATAGAAGTGGAGGTATTATTCATCTTTCACAGAGTCGCTATTTGAAGTCTATTATACAGAAGTTTGGCTGTGAGAAGATGAAGACCGTAGTTATTCTGCTTGCACCGCACTTCAAGCACAGTGTCGAGCAGTGTCCGAAGAATGAAGAGGAGGAGAAGCTCATGACAAGCGTACCATATGACAATGCATTAGGGGCCTTGATGTATGCAATGGTATGTACTCGACCCGATCTATCGCATGTAGTCTGCATGGTGAGTAAATACATGCACAACCCGAGAAGAGAGCACTGGCAAGCAGTGTAGTGGATCCTGCGTTACATCAATATCACAATCGAAGTCAGCCTGACATATAGTCGGAGTGTTCATGGTCCGCACACTATCAGGTATGTCGATTCTGACTATGCAGGCAACTTGGATGGTATGCGATCGATGACAGGCTACGTCTTCACCATGTCTGGTGCTCCAATATGTTGGCAGAGTATCCTTCAGTCTACGATGGTGTTGTCTACTACGGAGGCAGAGTATATGGCATTGACTGAAGCGGTGAAAGAGACGATACGGCTGATGGGTCTGATGGATGATCTGGGAGTCTACCAATAAAGGCACGATGTCCATTATGATAGTCAGAGTGCATTGCACTTAGGTAAGGATCGGGTCTTCCATGCTCGTACAAAGCATATTGAAGTTCAATTCTCCTTTGTCAGGGACTATGTGGGAGAAGACGACGACGACATCAACTTGTTAAAGATCAGAACAAAGGACAACCCGACAGACATACTAACAAAGGTTGTATCAAGAGTCAAGTTCAAGCATGGTTTGGACTTGCTCAATGTGGTTCCTCAAAGAAGTTGATGTCAGCCCCAGGATGGGGCATTGAGGCTCGGTGGAGCCAGTTGAGGCTCGATGGAGCCAGTCGTAATCCTTAGGGACATTTGGACTCGTGAGATAGTCAGCCAATCTCAGGAGGAGACATTCGTAGCTCTGGTGAAGCATTTGGTTCTTCGAAACAAAATAAGAGGGGAATACCATTTGATGCTCAACCAAGGTCAGTGAGGGTTGTTTGCTGGACAGAGGCTTGAATCTCGCCAAGGTGGAGATTTATGGTGCAGTTGGCTCGATTTGGCACAGGAGAAGCAGTTGTATGGAAGACGAGTGATTATTAATAAATATTGCATATTCTAACCTCATAATCATCTCCGCTTGTGCATATAATCCATGGAATCATGCTCTCTTAACTACATTTACGCTAAATCATCATTTGTGAGCATATGATTTTATTCTTGCACAATTTTACTTTCCTAAGCATTATAAATGTCTATTATATTTATAGGGATTTTCCTGGAATTTTCAGGTGTCTTGGAAGGGACTAAATCAACTCAAGAAGAGGAGTGCAAAACAGGCGCCTGCAAAAGCAAAGACAGTCGCCTGAAAACCCAACAGTTGACTGCCCAAACAACGGTAATCGCCTACCTTTAAAGAATTGAAGCTGGAGAAGCTGAAGACCAACTACAGTCGACTGTAAGAGGATTGACAGTCGACTGTAATCTTATACAGTCGCCTGTCATCTTCGCATCAGTCGATTGATATTTCAAATTTCTGAGGGAGCAAAAAGGGCCGACTCTCTGTTATTTTGATGTTTCTGCAGCAGGCGACTGACGAGCAAACTACAGCCGCCTGTGAATTGCACAGGCGATTGTGAGTTTTAACGACAGTCGCTTGTTGCCCTTTGGTAGGAACGACAGCCATCTTCGCATCAGTCGACTGTTGTTTGTTCGACAGTCGATTGATCGGGGGTTTTCGGCCGCAGTCTAGGTTACGAGAAACAGGTTTTTCTTAACCCGATTTCTCTCCAGTTGTTGTGAATCATTGGATGAGGATTTGGATGGATGAGATGTAACCCCTAGGGGGTATAAAACACTACTATTCATATGTAAGAAGGGAGAATGAAATAGAACTTAATCTTTTGCTATTTTTAGGTCATCTTCTTCCTTGAGAAGGAGATTAGGGTTTTTGAGAGTTCTGAGTTTTCTGATTTCGTTTTTTCTATTGCTGAGACTGACTGCTGATTGAAGAAGCTTGTATTTGGTGACAAATCTCCAACCCTCTTTCTAATACATATTTGCTTTCATCCTTTGTATTGAACTATGTCCATTTTCATGAATGCTGATTTAGTCTTTGATATGCTAGGCTAGATTCATTGTGTGGGTGTTTTGGATTGATGTAGGATGTATTGATTGCCTTAGCTAATGTTAATTTCCAGCACCCCTTGTTAATCCATGTTGTTGGGTGAATTAAACTTATGAGTAATTGGGTTTGATACTATCTATGGAGGAGCCGAAGAATGGTGGTGCTTCGTAATTGTTGCATCTATGTATCCACTGGGTATTAAATATCTTGAAATGAATGCAAGATCCTTCCAATCCATATTTCGTAATTTAGAAGTTTAATTCATCCATCAATTCAAATTGTTGATTGGGTTGTGACCCATCTATTGAATCGTGCATTATCCGAAAGGGGCCGCAGAACGGTGGTTGTGCGTGTGCACCACAACCTACATACACTACTCTCACATACCTTGAAATGGGTGTGGGAGTGATTCATAAGCTTTAATTAGGGAAAGAACCCAGTTAGCAATTACCTTTGGTGCACCCCATATGTGCTTAATTGATTTATTTCCCGATCCTCATACTTTGAAATGGATGAGCGATCGAGTTATCATGGAATTAATATTTAGCAGAGCAATTGAATAATCCTACCGATATCCTCGACACCCGCACTCTTTCTCTCCCTTGCATCCAAACCTTAGGATATTACCCTAACTCTAGGGTATTTAGATAAACCAATTATCCAAACAACCATTCACCCCCATAGGGTGGTTAGAACCCTCAACTTTTCTTTACATGCTCTGACTATTTGTGTGATTTTGCAGATTGGTTTCGTCCCTGTGGATGCGATCCCGTGCTCACCGGGTATATTATTTGCCGACCTCGTACACTTGTGAGTATCACCTTTCTGGGAGAGTCAACGAGTTATCTTGTACAGAGGTAACTCGACTGCGCCTAAATTCGACCTATCTGACTCTGCCAAGTTAGATACGAGGATACTAGGTAAGTGGCTTTGTCAGCATAGTTGGGATGTTCGATCATCAGTTCGAGTCTGAGGGTCGAATGCTCGGCATTGGATCGGTCGATCGTAATGCGTTAAAGTACATGTTCGGTCGATTGGTCGTATAAAGGCTCGAATGATGTAGGCTCGTACGTGAGGCTCGGCACTTGGGTCGTTCGACACAGAAGGAATGTCGATCGGTCGAAGGGAGCCCATTGGGATGTGGCCCACTAGGATGCGACAGAGGCCCACTTTGGCACGGTAGCATTAATTACATAAAGCGGTGATTGGATTGGATGCCGTAATTATCGGGATCCAAATCCTAGAAATTCCTAGCCAATGATGACACCTATTGTAACCTAGGGTTATATGTATATATAGTTTTAGGTTAGGGTTTTGTGTGGAATATTTTTGTATCCTTTGATAGAGCCGCCATCTGTGAGAGCCAACTCTGTGAAATTGTGTTGTGAGCTTTTGGAGAGATCATTGGGTGCTTCTTCTTCGTTGGACAAAGGTTGAAGAATTGTATTTGTCCTCTCCTTTCGTAATAAAGATCACCTGTGTTCCCCCTTGGCTGGACCACGGCTTAAAAGCATTCTTGTTTGTGCTCTCTTTGTTTGTTTCTGATCTTTCGTCCTCGGTCTCCATGATCCTATGTCTTCGGGTGTGCTATGTCGTGATTGATGGGCCTTCGCTGCACAACACAACTTGCCAACTTTCTTGGCAATTATGGTACGTGCAGATCAGCACAATGACCTAAGGCTGACAGAAGACAATTGTCCAAACCAACTTATGCATGTAACAGGTGTTAAGACGTCCCAGATCAACTTACGTATTTGAAGGTGAAACAGATTCGTCTGGATCCACTTAAATAAAGGAGTTGTCTGGAACCACTTGCATGCTACAATATCATTAACACCATCCGTGGGATCCTACAAACAACACCCTGTATAACATGTGGAACACCTGATGAAGAACCCATGCCAATGGAGAGAAGCGTGCTACCCACAACTTTAATAGGCCGGAAAATGGCAGCAAGCAAGGCTCCCTACCTTCACATGTGCCCATGGGGTACATGACACTAAATGTCTTCAACGTTGTTCATGGATAGTTGCATGGGTGTTCTTCATGCTATAGGTATTGTTTGCCCAAGTACGACACTAATAGGTATAACACAACATGCATCATACTACTTAGCATTAGTACTAGGGTGGTCCTAAGTACAAGGCATATTCATCCTATGCTCCTCTAAGAGTCCACACATCTTTTCTTCTGAGTTAACCCAAGGCTTTTAATCATCCACCCACCAACATAGGCAGTAAAATCATTCCAAATATGCACCCACCTATTGACCTAGTTAGCCAACTAACTAGGTCACACTTTTAATTTTGATGATGACAAACAAGTCATGTTGGTACTAATGTTTTCATTAAGTGATTTCAGGGCTAATTGTGCAAAAGAAATTGTTTGTGCAAAAGAGAAATTGTTTGTGGACAATTGTGCAAAAACAAATTCAAAAAGAGTCCTACATCATAAACAATTATGCATGCACCATGAAGATGAAGATTTGATTAGTCAAAGTGTAAAGATCTGATTGGATTCAAAAGGGGTTTTATCAAATGAGTAGTCCTATTTTCAATAGGATTTAATAAAGTCAAAGATTGAAGATTTGATTGGATTTTAAAGAGAAAATCTAATTCAAAAGAAGTTCTATCTTAAGATAAATCCTATCTTCAATAGGATTGAATACTCTCCTATAAGACTTATGCTACAAACGGTCAAGCAATTCTTCATGACCGAGATCCTCATCTCGATAATTGTTTGACATCGCATCAAGTTTCAGGACTTTATCTAAATTCTATTGTAGACTACATTATTATTAACTTAGGTAAATTCTTACCGAACATCTTACTGTTATTTTTAACAAGATGTTTGTACATATATACCGAGATAAATTGCCTCGAGTGCATAAACATCTCTCAACAGTAAAAGCCTCGATGGAAAAAGTACATAGATGGTGTTTCTAATCATAATGAGAAATGTGTAAGAGTCATCCAATATGGCCCAAAGGGGCGAAAGGATAAGCTTGCTATGAAGCTTGATTTCGACGCAACTAACAATAGCGCAGAGGATGAGGCAGTAGTTGTATGACTAAATCTTATTGTTGATATTAAAAGTGATGTGCTAGCCATCTTCAATGATTCCCAGCTTGTGATTGGGCAACTAAACATTGATTTTAAGGTAAATGACCTAGCAATGGCAAAGTATAAGTCTGTGAATGAGATTTTGATTAAAAACTTTAAAAAGACCGAAGTCATCCAAGAATTAAGGGTGACAATATATAAGCTGATGTCTTATCAAAGATAGCTATTAGATATAATATGAACATGGGACATGACGTCTTCTTTGCAGACTGCAGATCATTCATGTCAAACTCTTCTGCAAGTTTCCCCTTTAACCTATTGATTTCCCTCTTATCGCATGATGCAATCAGTATATCATCATCGTACATGAGAAAGTATATCATCGACCCACTGACGCACCCGAAACCTCACCTAGATTCCACTTGGCGGTGTCGCAATCGCCATGGGTGATATGGCTCCTAGACTTCAATTCCGGGCTCAATCCGCAAGCAGATGGTGTCGAGTTATAGTATAAATGATATCAAATCCCACAGAGACTGTGATAGTGTATATGGATTCTCAGTTTACTTCTAAATCTCGAAGTGAGATAGCTATCGGGTTGGAGGAGTAGTTTGGGGTGTTATTGTTGTTTCACTAATAAAAAGGACTAGGGTATTAGGGATCACCACTAAGATCGTCGGGGGTCGACGTTAGAATAGAGTCCTCACGTTGCATTAGGGTTAGGGGATAAATCCCACAATTCATACCACTCTCGTGGGTTAGAATTGTGAGGTATTTCGGTAGCTCTCTTTGACGCAATGGCGATAGCCGTCAACGTAGCGGTATAGTTCGTCGATGGATCCCCTCAAGGCACGAGCCGGGCATGGTCACGAGCCTTGGTTGGATCCACCAATTTCTCTATTCGAATCCCAAAGATACCCATTAAGCACATCAATTCCACAAACCGTGGGTATGATCTCAGTACGGGTTATCTAGGGATTCGTTATGATCGACTGAAACACATCCCTAAATCCCTAATTCAATGTGGAGATTCAGATCTACATTTTCCCCCTAGGATCTTAGAGCTAACCCATCAACCCTAGAAAGATCTACTCACACATGGTAATATTCATGAATAAAAATACTATTTTTATAGACGAAGACATCATAACAATCAAAAGAATAAAAGTAGAAGACTTACAACAAGAGATAGATAAGGTTTGCAATTTATAGATCTAGGAAAAATTCCAGATTTCCAAGAACAATAGCAATCGAGAACAAAAGTAATAATCTGAAGGTTTCGATCCAAAATTCCTTAACAAAAATTAATCTAAAATAAACTCTCAAAAATCGCCTAAGCTCCAGCTCTGAAACACTCCCCAGAAATCTCCAAAAATGAGTGGCCCTTAGGCTTCCGTAGCTCCCCAGTCTTCAGTGCTCCCAGATCGCGCCAACGGCGCTTCAGCAAATCTTTCCAAAAATGACCCTAGGCCGACCGAGTAGGCTGCTCGGTCGAGCAGTGCGTTGCTCGTTCAGTCGCTCGCTCGATCAGGCTTGTAGGAAATCCAAAAATCTTCAAAATCTTCGCTCTGCCTGCACGGGCCGAGTCAGCTCAGATCGATCTGAGCAGAGGCTGACTCGGTCACTGAAAAGTCTGCACTGGCCGTGCGCTGGAATTGCTTGATCTTCGAATTTTGACGCTGCTCGACCGAGCAGATGAACTGCTTGGTCCGAGCCATCCGCGTATCAGTCATTTGAAGCTGCTCGGTCTGAGCAGATGAGCTGCTCGACCGAGCAGTCTGGACAAACATCTCCAGGAGCCGCTGAAGCCTCCTCTCTCTCTCTCTCTCTCTCTCTCTCTCTCTCTCTCTCTCTCTCTCTCTCTCTCTCTCTCTCTCTTCTCCTCCTCCTCTAATGGCTCCAAAAGTGTGGCGAACTCCTACAGGGCTCCACCAATGAGCTCACAGGCATGTCGGATGTGTCCATACCCAAGTGGGGTCCCAAATCGCTCCAAATCCCTGAAAACTTATAAAACACTACGAAACTCGAATATAACATTAGAAACGCGATATCGTAGTAAAATGTGGGATTTGGATGCGAAAATGATATGGAATGCAGTGAAATGATGATATGAAAATAGTGGAAAAATTGGACACATCAAAATCCCCCACGCTTACCTCTTAATCGTCCTCGAGGAAGACGAATTATCGATACACTGGGAGGAATACAAAAAGGAAATAGGAAATAAAAATAAAAAGAGAATAGAATAGAACATAGGAGAGATGCTATGGATGTTCAGTCGGATCTCTGGCCTAAATAGTGAATCACGATGCTCTGAATAATAAACATACATGCTACTAGCAATTTCTAGTTTTACAAATCATATGACCGGCATGCAATACAGACAAAAGATAGGGATCTACTGAAATAACATTGTCAATTCATATCAATCTCATGCAATCCCGAGAGTCTAGTATAAAGAAGTTGGCAATGCCCTTTTCAATCACAGATACACAAGGAGCATATAGGAATCATACAATATGCAATAGAGAATAGAAAAAGTCATGCCTCTCAGTTATTCATTTTGATTCATGAAAAGTCTCCAAAAACTAAAGCATTTTGTAAAGTTTAGGTATTATTAAATCTACCCGTTATGCACCGTCTCCACTCTACTTTCATGCTCACTCATGTGATCAGCTGGTTTACCCCCCAAGCTTAGCTTGAGGCGTCGCATATAGGAATATGATATGAAATTTTTATTTTTCTTCCCAGTATAAGTGATAGCTTCTAATGAAAAGATACAAAACAATATTTATTCATTTTCTTCCTTTTTCTTTTCTTCTTCTTAAATGAATATATACACTATTTTTTCTTTTTTTCTTTTTTTTCATTTAGAAGCTATACTTTTTCTTTTTGGATTTGGGAGGTGAGATGCGGTACAGATAGCTGTGGTGGTGTAACCAGCTGATATGTAGAGAAATGTATAGATTTGTGGAGAAGGAAAATAGTATATCTCTCGGTTCACTCATAAGAGGTGCACAACGGTTTGATGAAATAATACCCAAACTAAACTCATAAATAGCATTGTTATTTTCATTCCTCTAAACGAATACTGAAAAGGCATGCAGTAAATAGCACAATAGCAGCAGGCATGCAAACAGAAGTGACTGAGACAAAAAAAACAGATGCTCCAAGTGTTCTAGTGATGCGTGAACCTAGGTGCATTACCCAACATAGATCATACTAGGTACTAATTCATGCATTCGATTTTCAATTTATTTTAAGCATTAAATCAGATAGATCAGTAATAGAAATGCACGCATATAGATAGTAAAACTGGAATTTACCCTAATAGCATGTCATTGAAAGTGAGCATCGTAAAAGACTAATAAGGCTATAAGAAATATCATCACACGGACCATCCTTGGCAAATAAAGAGAAAAAGGCGGAGAAAATAAGAAAATAAAGAAGAAAAAGATGCATGCTTGGTGAAAATAGAAAATATGATGCAAAATGAGAAAAAAGAAAACGATGTGGAAAAGTGGTGAAAACGTAAAATAAAAACTGAAATAAGGGAAGAAAATGTAAAAGAAAAAATCAAAAATAAAGCGGTAGCGCTCATCCCCCAAGCTAAACCTAGCAGTGTCCTCACTACTAAGAAAACGTTGGTAAGTAGGATATGATGCTAATAGGGGTGGGGTGGGTGGGGGTAGAAATAAAAATAAAAACTGTGCAGAAAGAAACTAAAATATGGCATGATGCAATGCAAAATGAAGATATGATGCATGGGTGGCTCTTCCCCCAAGCTATGCAAGTGTAGGGCCCCGAACAGACAGATGGGCTCAATATAAATAGGGGGAGGCAGAAACTGGTATGGACGACATCAAGCAGAGGCACCACCCTCTGGGGGTGGTGATGGGTCCCTCTGCTGTGGACCAGGAGCGGTGGGTGGATCTGGCTGGAGCTTGTGAGGTGGGTCGGTGGTGAGATCAATGGTGGCAGTCAAGGGCTCAGCTGAATATAATACCAGGGCGGAAAGGGGATCAACTGTGAAGTCCAACTCAGAAGTGGTAGAAACAGGCTCTGCAGAAGCCTGGGAGAGTGAAGCACTGAGTGGTACAGAGGGGGTCAGAGTGTCTGGCCTGGGTGGTGGAGAATGTGCAAGGATCACTGGAGGGGGTCCACGTGTCCTGAGGAGATCTATGATGGACGCCAAGTTCGACTCGACTCTCGAGCGGTGTGTCATCGTGGAGCGTACAAAGTCGTCGAAATCTCTCCGGAGGAGAGAAGTCGACTCCTCTAACGCCGTCAGGCGACCATCTGTAGTACTGGAGTTGGGTGGAGGGCGGGGGATGTGTCTGTGAGTCACCACTCTCGTGAATCGGTTCCGGGCAGCTGGTGCACGGTGTCGAGCGTGGAAGGTAGGAGAGGGTGAGCTCGAAGGTAAATCAGTGGTGGCAGAAGAAAGAGCCATCGTCGACACAGAAGAGTAGACAGACGTCGACACGCTCTCAGTTAATATGGCAGCGGAGGAGGAGAAAGTGGTGCCAGAAAGTGGAATGTGTGGACCTAAAGAGATAGGAACTGATTCTTTAAGGTCCAAAAGAGGTGGGAGGGTGGGGGTGTAGAGATATGATGCCCTCAAGGCTATTTATCTCTGTGTGAATAGCACAAATGTCTTGTTCGAAATAACAGTAAGCTGTTTGGTAATAATTTATCTAAGTTATATTATAATGTAGTTAACATTAGATATCGACTTAGGTAAATTCCTTAGACTTTATGCAAGGTCAAACAGATATCGAGATGAGTATCTCGATCATGGAGAAATGTTTGACCGTCTGTAGCATAAGTCTAAAAGGGTTCGTGGTCGTAGATGCTTCGAGACAAGGATATCGAAACATTGGATAGACCATTTTGTCTTAGTCTTCACCGTTAAGCGGTGGCGATGATCTCATGATCGTTCAACTTGGCGAGGTCGAAGACGAGACACAGGTGCTCATTAGAGAATGAGTTTACTGAACGATCCACAAGAGTTATCATATGGTTATATTGACCAATCTGTCAATGATAACTCTTAGTGATGATAGGCAAGTTGGTCTTTTGACTTGAATTCATTTTACGAACCTGTGTGTGAACGGTGCCACTTATATCACTGACCTAACTTCGAGGCTAGGCCTGTCAAAAGGTCTTTGATTGGGTGTCACTTGAAGCGTACGAGGAGAGTAATGACCAAGAGAGGATTCGTCTCTCCCGGTCAATGGAAGTTAGTGTCGTAGAGTTAGTTCCGTCTTTAGTAAAATCTCTGCGCAGAGTATGTTGGAAGAAGTCCAACATTAATTGACTAAAGATCGATAGAAACTAACAGAAGTCAAGTTAATGGGGTTAACAGTTTGACCGTACCCTAGACTTGATTTACACGACATAGTTAAGACGAAGAGACTATAACTGCGGAACTCATCACGGAAACAGTCAGGGTGGTCCGGACAATACTCATGTCAATAAGTCAACCACATAATGATGATTCCTGAAGCAGGGACGGTAACCACTGCTCGTGATCACTGCTGTATAGGGCATCGAGCCCAACCTGTTGTAAGGGTCAGGCTGTAGGGTCTCACACAGAGTGCGACCTTCATCAGTAATAGGTAGAAATTAGTTAGGGAGAATATTTTGCATTTTTGATGCAAGGGATGGAATAATTGCATTTGATGCAATATGATAATTTAAGCTTAGATAGGGACTAAATTGCATATGATGCAAAAGAGATTAAATGTGTCTTAAATTGTTTAAGACTAATATTTAATGATATAAACGCAAGGAATAATCCACGGGTAAAACGGGAATGTCCCGATCTACGCCCAGGTTCGAACGGCGTCCTAATCGGACTCCAAATGCCCAAGATATAACCAAAACATCAAAACCCCAAGCACTTATTAATATCAGCCCAAGAGGCTGATTAATAAATTAAAGGGATAAGGGGGCCCGCCATTTGGCCAGGCCCATTGGGCCGGGCGTTTTCTTTTCGGAATATACACAGGCGCCCCTTTTGGGGCGCCTGACAAAACTGTGCCGCCCGCAGGGTGCCACGCGCCCTGCCTGGCGCGTGCCAGGCACGCGCCCCTATGGGCTGCGCGCGCACAGTGCTGTGGGGCCCACATGCAGGGCCCCACGCGTAGGGTTCTGAACCCATGGCTCTGGCGACTGTAGATTTCAGAAAAGCATGGTTTTGGGTACATCTTTGGACATACGTTTGAGGGGTCAAACGTGTAGGGATCGTCTAACCCTTGCAATACTAACAACACACACTAGAGGGGGATGAATAGTGTAATGGTAATAAAATTGACCAATTAAAATTTAACTTGTAAATACGGAATTATAAATGCAAGAGGAATTAAAAGGCACAATCAATCCAAACGCAAACACAAAGTTTTACCCTGGTTCCCCAAACTTGGGTACATCAAGCCACACAAATATTCACTATATTCCCACACAGAGAAGTGAATACAAATCTCACAAGGAGATACCCCACAAAGAGGATTTATGCCCTACACAAGGACCCAACCAATCCTACACGAGGATCAAGACTCCCACACAGAGAATCACTAACTCCCACTCAGAGAATTAGGGTTAGCCCTACACTAGGACACTAGAACTCCCGCAAAGAGAGTTAATTCCACAAAGAGAATTCCCTAGTCCCACAAAGAGACAACCTCCCACAAAGAGAGAAACCCCCACAAAGAGAGTATCCTAATCCCACAAAGAGAAATAGGAAAACGAATTACACCAAGTAAAGTAAATACTCTTACCTATGCCTTGAGATGCTTACTTATGAATGAATGCAAGGCATGGAAGATGATCTCCAAGTGTTGGAATATGCTTGAGAGCACTTGGATGATTTCCCTTGAGCTGGACTTCAATGCATGAAGAGAGATGAGTGCTCAAAAGAGGGAAATGTGGGAGCTTGAGAGTTGCTTATAGATCTCTTGAGATTTTCTATAGAGTCAAGAGTTATCAAGAGTTGTCAAGAGTTCACAAGTGATGGCAGCACACGCATATATATAGGAACCCTATATCAAGCCCAAAAACCCAAAGAAACAGCCAAATGAACAGATCTGCAACGGCTAGAAACTGGGTGAAAACAACAGGAATAGTCGACAGTTGATCAAAATACAGTCGACTGATCAACGGCTAGAAAATATCCAACGGCTATAATCTGAGCCAGGACAGTCGACTTAAGAAGACAATAGAGTCGACTGACAAACAGGACAGGCGCCTGTTAATCCTTCAGCAGACGACTGCTGCAGGGGATGGATCGAAACAGAGAGCTGCACTCTTTGTCCAATTCTTCGCACAGGCGACTGGTGTTTATTCTACAGTCGTCTGTCAAATAATCCGGTGACTGTACATTCTTCATCAGTCGTCTGCAGGATAAAATGGAGAGAAGACAGAGAGATGCAGAGATTGCACTTGTTGAGTATTGGACTCTCCACCTTGATTTTGATGATGATCAAACACAAATCATTGTGACTAACTCTTGTGCTTGCAATTAACTATAAAGTCACCAATCAGATTCTAGAAGATCAAAAGTGACTACATGTGTTGATTCAAGTGGAGGACTTGGTAGATCAACAAAGGTGAAGCATTGGCTTGAAGAACTCAAATGCTACTTCAAACCTCAAGCCAATGTCATCAACAAATGAATAGAGATTCAATCCAAAGAGAAGAAAGGAATGGATGAGTCAAAAGCTTCGAAGACTATGACGTTGAAGATATTCAAGTCATTCAACTAAAAGACTCAAGTCCATGAAGATTTATGGAGATCGTCGCCAAAGTAATTTGTTCATCTCAAGCGACGTCCCAAGACTTTCTCAGAACGCGTGATCGTTGTGCCTGGAGCTTCGTTGAAGCTCAAGGAGTATTCATGAAGTCAAGGGATTCGGACTCTCCATGTTGAAGCTTTGAAGACGGTTTGTCGTGTTTACTTTTATTGTCTTCTAGCTTCGGTTTAGTAGAATGTTAAGCCTTGAGTAGTACTTGCCTAGAAATCTTCATATCTTTCATATCGTATCTGTAGGGTTGCCTTAAAAGCCATTAGAATCTTTCCCGAAGCTTATCGCTTGGCTTCGTATGCATCTTAGTTGGTTTAAGTAGAAGAACCAACCGACTAGATGACGATCTAATCGGTTAGAAATTCTTCTTGAACCGACTAGACATCCTAGTAAAATTCATCCCATTCACTGTTGGTCAATTAGTCGGTCCAAGAAGGTTTACCGACAGACTAGATGACGATCTAGTCGGTTGAAAATCCTTCTCAGACCGACTAGTTGTCCTAATCTATTCAAGCCTATTTGTTGACCTAATTAGTCGGTCCAAGAAGGTTCACCGACCGACTAAATGACGATCTAGTCGGATGGTGTCTCTTCTCAGACCGACTAGTTCTCCTAAGTGAAATTCGACTTCTTTACTGTTGACTGATTAGTCGGTCCAAGAATGCTCACCGACCGACTAGTTGTCAAACTAGTCAGTTGATGTTTCTTCTTAGACCGACTAGTTTTTATATCTCTTGAATTCATTATCTTTGCCGTCAACCTTCTAGTCGGTCCAAGAAGGTTCACCGACCAACTAAATGACGATCTAGTCGGTTGGCGTTTCTTCTTAGACCGACTAGTTCTACATATCTTGATTTCGTTGTCTTCCTTCTTAGTTGGTCCAAGAAGAATCACCGACCGACTAGTTGCCAAACTACTCGGTCAGTGATCCTTCTTAGACCGATTAAGCAGCTTCAAAATAGAGCCGTTGGAGCATTTAATGCTACGAATTTTGTGACCGTTTTCTCTCTTCCCTATATAAGTTGGAGTGCTTCTAACCAGGGATCTAAGGCTGAAATTAGAGACATTTTCACATCTTTAAAGAGAGCCATTCAACTCCAATTCCAAGCCCTCTCATCTCACAAAAATCTCTCTCTCACTCTTTGAGCACTAATTTCTCAAGAGAGATTCTCATACCTTGTGAGGTTCTCAAGCTAAGAGCTTGAATCCAAGTCACCATCTTCTCCCTAGCCATCTATTGCTGCTCATCTTGGTGGAGCTAGGGTTTGGTGATCTCATCTTCCTCAAAATCCATTCTTGTCCTAAATTGGTAAGTATTTCTCAAGGTATAGGATTTTGTGGTAAGAAGTTTTATATTTCAATCTTTATACTTCACATTTGTTGTATTCTCACGATGGTGAGAGGATTGGCTTGATCCCAAGTTGTGGGAGTCAAGATTTCGTTTTACTCTCGGTTTGTGAGAGTTTGCTTAGTCCCAGGTTGTGGGATTAAGGTTTTGCGTGTTCCCGGGTTGTGGGATACACGGACATCGATTGTAGGTCGATTGCACTTGTGGGGTTTCCGCAAGTGGGCTAAAAGAAATCTCTAGAGGTTTGCTAGAGTATCTGCAGGGGATCCGGGTGTTGCTGGAGTAGGGCACCGGTAACAAGTCGGGGAGACTTGGGTGGCACCGAACCAGGGTAGATTGCTTGTTAGCTTTGCATTATTCCTTGTGTTGTTGTTGACTTATTGTATTCCGCATTTGTTGGTTAATTAGGGTTTTATTTGCCGTAAATTCCTTATAATTTTATAAAAACTATTCACCCCCTCTAGTGTTTGTTCCTCATAGCACAGGGTCACTACAATTGGTATCAGAGCAAGGTTATAGCTATGGCAACCAATAACAACATCACACGAAGTCCTCTTCCACCATATCTCATTGGACCCAACTATCAAATTTGGTGTGTAAAGATGAAGGCCTATATTCAATCCACTGACGATGATTATTGGAAGCTTGTGGAGAAGCCCCTTCGTGCACCTACTACTTCCAAACATGAATGGACAAATGAGCAAAACAAATTGGTGAAGAAACATCAAGAGGTAATGGATATCTTACTTGATTATTTAACTTATGACATTTTTATGCATGTGTCCAAGGCAACAACGGCATATCAAATATGGCACATGCTAGCGGAGCAAGAAGAGTCCACCTCGGAGTGTTCTTCCTCCACTGATGAAAGAGATTCTTTCATGAGTTTGATGGCACGAGAGGACGACTCTAGTGACGAATAAAGCGATTCAAGTGAAATCGATAGCAACGATGAAGAGGTAACAACGGATGATCTTAAAATTGAATTTAAGCAATTATTTGATAAATATCAAAAGCTTATGCATAAATATTGTGATGCTAAGAATAAGATTGCTAGTCTCTCTAACACATCTTCATGTATCACCTCTAACAATGACACCATTGTTGAGACACTCGCTATTGAGAAAGCAAGTTTGCTTACTCAAAATGGCATGTTGAGAAATGAGGTGGAGTCCCTCAAATCTCAACTTGATCGTGTTTCCATTGTGGATAGTAACGATCTTGAGACTGAAAATCTTCAATCTCAAAACACTTGCTTGGGTATTGAGAATGAGGATCTTAAATCCCAAGTGCACGAGCTCACCACACATGCATCCACCTTGGATGCTACTATTTTTTCAATTTCGAAGAAATATGAGCTCATGTCCTCCACTGTTGAGAGATTCAACAAGGGAAAGGACAATTTGGATGATTTGCTAAAGAATCAACTACCGGCAAACCATCGTGTTGGCCTTGGTTATTCTAAGGCAAGTGCATCCAATGCAGGCACCTCCTATAGTGAAGTAACTATATATTTTGTGAGGCCATCCTCCGGTGCATCCACGAGTGGTGTCTTTAACAACTTGTGTAGTTCTACTACTAAGGAAACCACCAATCCTATTCCTTCCTCCTTTGGAAAGAAACCCACTTTGGGTGGACCTCCAAAGAAGGGTCTTGCATTTATGTACACCAATACTATGCCACGTAGGAACACACCTCCTACTTCACATGTTCACACGAATGATGGTTTTTATGTTCCACACTCACGAGCACGTGCAAACACTCATTTGAGACACTCTCAAGCACGTACTCATGCTCATGCACCTTCACATGCTTATGATCACACATCACATCCACATGTGCATGCTTATTCTCATGATCATCCTCATGCATACACACCTCATGTTCATCCACGTATGTATGCAACACCACAACATGGATCATATGCCCATCATCATACTTTAGCACAACACAATGTTCCTCATGCTCTTGCTAGATCTCAGGTTCCTAGGCCACATGCACCACGTAGAAATCAACCTTTTGTGCATGCAACCACTAGGAAGAGGATACCCAAATCATACACTATTTGGGGTCCGAAGAACACTAGCATTCATGCTAAGGATATGTATGTGCAATCTTATATTCATGATATTATTTTGAATGATGATTATGTTGGGAAATCACGGTCTTCTTGGACTTGGTTTCCGAAGGGTTAGTTTCTGTTGACCCTTCTTTGCTTGGTACCATAAGTTTATTTTCATTTTATGGGTACCAAAGCATTTGTGTTTAGAATTTGTTTATTCTTTTGTTTGCATTTTGGTCTTAGATGCTCATGTTTGTTAGAAACTTAAATTCATATTGAATTTGATTTCAATTGCATGTTTATTAGTAAATCATTGTGTTTGTGATTTTCATGTCTAAAATATTTAATATTTCTTGTTGCAACACATGCGTTGGATCATATTCTTGTTTTTTTGCATGTGATTCTTGTCATGCGTTTGGATTATTATATATATACTTACTTTTGGTACTTTTGGTACATGCATGTATTTGGTTAAATATTTATCTTGTAACATGATTGCATGTTTCTTAAATATTGTGTATGATTACATTAGGATAAAGGTTACAATTATTTGAATTTAGTATTTTTAAATTTGTTGCCTAACCCATAGGATCCAAAAAGGGTTTTGGATACCAAAATTATGTGTTCTAGGTTCAATCCACATTGGGATACCAACCCTACTAACTCTTTGATTTGCAAAGACTTTCATTCAAATGGAGTTGATGGTGCTTAAGTGATGCACCAAAGTAGGGGGAGCTTAATGTTGTAAGTATATTCTTACATTTGGTTTCCATGTGTGTTGGATGCATGTAGATGTCACTTTGTGTTTGAGACTATCTCATGCATATCCTATGCTTGCATATTGTATATCCTATATGTCATTCATGTCTATGTATTTCATGTGTGTCAAATTCTTGACTTATGTGCATTGTGTATTCATAATCCTTACTCTTATGTCTATTCGAGGATTATTTATAACATGTGGGTTAAAAATTTTCATGTTAGAACTAATGCTCATTCGCATGTTTCACACACGGGACACGCTTATATTTATGTTCCACTTCACAAGCGTGCATCCCAACTTCCTACTCATGCCTCTAGACAACCTCTTCTTAAGAATCCTAAATCACTATCTTTTGGATTCCTAAGATTGTTTCTAGGCATGGTATGAACTCTCATATAGAATCGTATATTAGGAATGAGATATTCTCATGCGACTTTATATAAAAATCAAACTCATTCTTTATTTGATTTCCACCTTGCTAACTCACTCTTATTGCACTTCATTGCTTGGGTACCATGCTTGTTTGATTACTTTTTGTACCCATATATATACATGAGTTTGTCCACTACTCCCAAGTTTGCATAGTTTGTATGATTTTGTGGGAGTATGACATGTTTGATTGCTATCAGGACATTACATTTGGTATTAGATTAGTTGAGTTCGTCCACTAGCCCCAACATCATTATATGCCATTACATTTCTCTCATATTGTGTTATGCATATAGATTACTTGATTTCTCTGACTCTTGGTGTTTGATTATCAATTTTTCATATCTTCTTGATATGCCAAAGGGAAAGAGAAATTTGGTTTTGTAAATTAATACTTTATGCTTTTCATGCACACTCTTTGTGGTATTACTTTTCTTGCCTTCCTTCAATATGTGTTATGCCGTGAATGTTTTTTTGTGCACGTATGCATATTGAACGAGGAATCTTTCTTGCACACACTATTGTATTATATGTGTGTATTCATAATGATGATTGCTTGTATATTGTATTGTGATTAAATCATATGCATAGGAATTACTAGAATAGGTGTATCTAATTTCTAATGATTGAGAATTGTTAATTCCTGATATGTATGATTTTCATGATTATAATAACTCCTATTAATGCATGTCATGCATCTCTATTGATGAGGGTTATTTACAATTGGTAAATGATTGATTATTGGACTACTTGATTTTGTTCATTAACCTATTGGATCCAAAAAGTTTTTGGATACCACCAATTGTTGTATTGTCAGATTGTTGTGCAAGATCCCTACTCTACACACTCCTTGATTTACAACTGATGGATCAATTCAAAGGAAAGGATAGTGCATTGGAGATGCACACATATAGGAAAAGCTAAATGGTTGTAAGTATGTGTTTTGCACAATTGGTATTTTAATATATTGGTTTTGACTACCATATTTACAATTGGTATGTTAATATATTGAATTTGTGTAATATAGCATACTTCTTCATTAGCTCATTCTTGTCACACCCTCATGAAGATTGTTTGTTTATGTGACTGTCATGTTCATGTATGTCATGTATGTCTTATTACGACTCATGCATCATGGTAGCTATAACATTCATATAATGATTTGGTTAGTTGTTTATTGATGTTCATATCTTTGGAACACGTTGTCATCACACATCGCATTCCTCACATGCATGCTTCTGTGTGAAGATTGCTATATGTTCTGGATATGATAACTGATGTGTATGACATGCTTGCTTGTTTATTAGACTGTATTAAGTATATTGATCTTAATCTTCATTGAAAAAATTTCAATTCCTTCATTTAAGATTCATTTCTTATTGGCATGCTATACTTCATCATGTTAAATATAATTCATGCCATGTATAAGATTAATGATTTAGGATCTTTATGCGTATTTGTTCATTGTATCACCACACATCTCATACTTTTCTTATGGTTTGTATGACTATCTTTATGAGATGTATTGATATGATTTGCGGTGATCAATGTATATTACTTGTCTTTTTTAATTACTTTATGACTGATGTTTAGCTATAATTTTATTCAAGAGATCTTTCATGTCTATAGCTAAATCTTTCATGTAGGATATTTTCACAAGTGACATAACATTCATTCATATTAGTTAGTGATCTTCAAGCTATATTTCTCACTATGTCATCTCTCATCTCATGCTTATATTTTATGCTATTTTTATGAGATGTTAGAGATAACTAGTGATTTACACGATCACATAAGCTTTATATTGTGTTTGATGATATGTATATTCTGTCATAGATATTCTTCCATGAATATATCTTGATGCACTATGACTTCTTTGATGCTACCTCCGATTATATTGTGCTTACACAGCTTTTTATTCTATTCGCACAATTGGTATGCATGCATGCGATGTTCATGATAACTTTATTCGTTTATGTCCTACCTTGTGACTTTGAACGTAGACTATCTTCATGCCTTTGCTCAAAAGATGTTTTGTCACATTATGCCTCATGTTGAATCCTTTGTGATAATTGAGCTAGGATGAGATCATGTCTCTATTTGTTCACTTGGTATCTTTCTCAAGTGATGTCATGATCTTGACTTTATTTGCATGCTTTGCATACTTTGTTAGACTACATTTGGTATCAACTCTACATATCATATTTACATTTGGTATCATATTTACAATTGTTAGACTATTGATATTGGATATCGTCTTTACATGCTCATGGCATTCCATGCTTATCTTTGACTCATTATGTGAGTATCTATTCTGGAATGCATGCTAGTACTATGGTTCTTTTGAACATTGTTTCAATTAGTATCTTAGTGTACTAGAATTGTGTATGCCATACGTTTTATGATGTTACTATCTCTATTTTGGCATAACACTTTTGCGTGATATAGATATTTGATTTTCCTTGTATCACCTTGTCACCCCACATCGCACACTTCACTTATATTTGGTATGCTTACTTTTGGAGATGCTTTGTGGAGGTTAGATGGAGATACTTTTGGAGATGATTTGGTATGTCTACATTTGTTTTCTCATGCCATTATACTTAATATGTATTATTATAACATAACTTTGTACACATGGTTAAGAATTTCTATAGTAACCATGAGTATGAAGACATATTGATTAAATTGAGGGTGATTACAATTGGTATTGATTACAATGTGTATGAAAACATGTTTGTTTACTTCGTCGCTCAACGATTATATTGATTAAATAGATTTGCTAGTATGAAAACATAGAATTGTTTTCCATGCACTAAAAATGCTTAATATATCTTGCCAAGTATACAATTGGTATCACAGGACAGTCTATCACATTATGCTTATTATTATAAATTTTGTGATAATTGAGTTTGTTTGGGTATTTGACACTATTTGATCACTTGTTTTCTTTCACAAGTGATGTCATGTTATTTGCATTGTCACTTTTCTAACACTGATCACACTACTCTTTACAATTAGTATCTATTGTAATCTTTTATCACATATGCTTATTGCTTATCTTTTTGTGATAATTGAGGGTGATTGAATTGTTGTTGGATATGTGCTCTTGCATTTGATATCTTTATTTTGATATCTTGTTTTCAAATGGTAACTTTACATTAGAGAACTTTACAATTGGTAACTTTACAATTGATATACCTTTATGTTTTCCACTCTATTGTTGCATTTGTTGTTCTTATACCCACATATCTTTTTTGTTAATGACAAAGGGGGAGAGAAATAAACAAGTTGTGCTTATTAATTATTGAGTGTTAAACAATAACTTGATTCATATAGACTTTAAGTATGATCGTTCATGTATGTGATTCAGGGGGAGCATTGGTGATTAGCTTGGTTTATATTGATTACATTATATATATAATGGTAATCATGCTCATGTTTATGATGTGTATCACCTATATGATTTGTATTGTGCATGCATATTATTTCTGGTCATTCATGCGATATATACACAACCTCATGTGATGCACACACTATATTAACTGCTGAATGATGCTATTGATTATTGATATTAACTTGATTGGCATCATTGCAGGGGGAGTAAGTATATTTAATGCACAATTATTTTTTTGTTTATATTTGGTTTGTCATCATCAAAAAGGGGGAGAATGTTGAGTATTGGACTCTCCACCTTGATTTTGATGATGATCAAATACACATCATTGTGACTAACTCTTGTGATTGCAATTAACTATAAAGTCACCAATCAGATTCTAGAAGATCAAAAGTGACTACATGTGTTGATTCAAGTGGAGGACTTGGTAGATCAACAAAGGTGAAGCATTGGCTTGAAGAACTCAAATGCTACTTCAAACCTCAAGCCAATGTCATCAACAAATGAATAGAGATTCAATCCAAAGAGAAGAAAGGAATGGATGAGTCAAAAGCTTCGAAGACTATGACGTTGAAGATATTCAAGTCATTCAACTAAAAGACTCAAGTCCATGAAGATTTATGGAGATCGTCGCCAAAGTAATTTGTTCATCTCAAGCGACGTCCCAAGACTTCCTCAGTGTTGGGGTTTTGCCGGACCCCCAGAGCTAGGATCTGTGTCCGTCCTAAGTCGGACGAACCACAAAGGCACAAAAGCGCAACGGAAAACAGAAATTCAAAATTTCTACACTAGCTAAACTATTTAGCTAGGCTTTGGGGAGCCAGAACCTAGCCCGATCTATGCCAACTTTGGGTGGATCTGACCACCCCAAGAGGGATCTACTCTAAAGCGACTAATTAAATCTACACTACAAATTACTTAACCACATACCCGGAATCTTGGCCCTGGAGCAGGCAAGATGTACCGCACCGTCTTCAGAAGCTCCTTGTAGCCGAGCCGATTTGACTCGATCCGCCTGAGCCGCCTCGCACCCTCGCACCGATCCGCCCGATCCGACTTTCGCCTCCGAGCCGATCACACGCGGTAGAAAGTTTCACTTGAGAAGAACCTGCGTCTTAGACGTCCGGATCAAAATCCAAACCCCCTTTATAGTCTTGCTAGGACTACTCCGGAGAACAGGAAGAGAGAGAGAGAGAGAATTTAGTCGCCGATCAAGCTTGCTCTAAAAGTCTGGAGCTACTCGATCGATGGCTTGGTGTGTGTTTCAACGAGGAGAGTGCACCCATATTTATATAGGGAGTCGACACTCACTCTCTCGTTGCGAGCAATGTGGGACATTCCGCAAAAGAGAGAAAAATCAATTAAGCCAATTTGGCTTAATTTCAAGTTAAAGTGAGCTTTTCATAAAAGAAAACTTTAAATAATTAATTCTCTTTGCACATTAAACTTTAGACACCAAACAAGCTATCAATCCGAAGGGCTTCGAATGGTGAACGCGTAGGAACCGACGACGACGAATTTCGACTTCGTTTGACCCCTCAAACAATTACTCAAAGTTGAGCAAATTATCAAAATCCGTAGCCGTCATTTGGGGTTTCAAAAAAACCCTAAATTGACTTAAGTTGCGGGCGCGCCCGCTAAGCTTAGCGGGCGCGCCTGTCCAAGGGGGCTAAGGCAGGTGGCACGCCCGCTGGGCAGCGGGCATGCGCCCGCTGGGCAGCGGGCATGCGCCCGCTGGGCCGCAGCGGGCCGTGCCCACTGCAAGCAGAGGGCGCTGGCCCGCTGCGCCCGCTGCACCAATGGGCCGTGCCCGCTGCTGCAGCGGGCGCCCGCCCGTTTGCCCTTGCCTATGGGCCTTTTAGCCCAGTGGGTCTAACCCACTTCGCCTTGGACTGTTTTCGTGTTTCCAGGCTCGTTTGAGCTCCGATTTGGACACGGTTTGTACCTGTGTTTAAACCGGGACGATCCCGTCATTCAGGTAACCATTATCAACATGTTTGTTCCTACTAAATTTGTCGTAACCAATTTACGACACGTTTAATCATAGTTTGCATCAAATGCAACGTTTGTCCCTATTGCTATTGCGACTAACTTTCACAACTAGCTTTGTGAATATCATCAAATGATATCTCTCTCTATTCTATCTTCCTATTACTTAGACATGAACACTACTCGGTGTGAGACCCTACCGCCTGACCTTACTACAGGTTGGGGCTCGGAACCCCTAGACGACGGTCACTATGAGCAGTAGCTGTCGTCCCTGTTTCAGAATCATCATAACGTGATCGACCCTTTGACAAACGCATCATTGGGTTTGTATTGGCTATGTCAGTGATGAACTTCGTTAGCCGTAGTCCCTTCGTCAAGACTGTGTTTATGTTGGCCTAGGTTATGGTTTACTGTCAACCCTATTAGACAACATTGGTCAGTATACGGCGATCTTTATTGTATACATGTTGTACTTCTTACAACGCACTGAGGATTAACATAAAGACCGTACTGAGCCTGTAACACTAACTTCCCTTTAACGGAAGTGACGAATCCCATCTTAGTCATCTACTCGCCTCGTGAGCTTCGGGTGCAACTCAACCTAAGATCTTTCAGTAGGCCTGGCCTCGAAGCTAGATCATAGGTCTAAGCTACACCGTTCACTCACAGGTTTGTACAAACAACTTCAGGTCTTAAGGACCAGCTAACCTATCATCACCCTAGAGTTATTAAAGACAGTTCAGTTAAAGTCAACCATTTAATAACTCTTATATGGTCCTTCAGTGAACTCATTCTCCAATGAGCACCTGTGTCTTGTCTCCGACTTCACCAAGTTGAATGACTATGAGATCATCATTATCCTAAGGTAAGACTAAGACACAGTGGTCTGTCCGATGTGTCGATATCCAGTTCTCGACACATCTATGACCACGAACCGTTTAAGACTTAAGTTTATATTTGGTCGCTTACTTACTTATAATCGAGATCTCATCTAGATACATAAGGACCTAACTATAAGTCTATGGATATTATCTAAGTATATTAATACGAACGATTTTATACTTAGAATAATACGTACCAAATACAATATGAACAAGACGTATATCTAGGATAAATTGCTTTATGGGCACATATTCTCCTACATCTCCCACTTGCACTTAGGCTATTTATCTCGGTATCTCATACCGCTATAGCATATCAGTCACTTTGACATTTATATGACAAGCCTAAGAATGGTTCTACTAACGAGTATCTACAACGAATTTTAATGGATTAATACATCTCTTGATCACACAGGGTTGATCCTTTGGAAAAATGATCTCGATCAATTTTTCCTATCTTTGTATAGCTAACAATTAGCATATAGAATCTAGATGTAGGGTCTAACATTATAATCTATGAGCCAGTCTCAGCTCATTCCACTTTTCATGTGTCAATATGTCAAGTACATACGTGACACCCTGAGTCTCTATATATTCGATTAAATCAAAACAATTTTGATTCAATGTTCTATATAGATGATTTATTTAAGGTGGAAATCCTTTTTACTTAGTCCAAGAGACCGGAACCAAGTATACGAGCTTGCTCCCACTGATTTTAAGAATTACCTGGTTAAATACTTCAATATTATATTTAAATCATATTTAGATTTTATATACGAAGTTATAACCATTTTATAAGTGCTTTTGATGGAATGTACTAGTGTCAGGTTCGGTTTGACGAATGAGTCAAGTCAAGATCGGTTTAAGGAATCTTGACATTGACTCGCTCAATCAAAACGTCCTACACTGTACTTTTTCCCTTAACCACATTGTAATATTAACTCTTTTAATAACTAAATGTGGTTTATTAAGAATTAATCTTAATATGCGTATAATTGTGATCGCACACAATTAATACGGCCCTGGAACCTATACTTAACTACCAATTGACTATAACATCAAGTCAGCTTAAAAATCAACATCTTCCGAAGCTTCGCATCATCATTCAAGAATCTACGCAATCATCTCAGAAAGCCACAATCACAGAAAATTTAAGCCAATCAAATTTCGACTCAACATCAAACGTAATTCCTGAGACATTCATAAAACAACGGATTCATTAAGATGAACCGTAATTTGTTAATCCAAATAAACTTTGAGTGTAGAACACTCAATCATTGTTTTCAACTTAAAAGAAATGATACATTTTATTTAGCTAAAAATAGTATCATCATCTTCTTGATCTTGTCTCTTGAAGTCGTTGAACGGCCCTAGCAGCAACGATTGCTCAGATTCCCGACCGTCCTCCGCACTTCTCCCAATCTCCGTTTCATATCAGCCACCTGTATACATTACACAGATGTGTTTTAGTATCTCATACTATATGATTGGAAATAATTACGTTTTATTGAATTGAATTTGTACCTGAGGTAGAGGCATCCGTATGCCCCTTCTTCTTTTCTGCAAGATAGATCTTACAGTTCCTCTTCCATTGGCCAATCTTGTGGCAATGGAAGCACTCAGATTTCGACGGGGCACCTTTAGTCTTTTTCTTCCCTTTCTTTGCCTTCGCAGGTTGCGGAACCTGCCTCTTCTTACCCTTGCCTTTCGGCTGGTCAGAAGAAGCAGAGCCAACGACCAATGGAGTCGGCTTCTTCTCAATCTCCTCAAACTGCCTAAGCATATTGAGGAGACCAGGAAGATCCGTTTCAAGACTGTTCATTATAAAACCAGTGATGAAAGGCTTAAACTCAGGAGTCAAAGACTTTAGGATAATGTCTGTGGACATCTCATTGTCCAAGACAAATCCTAACTGGGCGGCATCCTCTCCGTACCTGATCATCTTGATAACATGATCATGTACGGGCTTTGCCCCCATCTTGGTGCCCCAGAGGTTGCTGGTGGCTTCGAACTTGGCAGCTCGAGATCGCTTGCCGTACAACTCTTGTGCATTAAGGAGCATGCTTTGAACATCCATATGTTCATGCTTCCTCTGCAACTCGTTGGTCATCGAAGCCAGAGTAAGGCACCTGGCCTTCTCTGCATCCCTCTGGTACAATTTGTAGGCTTCCTTTTCCTCGAAGGTCGAATCTTCTTCGTGCTTATCTGGAGCGTCCTCGAACAGTACGTATCCTATTCCGGCTAGGGAAAGGACCAACTTGATGTTCCTAAGCCAGTCTTTGTAGTTCGTTCCATCCAGCACGTTCTTCTCAACCATATATCTAAGTCCCGAATCCATTCTGCATTTTATAGATACTTTAGTCAGTATATGTTCGTAGTATAGTTTTAATAGTGTTTATAAAACTATATTCTCCCACTAAATTTATTAAAGCCATAATAAACAATTTATTATAAAATAACATTTGTGAGAGAGGGATCCGACTACCCCGAGTCTGACAACCTTGAGTGTATCTCAATAAGTTGTTTGACTCTGCAGTCGGTAGACGAACTCGTCATCAATCATAGTAACTATGATTCCCTATCGATTTTTACCCCTAGTCATTTGTGATCATGAGTGTGCTCAACCAGATCACAATGGCTAGCCTAGTCGGTCCCTTGTTTTCGTGTCTAGCCTTACTTGCCCCGTCGCTCGGTGTATGTACGACACGTCAGTTTGGATCAGGACTTAGACTACATTCTTGGTTAGACTTATGCCGATGCTCGAAGGATGAGATAATGGTTTCAGTCAGGTCAAGATGTTAATCAAGAAATCGGTTTCTATAAGATTGACATATTACGGCTTGAGTGTAGCTCAACAACCGTAACATGTTTCTTACATTTACCAACTTCTAAAACAAGGAGGGCTACGATTTATCTTGAACAAGATTATTATCGTATTGACTTAGGTATAGTCGATGGACTTACACAGTCATGAATCGACTCCTTGCGGTCCAGCGGACGCGGTCAGGGAATTGACTAAGCCAGGACCACTTGTTACCCAGTCTAGCTAGGTTGGTCCAGCAAACTTAGCTAAGCACATTGACCGACATCATGATCCATTGAAGGAGTTTTCATCAATTCTATGTTTTCCAAACAACTAAATGGCTTTTAATTAAGAAGACTAGTTAATCCTTATCAACTAGTGGATCCTAAAATTCGAAATTTTATGGATTGGTTGAACAATTTTTATTAAGTCCTTATCAACTATAAGGTTCATTTGTTCAACGTGCTACCCAAATCTAATTAGGATTTTATAAAACAATTCAACATTTGTCTTTTATGAAAATCATCAATTAAACGTTTTAATGAACTGATTTACAAACAAAGGGACTAACCTAATCTGGTATTAGATTTGATGTTGTATTGTTTTATCAAACATAACATGTCACTTGTTAATTTAAAATTTCATCTCATAAAATTTTAAACATTTAATGGCTAACCTAATAAGGTTTATGAATACATTATTCAATATGTCCATTAAAGAATTGAAACAACTAATTTATCCGCATAAATGAAAGTTTCATGTTTGTGACATCAAACGTGTATTTGAAAGTTTAAAATTATCTATATAATGAAAACACGCAAATCTAGAATTTAACAATTTAAATTCGACGATAAAACTTTAAAGCTTCAAACATTTTATCACATAAAAATAGGTAGAAAAATTATCAAATTGTTATGAATAGGCCCATTGGGCCAATTGGGTATCCAACCCACTATTGAAAGTTATAAATACACGGGTAGGGGGCTTTTAACCCCTTACACCTATTTCTCCCTAAATTCCCTTCACAACACGTTATCAGCACGATCACGCTCGTTGGAGGAGACGGCGGCTCGCGGGAAAGGAGATCCGCAAATCGCTCAGATTCAAGAAGATCGTAATCTTCTCAACGGGGAGCGAAAAGGGCATCCTTCACCAACCGTCGCCTAGATTCCTCGTCGAATCTAGAGGTAAAAATCCAAACTTTTTAGATCTAAACTTGCTTTTCTCATTAGATCTACATGTTTTAGGATCAAAAAGTTTACAAACTCGGTTAAATTCAACATTTTTAATAAGATCTGCATGTTTAAAACAATAAAAACTTGTTTTTTAACGATCAAATTTGTTGAAAAATCCGATTTTTACCTCCCCCCGCCTTTGATCCAAAAATAAAAATCCGCACGCCCGTAGGGCGGAACGGCGGCGCGCCCTTTGCGCCGCCGTCGGAGAACAAACGTCGCGGCCTCAGGCCGCGGCGGCCGCGGCCTGAAGCCGCGGCGCTGTGCCGCGGCGCTGTACCGCGGCGCTGTGCCGCGGCCTCAGGCCCCGGCCAGTCGCCGCGGCCTGCAGGCCTCGGCCAAGCGCCGCGGCCTCAGGCCGCGGCGGCCGCGGCCCGCCTGTCGCCGCCACGATGGCCGCGCCCTACGCGGCCAGCAGTCGCGGCGACACGCCGCAGGCCCCCCTAGGGTTTCCAGAAACCCTAACCCTAACGGGCTATTTTTCGGGGGAGGCCCAATATTAACCCTAATGGGTTGTTTTCATGGCCCAAAAGGCCAGAAAATTAGCCCATCCACAGAAATTATTTTATTTATTTTTAGCCCTAAAAAAGCCCAAAATAGTTAAAAGAAATTTTTAAAAGGGTTGAAAGCGGTAAAATAAAACATTATATTATGGATCAAAAAGGCTAAAAGTTTTTCAAAAAAAATGTTTTTTGCACGACACCCACATTTTTAATTACTTTAAATGCCTGTGTCTTTGATTATCTGCGTGGTTGTATGTCGCAAATATATTATCTGCGTGGATGTGCAAATATTAGGCTATGTTTTTAGGGATCAGCCAGGTTTCCGACACCGTTTTAAATTCCTGCAATTTTTCTTCTTTTTTGAGAGAAATTTTGTATGTGAGGATGAATATGTAAAAAAGAAGACCGAAGGACACCAAGAAGAAGCTGAAGGCGTTTCGCACAATGAAGATAGGGGCTTCTCTCTGAAGTTCCCGAGTTGTACTTTAATTATCATGCATTATTGATGTAACTTCGGACTGGACTCTTTTATTTTTTCGGTGTCGACTGGCTGATCCCCATAGCCTAAGGTCATTCTTTCTGTTTTCATTGTTTATGCATTAAACTGCGTGGTTGATTAATTAGCTTTAATACCATGTTTTAATGTCACAATGAAATCCCTTAACAGCATGCGTGATTGTTAATTTTTAGTAATTAATTATTCACATTACCTGAAAAAAGCATGTATGTTAAAATCACACTAATTAAAATTCATGCCATAAAAATGACTACATGCGTGGATGTCTGTTTTATTCAGTCTTAATGATACATGCTACTTTTCTTTACATGCTAGATCATAAAATGGCCAGACTCGCAAATGTAGACTTCTCAGTCCTGAAGGCTGATGGGTCAAACTACCTGAGTTGGCAGTTGGACCTGAAGTTCCATCTGCGCTCTCATGGTTTCAGTCTCACACAGACTGAAAAGGCAACAACTAGTACTGCCCCAGCTAACAAGGAGGCTTCAGTGGAAGCACCTCATACAGAGGAAGTTTCCGATATATTAAAGGCGAAAGCCATTATATATATCAGGAAACACTTAGACTTGACCTTAAAGGACGAGTACCTCACTGTAGAGGACCCTTACGAGCTGTGGGATGCACTCGAGGAGAGGTACAGACATCAGAGGGATGTCATACTCCCCCGTGCACAGTACGAGTGGACTCACCTCCGCATACAGGATTTCAAATCCGTAGCGGAGTATAACTCAGCTCTTTTCCGCATCACCTCACGCCTGAAGTTGTGTGGTGAACCAGTGACGGAGAAGATGTTGCTGGAAAAGACGTTTACGTCCTTCCACGAAAAGGACATGATCCTTATGCAACAATATCAAGAGAGGAAGTTCACAAAGTACTCTGACCTTCTTTCATGCCTGCTCATGGCTGAACAGAACAGAGACCTGTTGGTTGCCACCCACAACCTGCGCCCTCCTGGCTCCGCTCCATTGCCACCTCCTGCAGAGGCCCACTTCCAGTCTTCCCAGAAGAAGAAGACGGACAAAAAGGCAAAATTCCAGAAATGGAAAGAACAGAAGCAGCGGAAGAAGGCCACTCACCCAGCTCCTCCCCAGAACCAGAAGTTCGTGGACAAGAAGCAGAAGAGGATTCCCAACAAAGGAGGCACTCCCAAGAAAGACTGGGAGGACAAATGCTCAAAATGCGGGATGACAGGCCACTGGTCCAGAATCTGCCGCACAGCAAAACACCTCCAGGACCTCTACCAGGCAAGCCTCAAGCCTCGAGCTGAGACAAACCCGATGGAGAGCGCAGCGTTGGCAGAGACCTCATGGACTCCTGAAGATTTCATGGGAGATGACACTCTTTAGATCTGGACCACTTTTATGCAATTAGCAATGTATCTTCTATTTTATGCATCGTATCTAGTGTTATTTTCCATGTCAAAACAATATTTTTGAGCATTTATCTTTATGAAAGTAGATCTTTTCTCTTCATTTATTGCTTGAATGTCTTTCCCCTTTTAGATATGGAACTTATCTGCCTAGTGGACAGTGCATCGACGCACTCGATCCTTCAGAACATAGACTATTTCACGAGCGTAAGTAGCTATTCTGGCCAACTGAGAACAATCTCAGGACCAGCAAACATAATCGAAGGATCAGGGGAAGCAATTATATTGCTCCCCGGCAACACAAAAATAACACTTAAAAATGCGTTATACTCCCCTAAATCCATCCGAAACCTCCTAAGTTTTAAAGACATCCGTCTAAACGGATATCACTTAGAGACGGTCGAGGAAGATAAAAGGGAATACTTGCTTGTAACGGCTCTTACAAATGGTTCAAAAACCATTGTGGAACGTTTCAAAGGACTCCCTTCGGGACTCTACCAAACAAGTATACAAACTCCAGAAACATCCATGGTGGAGCACCTGCAGTGCCCCCAAACACCAGAATTCCAACTCTGGCACAGTCGACTGGGACACCCTGGTTCTGTTATGATGTACCGCATCATAAAGAACTCCAGGGGCATTGACCTGAAGAACCTGAAGATTCTTCAAAAAGGCAAATTCCCATGTCCACCCTGTTACAAGGGAAAACTGATCACGAGACCCTCTCCACTGAAAGTGGATGTAGAGTCTCCCAGCTTTCTGGAAAGAATCCACGGAGACATTTGTGGGCCGATTCACCCAGCAAGTGGTCCGTTCAGGTACTTTATGGTCCTGATAGACGCATCAACTAAGTGGTCACATGTGTGCCTACTGTCCACCCGTAACCTAGCACTATCTAAGCTATTAGCTCAGATAATAAAGTTACGGGCCCACTTCCCCGACCACCAGATAAAGAAACTTCGTCTGGACAATGCGGGGGAGTTTACGTCACAAGTCTTTCTAGACTATTGCCAAGCTCAGGGAATTGAAGTCGAACATCCTGTAGCGCATGTTCACACCCAAAATGGGTTAGCAGAATCTCTAATTAAGAGACTGCAATGGATCGCTCGTCCATTATTACTTCAATCCCAGATGCCAGTGAATGCGTGGGGTCATGCAATTTTGCATGCTGCATCTTTAATAAAATTAAGACCCTCTGGAGGTCAGTCATCTTCTCCAATGCAACTAGCACTTGGAGCCCCACCAATTGTCTCACATTTGAGAATATTTGGTTGTGCAGTATACGTCCCCATAGCACCACCACAAAGGACAAAGATGGGTCCACAACGTCGCCTAGGCATTTATGTTGGGTTTGACACCCCCTCCATAATTAGATTCCTAGAACCCCTTACGGGGGACGTCTTTAAGGCACGTCTAGAAGACTGTGAATTCGATGAAACATCGTTCCCAAGACTAGGCTCACAGACAAAGAAGCCCGAAGCTTCAGAAAGTATCACTTGGGATACAAAAACTTTATGTCACTTTGATCCGCCAACAAGCCAGTGTGAGGAGGAGGTCCTGAAGATTCTCCACATCCAAAACACTGTCCATCTCTTGCCGGACAAATTTACTGACAACCAGAAGATTGTCAAATCACACGTCCCTGCTGCTAACACTCCAGCTAGGATTGACATACCGCAACATGGATGCAATTCGCCTGCAGCAGAAATGGTTGGACCCCTCAAAAAGAGAGGACGACCACCGGGATCCAAGGACCAAGTCCCTCGAAAGAGTAGGAGCCTTGGCAATGGTAAACAAATACCACCACAGGATGCAAATTTAAACCCTGCTACCCCATCTCTCCCAAACTCTCATGAAGAGGAAAAACCGGGAGAAAATGAAGTATCGATACACTATGTACGAACTGGGGAGTATTGGGACAGAAAAAGCACAACAATAGATGACACATTTGCGTTTAATATTGCCATCAATGTCGCGTACTGCGACGATGATATTGAACCACGCTCTCTGACAGAATGCAAAAGCAGAGATGATTGGCCAAAGTGGAAAGCGGCAATAGGAGTGGAGTTGGATTCACTCACCAAACGCAAGGTCTTCGGACCAATAGTCCAGACACCAAAAGGTGTAAAACCTGTGGGTTATAAATTGGTATTTGTTAGAAAACGAAATGAACAGAATGAGATCGTACGCTACAAAGCAAGGCTTGTAGCGCAGGGTTTTACCCAACGTCCTGGGGTGGATTTTGAAGCCACATACTCCCCGGTCATGGACGCGATCACCTTCCGATTCCTCATTGGCATAACCGCACAAGAGGGTTTAGATATGCAACTCATGGACGTGGTTACTGCATACCTATATGGCAACCTAGACCGAGACATCTATATGAGATTGCCTGACGGTTATTCTTTGCCTGCAGCACTAAAAGAGAGAGAACGTGACATCTACTCAGTGAAACTGCAAAGATCATTATATGGTCTAAAACAATCTGGAAGGATGTGGTACAACAGACTGAGCGACTTCCTTGCACAGCAAGGATTTAAAAACAACCCAGTCTGTCCTTGCATCTTTATAAGAGCAAAGGCAACAGGATTTGTAATTATAGCCGTCTACGTAGACGACTTAAACCTCATCGGATCTCCTGAAGAGATCGCAAAGATTTCTAGAAGCCTGACAGAAACTTTCGAGATGAAAGACCTCAGAAAATCAAAATTCTGTTTAGGCCTTCAGATAGAGCATCTTAAAGATGGGATCCTGTTACACCAGTCAACTTACACATCGAACTTATTGAAAAAGTTTCAGATGGATAAGTGCCACCCCCTCAGCACTCCGATGGTCGTCAGATCATTGGATGTACACAAAGACCCCTTCCGGCCGCTGGAAGAGGGGGAGGAAGTACTAGGCCCCGAAGTGCTTTATTTAAGTGCTATCGGTGCACTCCTTTACATGGCTAACTGCACTCGCCCTGACTTAGCGTTCGCAGTAAACTTACTAGCCAGATATAGTGCTGCACCTACACATCGGCACTGGGCCGGAGTTAAGCATCTTCTGCGCTACCTCCAAGGGTCCATAGACTTAGGTCTATTCTATAGGAAAGGGGCATCAACTGGTTTAGTTGGTTATGCTGACGCAGGTTACAGGTCCGATCCTCATACAGAGAAGTCTCAGACCGGATACATGTTCACATATGGCGGCACTGCCATATCCTGGAGATCTGTGAAGCAGACCATGACGACCGTCTCATCCACCCACTCAGAGCTACTTGCGATCTTCGAAGCAAGCAAGGAATGCTTTTGGCTACGCTCGGTGATCCAGCGCATACTCACCTCCACCGGCCTGACGACCGGCGTTCTTGCACCCACTACACTCTATGAAGACAATGCAGCATGTATAGCCCAGCTACAGGACGGCTACATCAAAGGTGACAAGACGAAGCATATCTCCCCCAAGTTCTTCTGGACGCACGACCTTCAGAAGCAAAAGCAGATTGAGGTACAGAAGATCCAATCATGTAATAACTTGGCGGATTTGCTTACCAAATCCCTGCCTACTAGTATCTTTGAGAAACTTGTATATGGGATTGGGATGAGGAGAGTGAGTAAATGTAAACTGGGTCAGGATGAGAGAACTATGAACTCATAGATACATAGAAGACTGATGTATAGATTCATAGGAAATCTGCAAGCCTGAAGCTTGGTCAGATAAGGGGGAGTCAACTGCAGAGTTGTACTCTTTTCCCTTGGCTACAGGTTTTTTCCCACTGGGTTTTCCGTAGTCAAGGTTTTGACGAGGCAACCTCGTTGACTCTGGATCCTGAAGTATCCACCCCTTGACACATCCCCAAAACAGGGGAAGTTATGGGTTAACTGTTCTTTCTTTAACAAGACAGTTACCCTAACTCGGATCCTGAAGAATCCACCTCTTATTTCAATGTTGATTGGATAAGGGGAAGTGTTATGAATAGGCCCTTTGGGCCAATTGGGTATCCAACCCACTATTGAAAGTTATAAATACACGGGTAGGGGGCTTTTAACCCCTTCCACCTATTTCTCCCTAAATTCCCTTCACAACACAAATAATTTTAAAAACTAGACTTTAAAATTTTAATCAATTATTTCCAAAATTAAAATATCGCATAAATAATTTTAGAAACCTATATGTAAATTAAAAGAAACTAATTATCTTTTCATCTCATGAAAATAAAGCAGTCCTAAGATTTACATGTCTACTAAAGCAATTTTAAAACACCTTTTTAAAATCATTAGAAATCGATTAAAAGCTTTCAATCAAAGTTTTTAAAGTTTCTAATCTTTATGTAACTTAAGAAAAATTAAATTTCAAAATAAAATATTTCTTTAAATTACATAAACATTTAAATGCTCGAAAAACAATATTTATAAAGCATTTAAAACGTTCGAGATCCATTTAAAATTATCGCATAAGATTAAATTGTCCCAAAAAAAATTTCGTGTTGCAAAAACGATTTTTGAAACACAAAACAATTATTAAAACTTATTTAACATAAAGCCAAAAAAAGTTTTATATGTTAAAATTAAGCAATTTAAAAGATTTAAAAAAGTCGCTATAGTAGATCTATAGCATAACCATGGCTCTGATACCGCTATTGGGGTTTTGGCGGACCCCCAGAGCTCGGATCTGTGTCCGTCCTAAGTCGGACGAACCACAGAGGCACAAAAGCGCAGCGGAAAACAGAAATTCAAAATTTCTACACTAGCTAAACCATTTAGCTAGGCTCTGGGGAGCCAGAACCTAGCCCGATCTATGCCAACTTAGGGTGGATCTGACCACCCCAAGAGGGATCTACTCTAAAGAGACTAATTAAATCTACACTACAAATTACTGAACCACATACCTGGAATCTTGGCCCTAGAGCAGGCAAGATGTACCGCACCGTCTTCAGAAGCTCCTTGTAGCCGAGCCGCTTTGACTCGATCCGCCTGAGCTGCCTCGCACCCTCGCACCGATCCGCCCGAGCCGACTTTCACCTCCGAGCCGATCACACGCGGTAGAAAGTTTCACTTGAGAAGAACCCGCGTCTTAGACGTCCGGATCAAAATCCAAACCCCCTTCATAGTCTTGCTAGGACTACTCCGGAGAACAGGAAGAGAGAGAGAGAGAGAATTTAGTCGCCGATCGAGCTTGCTCTAAAAGTCTGGAGTTACTCGATCGATGGCTTGGTGTGTGTTTCAACGAGGAGAGTGAACCCCTATTTATATAGGGAGTCGGCACGCACTCTCTCGTTGCGAGCAATGTGGGACATTCCGCAAAAGAGAGAAAAATCAATTAAGCCAATTTGGCTAATTTCAAGTTAAAGTGAGCTTTTCATAAAAGCAAACTTTAACTAATTAATTCTCTTTGCACATTAAACTTTAGACACCAAACAAGCTATCAATCCGAAGGGCTTTGAATGGTGAACGCGTAGGAACCGACGGCGACAAATTTCGACTTCGTTTGACCCCTTAAACAATTCTCAAAGTTGAGCAAATTATCAAAATCCGTAGCCGTCATTTGGGGTTTCAAAAAACCCTAAATTGACTTAAGTTACGGGCACGCCCGCTAAGCTTAGCGGGCGCGCCCGCCCAAGGGGGCTAAGGCGGGCGGCATGCACGCTGCCGCAGCGGGCCGTGCCCGCTGTGCAGCGGGCCACGCCCGCTGCTCCCCGCTGCTGCAACGGGCGCCCGCCTGCTGCTGCTGCGGGCGTATGCCCGCTGCAGTCAGCGGGCTGTGCCCGTTTGCCCTTGCCTATGGGCCTTTTAGCCCAGTGGGTCTAACCCACTTCGCCTCGGACTGTTTTCGCGTTTTCGGGCCCGTTTGATCTCCGATTTGGATATGGTTTGAACCTGTGTTTAGACCGGGACGATCCCGCCATCCACGTAACCCTTTCCAACATGTTTGTTCCTACTAAATTTGTCGTAACCAATTTACGACACGTTTAATCATAGTTTGCATCAAATGCAACGTTTGTCCCTATTGCTATTGCGACTAACTTTCACAACTAGCTTTGTGAATATCATCAAATGATTTCTCTCTCTATTCTATCTTTCTATTACTAAGACACGAACACTACTCGGTGTGAGACCCTACAGCCTGACCTTACTACAGGTTGGGGCTCGGAACCCCTAGACGACGGTCACTACGAGCAGTAGCTGTCGTCCCTGTTTCAGAATCATCATAACGTGATCGACCCTTTGATAAAAGCATCATTGGGTTTGTATTGGCTGTGTCAGTGATGAACTTCTTTAGCCGTAGTCCCTTCGTCAAGACTGTGTTTATGTTGGCCTAGGGTATGGTTTACTGTCAACCCTATTAGACAACATTGGTCAGTATACGACGGTCTTTATTGTATACACGTTGTACTTCTTACAACGCACCCGGGCTGAGGATTAACATAAAGACCGTACTGAGCCTGTAATACTAACTTCCCTTTAACGGAAGTGACGAATCCCATCTTAGTCATCTACTCTTCTCGTGAGCTTCGGGTGCAACTCAACCTAAGATCTTTCAGCAGTCCTGGCCTCAAAGCTAGATCATAGGTCTAAGCTACACTGTTCACTCACAGGTTTGTACAAATGACTTCAGGTCTTAACGACCAGCTAACCTATCATCACCCTAGAGTTATTAAAGACAGTTCAGTTAAAGTCAACCATTTAATAACTCTTATGTGGTCGTTCAGTGAACTCATTCTCCAATGAGCACCTGTGTCTCGTCTCCGACTTCACCAAGTCGAATGACTATGAGATCATCATTACCCTAAGGTAAGACTAAGACACAGTGGTCTGTCCGATGTGTCGATATCCAGTTCTCGACACATCTATGACCACGAACCGTTTAAGACTTATGTTTATATTCGGTCGCTTACTTACTCATAATCGAGATCTCATCTAGATACGTAAGGACCTAACTATAAGTCTGTGGATATTATCTAAGTGTATTAATACGAACGATTTCATACTTAGAATAATACGTACCAAATACAGTATGAACAAGACGTATATCTAGGATAAATTTCCTTATGGGCACATATTCTCCTACACTCAGAACGCGTGATCATTGTGCCTGGAGCTTCATTGAAGCTCAAGGAGTATTCATGAAGTCAAGGGATTCGGACTCTCCATGTTGAAGCTTTGAAGACGGTTTGTCGCGTTTACTTTTATTGTCTTCTAGCTTCAGTTTAGTAGAATGTTAAGCCTTGAGTAGTACTTGCCTAGAAATCTTCATAACTTTCATATCATATCTCTAGGATTGCCTTCGAAGCCATTAGAATCTTTCCCGAAGCTTATCGCTCGGCTTCGTATGCATCTTAGTTGGTTCAAGTAGAAGAACCAACCAACTAGATGACGATCTAATCGGTTGAAAATTCTTCTTGAAACGACTAGACATCCTAGTTAAATTCAGCACATTCACTGTTGGCCAATTAGTCGGTCCAAGAAGGTTTACCGACCGACTAGATGACGATCTAGTCGGTTGAAAATCCTTCTCAGACCGACTACTTATCCTAATCTATTCAAGCCTATTTGTTGACCTAATTAGTCGGTCCAAGAGGGTTCACCGACCGACTAAATGACGATCTAGTCGGTTGGTGTCTCTTCTCAGACCGACTAGTTCTCCTAAGTGAAATTCGACTTCTTTACTGTTGACTGATTAGTCGGTCCAAGAAGGCTCACCGACCGACTAGTTGTCAAACTAGTCGGTTGATGTTTCTTCTTAGACCGACTATTTCTTATATCTCTTGAATTCACTATCTTTGCTGTCAACATTCTAGTCGGTCCAAGAAGGTTCACCGACCGACAAAATGACGATCTAGTCGGTTGGCGTTTCTTCTTAGACCGACTAGTTTTACATATCTTGATTTCACTGTCTTCCTTCTTAGTCGGTCCAAGAAGAATCACCGACCGACTAGTTACCAAACTACTCGGTCAGTGATCCTTCTTAGACTGATTAAGCAGCTTCAAAATAGAGCCTTTGGAGCATTTAATGCCACGAATTTTGTGACCGTTTTCTCTCTTCTCTTTATAAGTTGGAGTGCTTCTAACCAGGGATCTAAGGCTGAAATTAGAGACATTTTCACATCTTTAAAGAGAGCCATTCAACTCCAATTCCAAGCTCTCTCATCTCACAAAAATCTCTCTCTCACTCTTTGAGCACTAATTTTTCAAGACAGATTCTCATACCTTGTGAGCTTCTCAAGCTAAGAGCTTGAATCCAAGTCACCATCTTCTCCCTAGCCAACTATTGATGCTCATCTTGGTGGAGCTAGGGTTTGGTGATCTCATCTTCCTCAAGATCCATTCTTGCCCTAAATTGGTACGTATTTCTCAAGGAATAGGATTTTGTGATAAGAAGTTTTATATTTCAATCTTTATACTTCACATTTGTTGTATTCTCACGGTGGTGAGAGGATTGGCTTGATCCCAAGTTGTGGGAGTCAAGATTTTGTTTTACTCTCGGTTTGTGAGAGTTTGCTTAGTCCCAGGTTGTGGGATTATGGTTTTGCGTGTTCCCGGGTTGTGGGATACACGAACATCGATTGTAGGTCGATTGCACTTGTGGGGTTTCCGCAATTGGGCTAAAGGAAATCTCTAGCTGTTTGCTAGAGTATCCAGATGGGATCTGGATGTTGCTGGAGTAGGGCACCGGTAACAAGTCGGGGAGACTTTGGTGGCACCGAACCAGGGTAGATTGCTTGTTAGATTTGCATTATTCCTTGCGTTGTTGTTCACTTATTGTATTCCGCATTTGTTGGTTAATTAGGGTTTTATTTGGCGTAAATTCCTTATAATTCTATAAAATACTATTCACCCCCCTCTAGTGTTTGTTCCTCATAGCACAGGGTCACTACAGTACTTACACTAGACAGGCGACTGTTGGCCAATTTCCAGGCGGCTGTAAGTATACAGGCAACTGTAAACTGATTGACGGACGACTGTGCGTAAAGCTCAAGTTTGAGTCAATTGAAATGTTGACTTGAGCTTTGCAAATCAGGCGACTGTAGAAGGATCTACAGGCGACTGCAAATCACCCAGTCGACTGTGTTTCCCGCAGCAGGCGACTGACGGAAAGCCAGAGACTCCAAATAAGTCTTTGTACAAAGTAAACATATTGGGTTGGACTCTATGATAATCATAAGGTTCACTAAGATGGTTAAATGCATATGCATGATAAGTAAACCATCTAACAAGGCATTACAATAACCTAGACTCAAAAGAGAAAGAAAGCAATAAAGTAAATTACATGGATTACAATGCTTTCCTTAGAGTATAAGTCTTCAATCTTGATGCCTTGATTGCTCTCCACCATCTCCAAGTGTTGGCACTCGTTGAGTCCAAACTTTGGCCCTTCTTCACATTTTGTCCATCCTTACACCAAGTGATTAGTCTCCAGGAAAGATATCCTTGAAATAAACTGAGAGACTAAAACATGAGATTCATTAGCAACAACATAATGTTGTGATCATCATCAAAGTAAGATTGGTATGAAACACCAATACTCAACAATCTCTCCCTTTTTGATGATGACACACATTATGTAAATCATAAAGAATTAAAGCACAATGCTAATGATCTCCCCCTACTTATATGCATCAAATAAGCAATGAGCTACTCAAAGGTAAATACTCATAATACCAATAAAAACATGGTGGCATATAATAGGCATGGATTACATAAACCAATTGCAAAGGATAAAAGCATTCAAGCATGAAAGGTTTATCTAATCCCTTATATCTCTCCCTATAGAGATATCTCTCCCCATATGCATATGTGTGTGTGTGTATATATATATATCTATATTATAAAACAGGGATGTTATCATGGGTTTTTGGATAAGAGAAATTGGATAAGAGATATTGGTTATGTGTATTGTTGTATGTGGATATGTGTATTGTTGTATAAGAGATTTTGGTTAAGAGATAATGGATAAGAGATAATGGATAAGAGAATTTGGTTTTGGTTATGTGTAATTGGGTGTGATGTTTATATAGATTGTATATAGGGTATGCAAAATTGAGTTATGAGATATTGGATATAAGAAATCAAATCAAATCACATCAAATTCAAATCAGGTTTTTTAAATTTTGAAAGTTTTGGAGGAAGAGCTTTTTAATTTTGGGGTGAAACTATTTTACGTTTTCTTTGGGGGGGAAAAAAAATTTATTGGGGGGGAAACCTCAGCCGCATCTAAAACCCTACTCCCCCGTCAATAATTATCTAAAACCTGAAGCATGGATCTCTCGATAATTTCCGCCCGCCATCAATAATTATCACCGCCTCGCTGCCTTGCCGCCCCACCGCCCCACTGCCCCGCCGTCTCCTCCCCCCCTCTCTCCTCTATTCTGTTGTAGCAGCCGAATCATGGATCTTTCAAGGGTAATAACTCATGGAAATTTTTTTGATGCTGGATGTCATGTAACTTTTTTTGATGCTGGCTCTCATGGATCTCTCGCGGTAAGATCTCCTGGAAATTTTTGACGATGGAGCTCATGGATACCTCCAATGTTCACTGTGAGCTCCCTCTAGATCGCTCCTTGGATGGGTAAGATCTGATCTTTTGTAAAGTTCTAATATTTGATGGGTAAGCCCTGATCTTTGGTGGGTGATATTTTGTTATCTTCCAGGTGTGCTCTTTCTCTAAAAGATTGGATTTTGATTACTGGTATTCGTTAATTTTTAGTAACATCATCTAATTTTGATAACAGTATCCGTTAATGTTGAGCACATCTAATTTTGTTTAAGTTAATTTTGAGTACATGGGTGCATGGTGTTTTACTCTCAACACCATCATTCACTCTCAAAAAACAGTGTTTTACATGGTGTTTGGTTGTAAATAATTTGTTACTAATGTTGTGGTAATAATTTGCAGGGCATGGTAATAATTTGCAGTGTGTAAAATAGTTGATCACACCCCCCCACAATTTAATTTTTTTAATCATGTTGTGTTTGTTAATAATTTGTTGTCATGTTGTTATACCCCAATAATTCGTTGTCATGTTCTCATGTTGTCATACCTCAAATTTGTGTGTTAAATTTGTTGTCATGGTGTTATTTTTGTTAATATTTTTTAGTAATGTTGTCATACCCCAAATAAAGAGGAAATGCGAGCCATACCCCAAATCATTGTCCTGAATAGGGATGTCCTGACCATTTTCAATAGTATTTTTCTAATACTGGATACAGTGTTTGATATTGCATATCTACTTTTGTAAACAGATATTTTCTATTTGCTTGCATGTATTCAACATTGTCTGATATTTGCTTGCAGGTGTTCAACATTGTTTGATATCATATTAAAGTTGAACATTGACACGTGAAATCGAAGCTTTCCAGCCCTCTCAAATTCGAAGGGGAAATTGATGCAATCTCAAACTTCGAATTTGACGATCAATTGAAATTTTCTTTATTATTGCAGGAAACCAATTTTGGATTGGTGAAATAAATTTTGTCATCCCTTTATAAGCACCATATTCAAAGACTAACTGAAAACAAGTTTTGTGTTCCTGTTCTTTGCTTTATTCTTTTGTTTTAATGACAGATTTAATTTGCTTCTATAACACTGGCTTTGCTTTATTATTGCAGGACAACAATTTTGGATTGGTGAAACAAGTTTTGTCATCCCTCTACAAGCGCAATTTTGGATTGTAGGACAACAATTTCGGATGGTAATTGTTTTGAAGTACTTTTCCATCATTGATTTAATTTACACTACTGGTTTGGTAATTTGTGATTATTTTCAATTACCAGATTCAAGATGTGTAAATTTTTGCCACAATAAATCAAAAAGATGGAATGGTCAGTTTTCATGAGGATCTTGTCACATTGACTCATCTATCCAGAGGTACGGCCGCCATGAGCCTATCGTCCAAAGCAAAAAAACCCCTCTCTTTCTTTCCTGTTTGCACATCTACTTGAATATGTTTGTAGTTTCCTGATTCATATGCATATAGTATTGTTTTCTTCATTCTTAGTTGTCTACCTGAAAGATTTATACTTGCGGTTGGTATATTCATTCGTGCGCACGCATGCATGCTTGAAATTCATTTTATCTGATTCATATGCATAGCGTATTGTTAGACATGCATATATCTGATTCATATGTCTGACATGCATATATTGTTAGACATGAATAACTCTGGGCATCATTCTAGGCATGTTAAAGATCCTTTTGTCTAGGACCTAGAGGAGGTAGCAAAAGGTTTCTGTAAGAAATATTTATTGCTACCCTTGAATCAAGTTATGTGCATGAATGAATACCAAAGGCCCTCATGTCAAGAGATAAGGTGATTTTCATTTGTTGGTACTGAAATTTTTATAAAATGGGTTACTGTAGTGGTGGAACAATAATATTTATAGCAGAAGGTTTATGAAATTTTTGTTGGTGATTTTCCTTTCTTTTTTAGATGCTTCAATTTGGATGATATGCTAATTTTCTCATGCTTTTATATTGGTGGTTCTCAATTTACTTTCATTGAAAATGTCAACTCATGTGTGATCTCTGAAGTTGTGCATGCCTTCAAAATGTCCATCATCTGCTTTAACATGTGTGATCTCTGATTTTCTTAGCAGGTTTGGATATTTTTTGCTCGCTCTATTTTCGTTGATTTATGAAGCAATTTATGTTGTTATTACACAAACCCAATGTATTACCCAAACTAAATCATTGGTATTACCCAAACCCAATGTATTACCAAGCATTCATGTTTGATATCATATTCAAATTATGTAACTAAAGTAATTTGAATATGAACTAAAACTAAAGAATGCATGTTTTGATAACATACTGTAACTAAATCATTATACCAAGGGTAGGAGAATTTGAATACTGTAATTAAAGCATTGCTTAATAATTTTGGCAGCTTGGTGCGGTTTATTAAAGTTTGGCAGCTTAATAATTTTGTTTTAATTGAATCATTCAGTCTCAACTATCACAGGACATCAAGTATTGCAATTCTCATCTAACCCATAGAGTCAAATTTGGGATGGGAAATGTTTAGGATATAGTTTTCCTTTTTAATTTCAATTTCATTTTCAGTTTAAGATAAAGTTAGGATATTTTCCAGAAATAACATATTAAAAATTTCAATTTCAGTTTAGGATATTTTCCAGAAATTTCATTTTCATTTCTGGAAATTTCAATTTCTGGGAATTTCATTTTAGGACTCAATTTCTGGAATTTTCATTTTCATTTCTGGAAATTTCAGTTTAGGATATTTTCCAGAAATTTCAATTTCATTTCTGTAAAGTTTAGGATATTTTCCTGTAATTTCATTTTCAGTTTAGAATAAAGTTTAGGATATTTTCCAGAAATTACATGTTAAAGTTTAGGAACAAGGTTCACATGAAAAATAATGGTTTTGATTAAAAAATTACATGTTTAAAAGTTTTTGGTTGCATGCTTGAATCATTTGCTTGCATTCTTGAATCATTTGTGCTGGCTGAATCATTTGTGCTAGAATCATATCAAAAAATTTGCATGCAGCTTGAATCATTTGCAGGGGAAATGCTTGAATCACATTCAAGCATGCAAGCAAGGAAACATGTACTCTTAAAAAAAATTTGGAGGGGAAAAAAGTTTTTGATATGCTTCCTGCACCAAGTAATTTTTGTGTCTGTTTCAGAGTGTTTTCTCACTACAAAGCGTTGACCGTGGAGAACCCGGTCAACGTGGTCAAGGGGCCCGCTTTGGGTCCCTCGGGGGCTTCGAATCGGTGCAGAAGGGGCGAGGGGAAGCCTCGGCCCTGGTTGAGACGCTCGGCCTCGGACAGATGTGCTCGGCCTCGGCTGGAAGGGGGACGAGGGGTAGCCTCAGTCGCCCGGGTAGATGCACGGCCGACGGGTGGCGAGGGAGAGTCTCGGCCCCGATTAGGACACTCGGCCTCGGTAGGACGTGCTCGGCCACGGCAGGCTGACGGTGAGGGGAAGCCTCACTGTCCGGTTGATCGAGTGGTCGGAGAGGGGCGAGGGGTAGCCTCGGCCCGTTGATCTGTTGTCCACCTGCGCAGACGAGAACGCTCGTCAGGGGGGCCGGACCTTGGTTCCGGCCAAATCCCCTCCGATGCCTAAGTCAGATAGAGATCTGAGAAAGGAGGCCCGGCGGAGACGGTCCGACTCGTGAGGAGATCGTAACGGCGTCTCTCGGCACGAGCGGGGGAGGAAGGAGATGAATTGGGGGAACGAGGTCGTTGATGGAGTACCTTAGGTTTTGTTACCTGAGATGCGGTCCCTTTCTTCGTCGTCTTCCTGGCCCTTTTGTAGAGCTCCGGCCTGATCGCCTCTGACCCACGTCCCACGTCCGCAATTGATCATGCCCCATCAGTCCCCCTCTCGCCGCCGCTCTCTCCGCTATGCCAGCACCTCCCCATTATCGCTCTTTAGTGGTCGCGCGTCCGGGGGAGTGGTTTTCGCAGGAGTGGGCGAGCGACTAACGGGTTATTGGGGCCGGGTCAGATCGAAGTTCGAGAAGGTCCTTTGTAAGGCCTTTGTCGAATGGGCTTTGAGGACGCGGGTGGGCTTTTGACCAGTAGTCGGGCTTTTGGGCTCGTGTTTTACGGGTCTCGGCCAAATAGGCGTAACAATTGCCCCCATCGGTCGGGTTGATCGGCCTCGGCCGGTTCGGCTCGGCCGATGTGACCTCTGCCGATTGTGACGAGCTCGTCAGTCGATGCCGACTCATTTATTAGTCGTCATCATGGGTTGGCCCGTTCGATGTTTTTAAGGCGCGGGTTCCGAAGCGCCGTCGGCCTTCAGATGTCGCCACGTGTAGCGGCAAGCTTATCCCCGCCGCTCGCGGAGTCGCCTTAAGTTCGAGAAGCCGAAGGGTTTGTGAGCCGCCATTGGTGGGGTTGATCAGCTTCGGCTCGCTCAGATCACCCGTTATGTCTCCTGGGATTCCGAGCGGCGCTTCAATCGAGGCGAGGCCATAAATGCCGGTCATGATGAGGCGGATCGATTGGACTTCGACTGGCGCCAATTTCGGAACGCCGCCGACTCTTCGAGCCTCGCCACGCGTTCTTGTCAGGCGCTTCGAATTCTCCCCTGGCATATAAGATCTCCCGTTGTGTTGATCTCCACTTCTTCTTCGCTCCTCCCGGTATTCAGAGCCTTTCAGCAACTCGGAGTTCCCCGTCGCCTTCGCTTCTTTGTCCTCTCCAACCTAGTTGAAAATAGGTAATTCCTCTCTTGCTTTCATCCTATGGCTGCTCTTAGGATAGGCGGTTCCGGCCGGAGGACGAGGGGTCCTCTGGAGTCCGGGCGGGGCGAACCCCGGCTAGGGGAGTCTGGTTCCCCCGCTGAGAGTCGTTCTCTTCAAGATAAGGGGAAGGAGAAACTTTTTCCAGACTACGCCCGCGATGACGTGGCGTTGGCCGCCGTGCGGCTTAATGTGCCCCCGGTTGTCCTCCGTACGCCGTCGAGGACCCCTCCTTCGGTGGCCGCGGAGATCCGGGGAAGATATCTCTGCTTCCCATACGAGGTTCGGGTTCCATTTGTCGACGAGCGGATTTGCCTTCCGAGGAGCAATGAGGTCAGCGTCTACGTCGAGATGTTCCGCCTGGGTCTTCGCTTCCCGCTCCATCCCTTCTTCATCCAGGTCATGGAACATTTCACAGTGTCGCTGTGTCAGTTCACCCCGTGTTCGATCGCGGTACTGACGGGCTTCGTGACGCTCTGCTGTACCCGTGGTCTGGAGCCGACTCTCCCCCTTCTCTTCTACTTTTACCAGGCCCAGACGGTCGGTCCGGGGTCATGGCTGCTACTCTGAGCTCGTTCGAGGAGGGAATGCCTGATTGGGTTACCCCGCTGGTCAGGGGATTGGAACTTGGATTATGTCTTCGTGGTCTTCTTGGGCGAGGCCCAGATTCTAACAAGCTGGGGCAGTTCTGTCCATCCTTGCCCGTCGTTAGTTCTCTCGGACGCCGACCGGGCAGCCGCAGCGCTTCTGTTGGCTCTTCCTTTGGAAACAAAGTCCATTTGGTCTTTGCTGGACGACCTACTCCTGAAGGCCGTCTTGTGGTCTCCGGGTAGGTCGCTTTTTCATCCCCGGATCTCCCTATGACTCATCCTGATTTCGGTCTCCTTTGCAGGGATGGCTGGCCACGAATTCGTCCGTGACGTTGACGAGCTGATCCATCGTGGAGCCGCTCGGAGCCGAGGTAGTACCTCCGGGCGGGCGCCTCGGAGGACCGTCGAGGAGGAAGTACGCCGAGCTGAGCCTGCCGTGGGTAAGGTGGCGGCCGCGCCTCCCGCCTCTTCTTCTGGCGATCCCCTTCCAGGGGGTGAGGATGGTGCGAGGCGGAAGCGTTCCCCTCCGGCGCCTTCGGTGCCCCACGGTGGAAAGAAGAGGAAGGAGGACATGGATCCCTCCGGCCCGGCAGGTTCCGCGCTTCCCGTGGCGACCGCCGGGGATCCTTCGATAGCTTTGCCAGCCACCCCCCTCGCAGCGTCTTCGCCCGTATCACCAGGGGTCGGGGCCTTGTTGGCGAGCGACTTGGCTTCGATTGTCCTCCCTGGGAGTTCGATGTTTGCTGACCGAGCCGTGGCCCAGCAGGTTGCCGAGGTCTCTGTCCCTCCCCGGGACCGCAGCCTCCTCAAGAAGATCCCGGCCAACAAGATGTCGGATTCCTTGGTCTGGATCCTCCAACAGGTTCGGTTATCTCTCTATCCTCTCTTTCTCTTTATCCTCTTCTTAGTCCATGTCTCGTCTTCTCAGGGTTCAGTGCTCGCTGTGGAGTTGCAGTGTCGAGCCGTCCGCTTGAGGGAGCTGGAGGAGTCCTCCATGAGGGCTCAGGAGCGGGCCGGGGCGGCCGAGGTGGCCATGATGGAGGCCCAGATGGAGTCTCGGCGCCTAGCCCTCCGTGTGGCTACGTTGGAGGGACAAGTGGGTGACCTCGAGGGAAAGCTAGGGGATGCTCATCAGTCGGCTGAGGAAGCGGCGGAGTCGTTCCGTCTGGAGAGGGAGGAGCTTCAGAGGGAGCTGTCGGACCGGCGTCAGGTAATGCGGCTGGCGGAGGAGGTGGAGAAGGGCGTCGTTGAGACCCTGGGGAAGGAGATCTTCGAGGTTCTCAGGGGGGCCTTCGGTAAGTATATAGACATCATCGCCCCCCGGATCGTCAAAGTCGTCCAATCTTCCTTCTGGGAATATGCGGAACGTGTCCGGCAAGCCCCTCCGCCAGTCGAGTCCCCTCGCTCCGAGCAGGGCGAAGTGCCCGAGGATGTGTCCTCCCGAGCTCGGGCTCCTTAAGCAGTCCCTCCCAGCCTTATCCTCAAATTTTTAAGCATCCGCTTTGCTTTGGGCCAGTCTACTTGAAATGGGTCCCTGGCCCCCGCCATCCCCTTCAGCCCCGCGGCCAACAATTGCTGGTTGCATGGCCGTTAGCTTGGGTCGCCTACTCTGGGTCAACCAATTTTGCTTTGTCGGTGTCGATCTGAACTCTGTCATTTGTCGTGAGTAGACTGTTTGTAGGGTGTTCCCTTCGCCTTGATCCCCTGTAAATAAGACGCATTTTTGTACTCGGGTTAACTATTATAAATGAAATCGACTTACTTGGAATTCTTGTGTAATTTGCGTTGTCGCCTTGTTCTTAGCTTGGGAGTGGACGAAAACTGGCGTTGGGGATTCTCCCCAGACTTATGGGCGCAGGGGTCGGTCAGCGAGGGCAGAACTCCTCGGCCGGCGTCCGTGCCTGCTGGGGGAATTGCCCCCTGACTCATGAGCGCTGGTGTCGGTCGGCGAGGGGAAAGCTCCTCGGCTTAGGACCGGTCGGCGAGGGCAAAGCTCCTCGGCTTAGGACTGGTCCGCGCCCGTGCCCGCTGGGGGAATTGCCCCCAGACTTATGAGCACTGGAGTCGGTCGGCGAGGGCAAAGCTCCTCGGCTTAGGACCGGTCAGCGCCCGTGCTTGCTGGGGGAATTGCCCCCAGACTTATGAGCACTGGAGTCGGTCGGCGAGGGCAAAGCTCCTCGGCTTAGGACCGGTCAGCGTCCGCGTCTGCTGGGGGAATTGCCCCAGACTTATGAGTGCCGGAGACGGTCGGCGAGGGAAAAGTTCCTCTTCCTCCTCCAGTGAGGCGGTGGTCCCCGGCCTTTTGCGTTATTGGCGACACGTCAACTCCGTCGGGATTTTAAGTAAAGACAATAAAAATATTGCGTTTGTACTCTTATGAGTCCTGTCGGACCGGTACATTTGGAGGAAAAGGAAATGAAACTAAACAGAGGGATGTAAAACTGGATAACTCCCTCATACTAGGCTGCCGCCGGGGGAGGAGTTGTTGCCTGCTCACTCTATGATGCGGAGGGGGCCTTGGAGGGTGTTGATCTTCTTCCCTTTGTCCGGCTGTGTGGAGGTCCCTTCTCCGTAGGCCGGTTCGTCGGCCTGATTCCTGGCGTGCCCTCGGCTCATCAGCTTCTCAATGTCTTTCTTCAGATGCCAGCAATCTTCTGTGTCATGGCCGTCATCCTTATGGTACTTACAGTACTTCTCCCGGTTCTTCCCGCCTCTTTTAGCCTTCGGTGGAGGGCGATCAGCTCGCTCTTCCTTCTGTACTTGGGCGAGAATGGCGTCTGGGGTGGTATCCCTCGTGCTTTCTCCCTGCTGTCTGTTCCTCTGCCTCTTCTCGGTCCGGTACCCTTCGGGGCTAGCTCGTCCGCCGTCGCCACGCTTGGTCCCTCGAGCGGTTTTTCCTGCATCCTCGGCCAAGGCCTCCTCAGTCAGCATGAAGCGTTCGGCCCTTGCCATGATCCCGGGGAGGTCCTTTGGGGGGTCGGTGTGTAGGGACTTCTTGAGGCCCCTGTGGCGAAGCCCTTTCTTAAGAGCCGTCTGGACCACCAGGTCGGGTGGGTTGTTCACGTTCAGCCTTTCCGCATTGAAGCGGCGCATGAACTGTCGGAGTGGCTCGGCCGGGCCTTGCACTATGTTGAACAGATGTTCAGCACCAGGCTTGATCAGCCTCCCCGCCATGAACTGTTTGCAGAACAACTGGGCGAGTTGCTCGAAACTGTCGATGGAGCGACCGGGCAGGCTGTGGTACCAGATCCTCGCTGCTCCCCTGAGAGTTGAATAGAAGCCCCGGCAGAGCAGGTCATCGTCAGCTCCCTGGAAAGCCATGTCCCCCTCGTAATCCATCACGTGGTGTGCCGGGTCTCCTATTCCGTCGTACTTTCCCAGCACCGGGATCCTGAATCGAGAAGGGTCTCGGGCATCGGTTATTCTCCGCGATAAGGGACACCGGTCCCCGTGGATGCCTCCGGGGATGCGGTATTCACCCGTCTCTGGCTCGAGCAGGGGTGGAGGTAGCACCGGCGCCGGTGGGGCTTGCTCCGCAGCCTTCGCCACGCTGGGGGTCGGGCTGACCCGACGCTCCCGACTCCTCCTGCGGGAGCTCCTGCTCCGCCGTGATCGGTCTCTTGAGTGGTGTCGTTCGCTTCTCCTGCGGTGGGACGACCGTGATCGACGAGACGATGCCGTCATCGATTCGCCGTTCGTCCCTTCGGTCTCTCTCCGGCTCCTTTCACGATAGGGCGAGGAGGCATGTGACCTCGCCTGACGGGAGCCGGACCGCGTGAACCGACGCTCTGTGTTCGGTTTCCGGGTCCCGTGGTCGTCGACCACCGCGGACCGTAAGTGCGGGGGACCCCCGCCCATCGGTGGCTGTCGTTCGGCGCGCCCCCGTCGGACGGCGCGGGGCCGACAAGCTGTTGTACTGTCGCGACCAACGTCTGGAGGCTCGCATTGGTCTCCTGAGCCAGGGCACGGAGCTGTCCCTGTGTGGCTAGTTTTGAGCCGCCGGTCTCTTCGATTGAGTGGGCGGGGTGGCCGTCGACGTGCGTGTCCTCAGGGTTGCCATTAGATGCGCCATTCCCCTCCTCCGGGATGGGGGTCATGCGCTTCCTTCCATTGCTGGCTCGTGCCATTGTTGGTGTGGTTTTCTGCTTCGCGGGATGATCTTCGGTTCCCACAGACGGCGCCAGATGTTTTAGAGTGTTTTCTCACTACAAAGCGTTGACCGTGGAGAACCCGGTCAACGTGGTCAAGGGGCCCGCTTTGGGTCCCTCGGGGGCTTCGAATCGGTGCAGAAGGGGCGAGGGGAAGCCTCGGCCCTGGTTGAGACGCTCGGCCTCGGACAGATGTGCTCGGCCTCGGCTGGAAGGGGGACGAGGGGTAGCCTCAGTCGCCTGGGTAGATGCACGGCCGACGGGTGGCGAGGGAGAGTCTCGGCCCCGATTAGGACACTCGGCCTCGGTAGGACGTGCTCGGCCATGGCAGGCTGACGGTGAGGGGAAGCCTCACTGTCCGGTTGATCGAGTGGTCGGAGAGGGGCGAGGGGTAGCCTCGGCCCGTTGATCTGTTTTCCACCTGCGCAGACGAGAACGCTCGTCAGGGGGGCCGGACCTTGGTTCCGGCCAAATCCCCTCCGATGCCTAAGTCAGATAGAGATCTGAGAAAGGAGGCCCGGCGGAGACGGTCCGACTCGTGAGGAGATCGTAACGGCGTCTCTCGGCGCGAGCGGGGGAGGAAGGAGATGAATTGGGGGAACGAGGTCGTTGATGGAGTACCTTAGGTTTTGTTACCTGAGATGCGGTCCCCTTCTTCTTCGTCTTCCTGGCCCTTTTGTAGAGCTCCGGCCTGATCGCCTCTGACCCACGTCCCACGTCCGCAATTGATCGTGCCCCATCAGTCCCCCTCTCGCCGCCGCTCTCTCCGCTATGCCAGCACCTCCCCATTATCGCTCTTTAGTGGTCGCGCGTCCGGGGGAGTGGTTTTCGCAGGAGTGGGCGAGCGACTAACGGGTTATTGGGGCCGGGTCGGATCGAAGTTCGAGAAGGTCCTTTGTAAGGCCTTTGTCGAATGGGCTTTGAGGACGCAGGTGGGCTTTTGACCAGTGGTCGGGCTTTTGGGCTCGTGTTTTATGGGTCTCGGCCAAATAGGCGTAACAGTGTCATTTTAATTTATACTGCAAATTTTTTTGCTATACATTCCATGATATAAAAAATTCATGATATAAATTTCATGATATAAATTTCTTTATACATGTCATGTTTTCTATAGATTGCATGAAAACTATTTCATTGAAATGTTTTCATTTGGTCCAAGGACATGTACATATCACTTCACGGAAGAAGCACAGAAAGAGGAAAAGCTCCTTGCACTTGAGGTTAGTTTACTTTATTTTAAAATTTTTTGCTTTTAGCATATTTTTTGTGTGCTTGGAAAAAGTTGATGCTTTATGATGAGATCTAAGAAAGGTTTTCAGTAATGTGAAATCGCATTGACATTTTTACCAGGCAAATGAGTTTTATACTCCACCGATACACCTTCCACCGCTAATCATCCAACTGACCGCTGATCCGCTGATCATCCAACTGACCGTTGATCATCCAACTGACCATCGAGGGTTTGCTTCTTCGTTGCTGTTGACGCCACTCACGCATCATCCAATGAGAAAAAATTTGCTTTAGGGTTTCATCGATATCATTTGAGTTCTAACTCTAGCATCTCAGTTGCTCTTATCTGCTTAACGGTGAGCGAAAGCACGCCATGGCCGTGGGGGCCATGGTGTGATTTCGCTCACCATGAAGCAGATCAGGGAGGCCTAATGACAAGTCCAACTTCTTTGTTGATGGATTCGACTCCCCGCTCTCCAAGCAAGAAAGGTCTATCCTATTTTCTCTCTTTAGATCTCTGCAAGGGTTGTGATTTTTTTCTAATTCATTCCAATTTTAGACGATTCATATCTCATGTATTCAAATCTCTTTATATTGATATTTTCTAGATTCTACATAATTCTTTATCAATTCTTTTGTGTTAGATCTTTCTTCAGCTTCACCGTTCACCCTCTCTTTTTTAATTGTATAGCATAGTCTTGGCTCCCTATAACATGTAAGATTTGGCATAACATACGACCATGGAATATTGCAACTTATATAGTTAGTTGATTACTTATGTTTAACATATATTTACAATTTTTAATACATACGTGTGGATCTGTATGGCATATTCATCTGATACACATGACCGTTAATGCCTTCATAATTTAATTTTTCTCTTTTTTATTTAAAAATGGCATTTATAAACATTATGTAATCTACATATAGCATGATGCCTACAATTTACTTCATGGCACCTTCTTCACCCACCATATGTCATGACCCCCCTCACACACACAAGCACTCACCTAAAAAAGGCAGTCATTAAAAACATTTTCCATTTAAAAACTTGACCAGATTTCCTAATGCCTTCTACTTACAACCTCACATACAACAATTTTGGCTTTGGAAGTATAAAAGGCCCATGTCAGAGTTGCAGGAGTGTTGCCAAGGAGAACCAAACATTTGGAGAGCACACGTCACATTTGGGTAATATGTTTATCACCAAATATTAATTTACATTTGGAGTTGCAAGAGTGTTGCCATGTCAAGAATGCTGAATAGATAAATTAATTACATGTCAATTTATATAAGATAGCTGAAGAAATACTAAATGTTAACTGTTTTTAGCTAAGCTATATTGATCTAAATCCTTTTTCATTACTTCTTTGGTATATGATAAACTTGCCATATCAAGAGAATGATGTCGGATGCTTCGGTTAATGTTAGTTAATTAGTGAATGGGAAGCAACTTCCTTGGTGGTCTATAAACCACTATTTGCAGCCAACTCTGTTATGCTTGGGTTATGGTATTAGCAGGAGAACTGAAAATCAAATGTGGATTATCTCAAAGAGAGAGCATGAAAGGGGATTTGAATGTGAAGAAGGAGCATCTTGAGGCATTTGGTGAGTTGGTAAATGCTAAAATGTATTATTTGGTTTTAAATTTTATTGTTTTGTTTCTATTGGTGAATTCATTATATTGGAAAGTTCATTATGAATCATTAAATGATTTGTTGGGGCTTTGGCTCATATGGAAATAGCATACATAACTATCATTTTTTGTGTTTTCCTCACGTTGAGAGGTTTTTCCTGTCAAATATCCTGTCAATATCAGGATATTAAAATTTCTAAATATCCTGATATCAAAATATGCTGATTTGAATTAATGCATATCAAAAATTTTGCCCTGTCAAGTATCCTCTCAACGTGATATTTAGAAATTTTGATATGCATGTTAAAATTTCTAATGCATATCAAAATTTCTAATGCATATCAAGATTTTTTTGTTTTTCCCCCATGTTGAGAGGTTTTTCCCGTCAAATATCAAAATTTCTAAATATCACATTGAGAGGTCTTTCTGTCAAATTTCTGTCAATATCAGAAAATATCAGAGTTGATATTTCAAATATATATTTCAACTATATCAACTCTCTTTTGTCAAATTGATATTTCAAGAATGAGTTGATATGTCAAAATGGGAAACTATGAACTCACTGTAACATATATCAAACTATGAACAAATTGACAGGATATCAACTCACTGTGAACTCTATCAAAATGGGAACCTATATTTTCTGTCAAATATCCTGATATCAAAATATTCTGATTTTTTTTGAAATGAGAATTTTAATATCCTGTCAATATCAGAAAATGCCATTTTGAAATGAGTTCAATTTTGAAATGATTTTTTATGTATTTGATGTAACAAACTTATATTCCATTTATATGAGCTTGAAAAAATGAAGAACATGAGTGTGCAAGAGTTTAGTGCTCACGGAAGAGGGTAAAAACCCATTCTGCAGGAAAAACTAATTAATAATATCTTATTTATTTTTGTATTCACATTTTGCAAGAAAAACTATGGATTTTCTCAAGGAGGTTCTATTTATTAAGGAGTCACAAGGTAATTATCTTTATATGTGTTTTTTTATTTCAAGACATGATTTAAGAGGATATCTAATTTAGTTTATCAATTTGCTTATCAAATGTAGGCGAAGAGGGTTTACATAACAAATTTCTTCAATATTGAGCTCATGAGTACTTTTTATTGTTCTACAGGAAAGGGCATGCATGTAGCCTGTTCCTATTCAAATGCGACCTTTTCTCTTGGTTGAAGAGAGAAGAAGCACATTTTTTTAGAATTTTGGTCATATTGAAGAGCTGGATGTCACTTCAATGATTGACATATGATTGCAAATCCTTATATTCACAACTCATTCCTCTGGTTCTTCTATGCATTCTAACTGGCTGATCGAGAATCTCGACCGGGCCCATGTCCATTGGCCGACCAATATGAGGTGAGCTGGTGAAAGCAAGGACTGACACCTTCAATGTCATTAAGTTTAATTATGTATGTATAATAGTAATGTGTCCTTGCATTAGGATTAGTTGGTCCCTTCAAATCCAAAGGAATGTGCCTTCCCGTGCATAGAAGGGTTGGTTGTGAGCAGTACGAGGAGGGACAATGGGGTGCATGACTTGTGAGAAGCCGAAGGTGAACTACATGAAGGGGTTGTGGTCACCTGAGGAAGGCCAAAGGCTGAGGGATTATGTCCTCAAGCACGACCATGGCTGCTAGAGCTCGGTTCCAGCCAAAGCTGGTGAGTTCCTCTTCATGTGAATGCAGCACAATTTTTTTAAAAAATTTGTCATGGCCATAAAAACATTAAAATAGTTTTGACTAAAATATGGTTCCAGGATATACATCAGATTTAATACATATAAATGATATTATATGGGAAGTAGGGCTTGCCTTTCATCATCATATATGATGTTAGTATTTTTTTTCGAAGTTGAAACATATCTTAATTCTTAAGTTTATTAGTATTGTAAACTATTAGCTTGATATATTTACATAAAATTAGGCAATTCACAGAAGAGTGATTGCATGTATAATATGCATACGAGAGAAGCGTTAAGCATCTCGAACTAAGTAGATATTTTAAACTCGAGGCACATTGGACAAGTGTCTGATATGCGCGTGTGAAGCATCAAACATGTGCCCATGTCTGTATGCATAGCACATATACACACATGCAGCTTCATGGTAGAAGTCTACATTTCAAGATTAAGTTATAAAGAAAATAGTGTCATCCGAAAAAAAGTTCATGTTATATGCATATCTTTTGACTTGTGGACTATCTGATTTTAGGTTGCAAGGATTCTTTTCTTCATCTACTTATTCTACCATGTGGACTATCTGATTTTAGGTTGCAAGGATTCTTTTCTTCATCTACTTATTCTACCATATGTATCAATATAATAATAGTCTCCATTTGCTATTATTATGTAGTATTCTCTGATTATTTCTGAAATTTGTGTTTATTAGATTCTCTTGAAACATAGCTGTGATAGTGAATATTTTGTTTTTTTCCATTATGCTTAATCCCTTATTTTCAACAGCTAAAAGATTATAAGAAACAAGTCGTTAGCAAAGCATTCGCCTTGGTGAGTCATTAAAGTAAGTCAGCAATCTATCATAATCTCTCTTTCACTGGGAACATATATTCCATATATCCTATCATGGACTGGTTAAAACAATTTCTGAGAATAAAGTTGAGAATAAATCTGGAAAGAACTGTCCATTATATGCATGAAGCCCAAATGGGCACAATTAAGAGATTGAAACAACCCACCAAGAATCGAGGAAAATGAACGGGTCATTAGCTTTAGCAGTAACGGCAGAAGCTGTTTGTTTCAATCTCTTTAGGCATAAGCTGATTGAAACAACCCACCAAAAATCGAGGAATCTATTGGAATCTCAATATACTAATAGTCTCCATTTGTGCAGTTTTGGTTTTTATATCTTAATTGAATCTATTGTTTAAGAAGCTGTGTCGGTTAAATTGCTAGAGAAAAACTGAGATGAAACTTATGTTTCATCATTTCCTTTATGCTCAAGTGTGCAATTCAAAATGTTTATCAAATAGAGATGTTTTTCCTAAATGTCCCATTTTGATTCCAAGTAATCACTTTCCCAATTCTTTATGAATCATTCAATATAATTATCTGAACTGAGTTATTTTGCACAATACTTTTGTTTTTGGTTTGTATAAAAAAAGGTGATTTTGTTTTTTGGTTTGTATCAAAAAATTACACACTCTGTTTTTGATGAAATATTTTTTTGTTTAAAGCCTTTAGTGTTGATGTACATTATAACGGGCTATCTAATGCTTTCAAAACATATATATCTTTTAAGCTATAGTTGATTCATTAGCATCCCTTCCATTTCTTTTTATCCTTGCAGCTCCTCAATCCTAAAGGGATACTGTTTCAGAGTGTTTTCTCACTACAGAAGCGTTGACCGTGGACTACCCGGTCAACGTGGTCAAGGGGCCGATTTGGGTCCCTTGGGTGCGTCGAGCACGTGTAGACGCGACGCGAATCGGAGATGCAGTCGACGCAGAGCACATCAGCTGGGCCGGGTCTGGATCCTCGGCCTCAGGGGGGGCTGAGGGGAAGCCTCGGCCCGGTGTGAGGTGCTCGGCCTCGGACGGTCGGGCGACGAGGGGTAGCCTTGGTCGCCTTGGCTTGGCGTGAGATCGACGCGGAGCTGAGGGGAAGCCTCGGCTCGGATGGGCGTGCTCGACCTCGGTCGGTCGGACGACGAGGGGTAGCCTCGGTCGCCTCGTTTGATACGCGACCGGCGTGGAGTCGAGGGGAAGCCTCGGCTCTTGGATCTAACGTCTTCCTGAACAGACGAGAACACTCGTCAGGGAGGCCGGACCTTGGTTCCGGCCAAATCCCCTCCGATGCCTAAGTCAGATGACGATCTGAAAGAGGAGGCTCAGTGGGGACGGTTCGACTCGAGAGGAGATCGGAACGACGTCCTCCGGCGCGAGCGGGGGGAAGGAGATGAAGTGGGGGAACTAGGTCGTTGATGGAGTACCTTAGGTTTTGTTACCTGAGATGCCGTCCTTTGTCCAGTCGTCCTCCTAGCCCTTTTATAGGCCTCTCGTCACGACCACCCATGACTCACGTCCCTCGTCCGCCTCCAATCGTGCCCCCTCAATCCGCCTCCCCATCGCCGCTCCCTGCGCCATCACAGCACCTCCCTATAACGGCCATTAAGTGGTAGCGGGCCTGTGGGAACGGTTATCGCTGGAGTGGGCAAGTGACTCGCGCGTTTTCGGGGTCGGGTCGGATCGACGTTCGAGGGCCCTCTAGGGGGCCTTGTCGGGCGGGCCTGATCTCGCAGATGGGCTTCTGATCGGTAGTCGGGTTTCTGGGTTCGTGTCTTTCGGGCTTCGGCCAAATAGGCGTAACAATTGCCCCCATTGGTCGGGTCGATCGGCCTCGGCTGGTTCGGCTCGGCCGATGTGACTTCCGCCGATTTCGACAGGCTCGTCAGTCGAAGCTGATTCATTAATTGGGTGTCATCATGAGTCGGTCCGTTCGACACCTTTAAGACGCGAATTCCGAAGCGCCGTCGGTCCCCTGATGTTGCCATGTGTAACTGCGGGTTTATCCCCACCGTTCGCGGGGTCGTCTTTGGTAGAGAAGCTGGGTGGGTTGTGAGCCGCCATCCCGTCATCTTCTTCTTTGTGTTGATCTTGATCCTGCCTGAACTCTGCCCTATGTCGTCTTCCTCTGTCACTGGTTCGGGTCGGCCGGAGCGTGACGTCACTCCTACCCTGATGGGTAGTCCTCCTTCGGCGATTCGTCGGCATGGGGGCGAACTTTCAGGGGTGCCTCCAGAGGTCTTAGCGTGGCCTTCGTCGGTCTGTGCCACCACCATCGGGAGTATGCGCTCCGCCTACCTGCTTCCGCCTTACTCGGCTCGTGCCCCCGGGTCCGACGAGCGGATCTGCCTTCCCGGTCCCAACGAGGTTGGAGTGTACGAGAAGTGCTTCCGCTATGGGCTCCGTTTCCCGCTCCACCCCTTTATCATCGAGTTCCTTCAAGCCCACAACGTGGGCTTGTGCCAATTCTGCCCCAACGCCATCGGGCTCCTCGTCGGGTTCGTCGTCATCTGCATGCTGAAGGGAGTGGTGCCCTCCCTCCGTCTCTTCGCCCAGTTCTACCGCATGAGTCATCATCAGTCGGGGGCGTGGATTTACATCAGCGCCCATCCGAAGATGAGCCTCATGTTGGGGTTGCCGAGCTCCCTGAAGCGTTGGAAGGGGGAGTACGTATTTGTCGTGTTCCCGTCGAGTGTACCTTTCCCGATTCGTTGGGGAGCGGCCGGCGCGGTCATCCTTGATCTGGGTGACCCAACTGCCGCCAAGCTGCAGACGGCGAAGGCCATGCTGGCGATTCCTTCGAGGGATCAGATGATCGATGTCCTCTTCAGCATCCATAACTTGCGCAAGACTGTGTGGCCCTTGGGTAAGTTCTCCGAACGTTCGCCATTTGGGGTTGCTCGGGTTCTTCTCGGCCCCTTACTTCTTCTTTGGGTGCAGGTGGATTCCCTCTCGGTACTTCTCTCGCCAGCCCTCACGTGATGCCCCCGGATCCGGGCCCGCAAAAGAGGGATCATGTGTTGGAGGTCCGGAAGAAGCAGCGGGTCGTGACCTCAGCTGTTGGCTCCAAAAGGAAGAGGGGGCCATCTCCCTCCATCCCCTTGTTGGAGTCCTCAAAGGGGGTCCGCGAGGGGGCCGAGGAAGTTAACGTCTCGTCGCCCGCTGATCAGCGCCGACCTGCCCCTGTTGAGATTGCCTGGCCGTGGGTCGGCCCCTCGCCTCTCCCGAACGGTTCTCTCCCTGATGCCTACGATCGGTATCTAGGCGCATTCTGCTCCGACCCGGGCGAGTTACCTTCGTTAGGGGAAGGCCTTCTTCGTCCACGCTTCCCGGTGGGGGAGAAGGAGTCGGTGTTTTTGAGCCGCGGAGCTGCCGCACGAGTGGCCGAGAATAGTTGCCTCCCTACTGATCAGGCCGCGCTGGATGGAGTCAGAGGTGACTGTTTGGCCACCTTCGTGATTCAGGCTGGCCAACAGGTAGAGTGTCTCTGCTTGTTCTCCCTCTAGCTGCTTTCGTCGTCTTACCTTTGTCGCCTTGGTGCAGTTGTCCTCGGTGGGACTTTCGATGAGGCGCCAGTTTGTGGCGCTCCCTAAGGCCAAGTCCGACGCCGGGCGAGATCCTGATGTCTGCGGTGATGAGGGGGAGGCAGGTCAGTTAGATGATGCGCGAGTCATGTCCTTGGAGACCCGCATAACTGAGCTGTCCTCTGCCCTCGAAGAGGCGGACCGTGAGAGAGCCTTGGCTTTGGTTGCAAAGTCAATGGCCGAGGCGTGGGTCGCCGAGCTTTTGGGAGACGCCGACACATCTGGGGGAGCTGACAAGATCCCCGTCTCTGTTGTTGCCACCGAGGCCCTGGAGCTATCCGATCGTCTGGAGGTGGCGGAGGAGCGGGAGAGGGCTCTCCTTGCTCAACTTGGCGAGCGATCCCGGGAGATCGAGGTGGAGAGGGCGGAGCATCAACGCCAGATCGAGACCTTGGAGGCTCGGGTGCGTGAGCTTGAGGGGGTGGATCCGTCCCAGATCGCCCAAGACGCTGTGGAGGAGTATGCCACCTCCTTTGTTGAGTCCGCCTTGGCTGAGGCGTTCGAGAAGGGTTTCACCCGTTGCCAATCCGAGATCCAGAAGAAGTTCCCGCTCTTGGGAGTCAATTTCGAGGATCTCCGAGCGCACTCTGACGGTAAAACGGGGCGTGGGGGCGACCCAAGTGAACAGCCAGCATGTGGCTCCACGGGTGCCCCTGGAGATGTTTGAGGGAGGGGAATGCCCCTCGGCCTCTTCGTACGCCTCTTTGTATATCCTTTTGTTAGGCGCACGCTTAGCAGGCGTCCCATCGGGCGAGGCTTCCCTTGTCCCGAGTGGGTTTCTTGTGAACACATTTATCTGGAAAGGAACAAACTTAAGTAAATTTATTTCGTAGAAAACAATACATTTATTGAAAGTACTTGCATTAGTGTTCCGTGTTCCAGGCATGAGTGAGGATCCTCCCCTCCATATTGGCTAGACGATAGGTTGCGGGTCCGAGGACCTCGATGACTTTATAGGGTCCCTCCCATTTAGCCGCGAGCTTCCCTTTGCGAGCAATATCCGGGTTGAAGCTTGCTTTCCTGAGGACCAGGTCCCCAAGGTGGAAACTCCTTCCCTTGACCCGAGAATTGTAGTATCGGGCCACCTTCTACTTCTGGCGGATAATGGTGGCTAGGGCTTGCTCCCGCCGCTCGCCGAGGAGCTCCAGACCAAGCTCTAGGCCTTGCGAATTCCTGTCTTCGTCGAAGCACTTGAGGCAGAGAGACTCTTCACCCAGTTCGACCGATACCACTGCCTCGGCTCTGTAGGCAAGCATGAAGGAGGTTTCGCCGGTGGCCTCCTTGTGGGTCGTCCGGTATGACCAGAGTATCCCGGGGAGCTCTTCCGGCCAGTTTCCTTCGGCGTCCTTCACTTTCTTCCGGAGGGACTCTATGATGCATTTGTTGGCTGCTTTCGCCATCCCGTTGGTCTGGGGGTGCGCTACAGAGGCGAAGAGGAGCTTGATCCCCCATTCTGCGCAAAAGTCTTTGAACCCCGTGGAATCGAACTGTTTCCCGTTGTCTGTGACGATGGCCCGTGGAACTCCGAATCTGGAGATGATGGAGTTCCATACGAAGCTTTTCGCTTTCTTCCACGTGATGGTGGCCAATGGTTCGGCCTCGATCCACTTGGTAAAGTAGTCCACCACCATAATCAGATACTTCCGCTGCCCCCGACCCGGCTTAAATGGTCCGAGGATGTCGAGCCCCCATTTCGCAAAGGGGATGGGGCTCACGATAGGGATGAGCTCCGACGGGGGAGTTGAGGTGTGGTTGGCAAACCTCTAACATTCTTGGCACTTTTGGACGTAGTTCGTTGCGTCCTGGACTAGGGTCGTCCAGTAATATCCTTGCCTCAAGATCTTCTGTGCGACCATCTTACCCCCGTGGTGATTTCCGCAGATCCCTTCGTGAACCTCCCGTAGGACGTAGTCGGCTTCCTGCGGTCCGATGCATTTCAGGTATGGGAGGACATCCGCCTTCGTCCAGCGTCTTCGGTAGAGCGTCCCCTCATGGATCACGTATCGGAGAGCTTTCCTTTCCAGGGTCCGACGCTCGTCCCAGTCCATCGGCACCTCCCCATGAGTGAGGTACCGTATGATCGGGTCCATCCAGGTGGGATCTTGGTCGATCGCCATCACCTCCCGCTCTTCCGTGCTGGGGGACTGCAGGTTCTCCACGTAAATGGTACGGCCCAGCTCCTTGGTCGAGGACGAGGCTAGCTTCGACAACACGTCTGCCCGTGCGTTCTCCGACCGTGGGAGATGTAAGACTTCCGCGCTCTTGAACCTGGACAGCACCGCGTTGGCGACGGCGAGATACCTCTGCATTGCTTCCTCCCGCGCCTCGTAACTTCCCAGAAGCTGGTTGACAATGAGCTTCGAGTCGCTGAGGAGGCGCACGGACTCGGCCCCGAGCTCCTGGGCCAGCCTCAGGCCGTTGATTACCGCTTCGTACTCCGCCACGTTGTTGGTGGCCGGGAACTCGAACCGCAACGCGTATTCCATGATGTTCCCTTCTGGAGATCGGATCGCGATCCCAGCCCCGCCTCCCGACTGTGTTGCTGATCCATCCACATGGACTATCCATGCTCTCGGGACTCCTGACTGGACAGGGTGGAGGTGGTCAGCCGAAAGAAAAGATAAAGGCTGGGTGATTACCGTTGCTGGGCCTTCTTCCTCCGGGGGATGTTCTCCTTCCGTTGTGTATTTAGCGATGAAGTCGGCCAAGGCCTGCCCCTTGATGGCCATGCGTGGCTTGAATCGGAGGTCGAACTCGCTCAATTCCACCCCCCAGTTCAGCATCCTTCCCCTTCGATCGAATCTTTTGAGATTCTGCTCCAATTGCGAGTCGGTCAAGACCAATATGGTGTGGGCTTGGAAGTAGGGCCTGAGCCTTCGCGCTGAGAGAACGAGGGCGTACGCCAATTTCTCCATTGGCGAGTATCGCACCTCCGCTCCCTTCAAGATCCGGCTCGTGTAGTACACCGGCCATTGCACCCCACCGTCTTCCCTGATTAGCACCGAGCTCACCGCTTCCTCCGCACGTGCCAGGTAAAGGCTTAGCGATTCCCCTTCTCGTGGCTTGGATAGGAGAGGCAGGCTGCGAAGGTACTCCTTGAGATCCGCGAACGCCCTGGAGCAGTCTTCGTCCCATGGTATCGCCTTCCTGTTGTCTGACGGTTCCGCGATCGCTTTCCTCAGAACTTTGAAGAAGTGGAGCAATCTCTCCGCAGATTTGGATAGGAATCGCCCCAAGGCCGCGATGCGCCCATTCAGTCTTTGTAGTTCTTTGATCGTCGTTGGCTTCCACATATTGATCAATGCCTCGATCTTGTCAGGGTTAGCTTCAATGCCACGGTTAGTTATCATAAATCCCAAGAATTTGTTGGATCTTACCCCGAACGTGCACTTCGTGGGGTTGAGTCGGATGTTGTGTCGCCGCAACCGCTCGAAGGTTTCACGGAGGTCGGCGATATGGTCCTCCGGCTTTCTCGACTTGACAAGCATGTCGTCGACGTAGACCTCCAGGTTCCTCCTGATCTGGGAGTAAAAAACCTTGTTGACCATTCTCTGGTAGGTGGCCCCTGCGTTCTTCAAGCCGAAGGGCATCTTCTTGTAGCAGTAGGTTCCCCGGTCCATCGTGAAGGCTGTCATCTCTTCGTCCCGGGGATCCATCTGGACCTGATTGTACCCTGAGTAGGCGTCCATGAAGCTAAGCATCTCGTAACCCGAGGCATTGTCCACAAGGTGGTCTATGCGCGGCAGGGGGTAGCTGTCCTTGGGACAAGCTTTGTTGAGGTCACTGAAGTCCACGCACATTCGCCACTTTCCGTTGGGTTTTTTGACCATCACCACGTTCGATAGCCACTCCGGGTACCAGACCTCTCGTATGAAGCCGGTGTCGAGAAGACGCTCTACCTCCTCGGAGGCCGCCTTCATCTTCTCGCCACCCAGGTTTCGCTTCTTCTGCCTGACCAGCTTGAAGTTGGGGTCGGCGTTGATCTGGTGGACGATCACCTGGGGATCTACGCCGGGCATGTCCTCTGATGACCAAGCAAAGACGTCAAGGTTCGCCTCCAGGCACTCGACCAGTTGGCTCCTCAGGTCGTGGCTTAGCCCTCTCCCGATTGAGACAAACCTGCCCTCGACGTCCGTGACCGGGATCTGTTCTTGTTCCTTCGCAAGGGCGGGTCTCGGCCCGCTCCTTAAGTCAAGCGCGGCCATCTGGTCGACTAGACGATCCTCGGGCCCTTCCTCCTCCAGTTGGTAGCAGGTATTCGGTCTCCCCGCATCGCCTTCGACCTGCCCCATCCCCCTTGGCGTTCGGAACTTGATAGTCTGATGAAGGGTCGAGACAACTGCGCCGATGGCGTTGAGAAGGGGTCAGCCGATGATTCCATTGTACTCCGACCCGATCCCCAATACGACGAATTCTACCGCCAGGGTCACCGAGTCTGGTGGGCCTCCGAGTGTCACTGGGAGGTGGATCGTGCCGACGATGGGGGTGGAATGACCCGTGAACCCTACCACGGGACCCGATCGAGGTTCCAAGACTTCCTTCCGCAGCCCCATCCTCTCCAGAGTTGACATGAAGAGGACGTCGCAGGAGCTGCCGGTGTCGATGAGCAGCCGCCGAACCATTGTTGTGTCGATGATCACCGACACCACCAAGGCTGCGTCCGACCTGCGCGCTGTTACTGTCGTGCCCGTCCCCCTGACCGGTAGGGCCGGCGAGGGTTTCTTGGTCTTCTCCTCATGGTCCTCCCCGCGCTGGGCCTGGGCCCTCTCTTGCCAACCATGGCGGGCCCTGTCGCCTCGCGCCTGGGCCTTGCCCTCCCTTCGCCGCGATGGGTGAAGCCATGTCATTGCAGGTGTGGTTTGTTTTTCGTGGGATAGTTCGGTTCCGACAGACGGCGCCAGATGTTTCAGAGTGTTTTCTCACTACAGAAGCGTTGACCGTGGACTGCCCGGTCAACGTGGTCAAGGGGCCGATTTTGGTCCCTTGGGTGCGTCGAGCACCTGTAGACGCGACGCGAATCGGAGATGCAGTCGACGCAGAGCACGTCAGCTGGGTCGGGTCTAGATCCTCGGCCTCAGGGGGGCTGAGGGGAAGCCTCGGCCCGGTGTGAGGTGCTTGGCCTCGGATGGTCGGGTGACGAGGGGTAGCCTCGGTCGCCTTGGCTTGGCGTGAGATCGACGCGGAGCTGAGGGGAAGCCTCGGCTCGGATGGGCGTGCTCGGCCTCGGTCGGTCGGACGACGAGGGGTAGCCTCGGTCGCCTCGTTTGATACGCGGCCGGTGTGGAGCCGAGGGGAAGCCTCGGCTCTTGGATCTAACGTCTTCCTGAACAGACGAGAACACTCGTCAGGGAGACCGGACCTTGGTTCCGGCCAAATCCCCTCCGATGCCTAAGTCAGATGACGATCTGAAAAAGGAGGCTCGGCGGGGACGGTTCGACTCGAGAGGAGATCGGAACGACGTCCTCCGGCGCGATCGGGGGGAAGGAGATGAAGTGGGGGAACTAGGTCGTTGATGGAGTACCTTAGGTTTTGTTACCTGAGATGCCGTCCTTTGTCCAGTCGTCCTCCTAGCCCTTTTATAGGCCTCTCGTCGTGACCACCCATGACTCACGTCCCTCGTCTGCCCCCAATCGTGCCCCCTCAATCCGCCTCCCCATCGCCGCTCCCTGCGCCATCCCAGCACCTCCCCATAACGGCCATTAAGTGGTAGCGGGCCTGGGGGAACGGTTATCGCTGGAGTGGGCGAGTGACTCGCGCGTTTTCGGGGTCGGGTCGGATCGACGTTCGAGGGCCCTCTAGGGGGCCTTGTCGGGCAGGCCTGATCTCACAGATGGGCTTCTGATCGGTAGTCGGGTTTCTGGGCTCGTGTCTTTCGGGCTTCGGCCAAATAGGCGTAACAGATACAGTTTGATGTTGAAGGAGTTGTGATTATATGAGATTTAGATAGGTTCTTTTGGGATTGTTGTGTGCAGTTGTGTTTGTGATTTTAAATGGGCCACTGATGGTTTCCATTAATTTATTAGTATTATGTTATGTCTTCTTAAATTTATTGTTTGTATTAGCCTAATGTCATGTTAACAATAGCTACATGCATTAACTTGCATGTTAACAGTATTTACATGCATTGATTGGTGATGCTATGATTAGGTTGATTATGTCGCATATGATGCTGCCTTGATCGAATCAGCTGTTACATTCTTGCATTACAATTCCAGCATGGTAAATTTTTTCAATTTATTTTCTTTTTTATTAGAAGAATTTTGGTTTGTTAAAAATGAACATATGATTCTTTTTCAAAGAAACCAGCTAAAAACATCACATAATGTACAAGTTATAAGAAACAGTTTAAACAAAACACTGTGATGATTGCCATTATTTTTTCAACAAAAATTTCCATGGCTGCTAATCCTACCAGTGTTGTGAATTGTAATACTTTTGGTCATGAATGATTTGTATCAGGGAATGATTGAAATTAAGAGTTGCAAGTGTATGGAATGGCTATTGCCATAGGAATATGAGCACTAATAACTAAAATTTACACAGAGGAGGGCATAATCCATCCTACATGTATCGGCTTATCTCAGACTATTACTCTGCGGATGATTTTGTGGTGAAGCGGAAACCTGCATCCTAAAAGTTAAGTGTCACAGTTAAATGCCAGAAAATTACTTGGTACTCTGGTAGGTATAATTTTATTTCTTTACCATATTGCTTGATCATATCAGATTTTTATTGCATCTTGAGGTAAGATGATCTTCATTTGGATGCATCCATGCATTCGTTTAACTTGAAGACATGGTTCGATTTATACCATCCGTAATGGCAGGGAGCTTTCATGGGTAGCTGAGGATTGGGGTGAGGAAGTTTGTGGTGGCACCTCAAAACAAAAACATCACTTGGTTCCAATTTTGATTCTCAAGGCCGATCACCTCAAAACAAAAACATCACTTGGTTCCAATTTTGATTCTCAAGGCCGATCAACTGGGTCGAGACGGTTATCTTCTAATCAGCTGTGTTATCTTCAGGTGCTCACGTTTTAGTTTCTGTGTTATCTTCAGCTGTGTTATCTTCTAATCAGCTGTATTACTGTTGCAGCAGTTATATCATTACAGCTTCTTGCAAACTGTGCCATCATCAGTGGTATAGTGGTGTTTAACTGGAAGGTAATTGCAGATGCATATAGAAATCCAAGCATTCATGTAGAAGACTACAAACTGGAACCAGTGAACTCAGACACTTTGAAATGGACGCTATTGTATAAAAAATTCTGAATATATGTTCCACCTTTAAGGAGCAGTATTGATAATTTTTTTCCATGTAATTATGAGGATGTTATTATCTCTATTCATTTGTATCCCAATTACATGTCAAAGGCTGTTTCATTGTTAAAACAATCTTGGTCAAACACCTTTTTGTGGTTCTTTTTTCGAAAGTCTTTTTAAAGGATTTTGTGTCTGTGGTTGGGTTTGAGATGTATTGGAAAGTTGTTTTATGTGATGTAATATTATGGAATGAAATGAAAGTTAATTGTTTTGTTAAAGATTTGGGCATTTGTGTTCAATTCTTTAGGCATTACTGTTTGTTTTCTCAGCATCTGCGGCATACAATCATTTTTTCCAAATAAATTATGCATAATGTTTCTGGCATATTACTATTTGATAACGTAAGAAAAGACGAACAATGCTATTTTTTAATCGTTGTCAGTTTTTGATATCTTAGAACATATTTGTGATATTATGTAGTGTTATTCATGGAGAAGTCAAAAGTTAAGCGACTACATTTGTTTTATTTTAAAATGAAATTTGAAAGAAAAAAAGAAGTGTACCAGAAGGAAGAAATGCTTGATCTCGCATTAAAAAGTATGTTGAAAGTTTTTACTATCGATTTTATGTTGCATAGTATTAGCTAGCTCTTATAGGTAAAGTACACATTTAAATTTTTGCCTTCTCTTTAGCATGTTAAAATTTGTGTTTGGCAAGAAACAGAAAAAAATCAAGTAAAAATTCCCCCAACAGCTGTTTAAATTCAGAATCTATATATTAAAACACAATTGTTTTTTAATTCTAGGGCGACTAGGACAAGGTGACTAGGACAAACAGGTTGATAGAAAGACGGCTTGGATTTAATCTTGAGGATTTAATGGTTGAGATGAAATTTTGTGGAAAGTTTTGGAGGGAAAAACATTTCTTGGGAAAAGAAAGTTTCTGGGAAAATGAAGCTTTATGGGAAATAAAAGTTTCTGGGGAATAGTAGAGTGCATGCAATTAATGTATTTGGGGAAAAAAATCTCAGATCGAATGCTACAGATCGAATGCTGCTGTAGATCGAATGATCTCTCCCTCAACGCGGGGCCCACCGTCTCTTCGACGCATAAGGCAACAAGATGAGAATAATTTCCCGCGACGAAGGCGCCGCTAAATTTTTTTAACGCGAATTTGTTGTTCCGCTTCGAAGGCGCCCACACTGAATTTGTTGTTCTACACCAAATTTGTTGTTCCGCGCTAAATTTATTGTTCTGCGCAAAAGGCGCCTGCACCGAAGTTGTTGTTCTGTGCCGAAGGCGTCCGTGCCACTAAATATTTTTACGCTAAGTTGTTGTTCCATGCAATTTTGGCTGTAAAATTAATTTTTTGGGGAACAAAGATTTTGTGGGGGAAAATCTTAAATGAACCGTGCCCGCGGGCACGGGTAATGACTAGTATATATATATATATATATATATATATATATATATATATATATATATATATAGGTTGACTAGGATCCATTCGGATGGATCAAACATGCGGATCCATCCAAGTGGAATTTAAATCTAGACAATGTAAATAGAAAATCCGACCGTTGGATGTCATCTAACATGTCTAAACTAGCTCTAAACAAAATTTCAACTAATTTGGACATGTTTTGCCCATGCATCACGTGTTTGCAAAATCGATGTTTTTGAATAGTTATAAAATCGGCTAATTTTGCAAACACGTGATGCATGGGCAAAACATGTCCAAATTAGTTGAAATTTTGTTTGGAGCTAGTTTAGACATGTTAGATGACATCCAATGGTCGGATTTTCTATTTACATTGTCTAGATTTAAATTCCACTTGGATGGATCCGCATGTTTGATCCATCCGAATGGATCCTAGTCAACATATATATATATATATATATATATATATATATATATATATATATATATATATATATATATATATATATCCCCATATAGATATGATTACATAATGCATATATCTCTCCCCCATGACATCGTCAAAAAGGTGGACATCAAATATATCCCCCTTTGTCATCTTAACCAAGATGTGACAAAATGCAAGAATGAAAGAGATGTATGATACCAAATCGAAAAATTTAGTGGGTATCAATTCACTATCCCATGCTCCCCCTAGATCATAGAAATGGTCAACTTTTGTCTTGTAGGATCTAATACCATTTATAATAAATGGAGCCATGGGCCTATAGTGTATCAAAGCAATAGATATGGAAAATCAAGTAACAATGATACACAAAGATATTGCCAAAAACAAATATATCATGAAACATGTTGGCAATAAACAAGAGGTTTGGTTTGAGATCAAAAACAACCAAATATGAACAAAGATCTCAATTAACCTCCGAAATGAGAGTTAAAGTATGTCTTAAAATAATTTAAACATATTATATATTAACTCCCACATTGACATACACATGGATCAAAAATGCATGCATTTCAATAAACCCCAAGATTCCCATTTTCATGAAAAGTAAGTTTGAAATTTTTTTAAAAATCATGAAACACACACAAACAATGGGTATGCTAAAAATAAACATTCAAGCATAATACCCATGCAATATGCAAATGTGTGTGGGAAACCTAAACATTAGGTAACCAAACCCAAGAGGAGTTTGATTTCCTAACGTAATCACACGAGGTGATCACATCCCTAACTAGAGAATTGATGTAACTATCTCTCTCTTGCAAACTAACTTTAGTGGGAATCCATAATCTCAAGGATTTCCTAGGCAATGGTTTTGCCTTTGCAAGAGGGAAGGATGTGGCATGCTTAAGTGTAGAAACGAATTTCTTGGCATGCAAAGAATGAGAATTTTACTTCATAGCAAAAAAAATGAAGATTTTTCATTCTTCCTCATTACCTCGTGATCTACATGCTTCTTGTTGGTGTTCTTATTGTACAAGAAAGCATGGCGATTCTTCTTAGGTGCTTTAGCAATATTTCTTGTATTTGCACCATAAGAGGAATTAGAGGTGGGTTTGGAAACCACATTTTGAATATAACCCGAACCTCCTCTATGATTTGCCGGATGTTGTTTTTCCAACAAATCGTGGAGTGAATCCCTAGAATACACAAAGCTTATGAGCTTCCGAGATTCCTCTTCACATTTCAACGTAAGTTGTTGAATGTGAGCATCTAAGCTAAGGTTTTGAGCAATGAGTTTTTCATTAGAAAGGCTCAATTCCTTAACTTGAGAGAGAAGTGTGTCTCTCTCACAAGTGTCATTCACATGCATTTCATCATGAATTACACTAGATGATTCTAAATCATGCACCCTACTCATAGCAATATCAAGTTTAGCTTTCATTTTCTCATATGAGTCGATGCACTTACTTGCCAAATTGGAGGCCACATTTAGGCGGTTTTCAAGCTCCTCATAGGATGGCTTTTCCTCCTCAGCTTCCTCATCACTTTCTTCCTCGCTTGAGCTTGACGAAGACTCTTCCCCATTAGCCATAAAGCAACTTTCTTCTTTGGAGTTGAGCCATGTCTCTAACTCTTCATCGCTAGTGTTGGATGCCGTTGATGAAGAATCATCAAAGGCAACAAAACACCTTTGATCGTGCTCCTTGTCATCCTCTTCTTCATCATTAGATGTGTCTCCATCGGAATCATCAAATGTGATGATAAGTCCCTTCTTTTGGTTCTTGACCTCGGACTTGGCTTTCCAAAGTTTCTTCCTGTTACCCTTAAAGGTATCAATGTTGGGTTTGGAAGGGCATTCGGTAGCCACATGACCTATTCCACTGCAGTAGAAACAAACCAACTTGTTAGACTGAGAGACAAACTTTGATGAAGACATACCTTGATTATCCTTGAGGAATGCCTTGAAATTCTTGAATTGCTTGGCAAGCTCGATGTAGTCATCGTCGCTAAGATCTTCTTCATCTTCACTTGGAGCTTCTTATTGGAACTTCTTTTTCCACTTGAAAGACTCCTTCTCACCATGAAGAGCAACGCCCATTTTCTTCTCGGGCTTGGTTGACTGAATCTCTTTCTTATGTCGAAGTAACACTTCATGAGATATCTCCAATGTATGCCAAATACTATTGGCCGATTTGCACATGGAGATACGATCGAACTCATCCGGAGTGAGGGCACAATGGAGAACAAACATAGCCCTTGCATTGAATTTGATCAAGTCCTTCTCAGCTTTATTTCTCAAGGCCGCGGGTGAAGTAGGCTCTTCTAAAGGTGACTGCGTTATGTCCCAAAGGTCGTGACTCTTCAAGTAGACCATCATCCTGATCTTCCAACTCGGGTAGCTGGTTCCGTTGAAGAGCGGGGGTCGAACGATTGAGTGACCTTCTTCATGAGATGCGGATGTAGCGTTGAATGACTTTGTTGCAGTATGCTATAACCTCGCTCTGATACCAATTGTAGGGATCGTCTAACCCTTGCAATACTAACAACACACACTAGAGGGGGATGAATAGTGTAATGGCAATAAAATTGACCAATTAAAATTTAACTTGCAAATGTGGAATTATAAAAGCAAGATGAATTAAAAGGCACAATCAATCCAAACGCAAACACAAAGTTTTACCCTGGTTCCCCAAACTTGGGTACATCCAGCCACACCAATATTCACTATATTCCCACATAAAGAAGCGAATACAAATCTCACAAGGAGATACCCCACAAAGAGGATTTATGCCCTACACAAGGACCCAACCAATCCTACACGAGGATCAAGACTCCCACACAGAGAATCACTAACTCCCACTCAGAAAATTAGGGTTAGCCCTACACTAGGACACTAGAACTCCCACAAAGAGAGTTAATTCCCACAAAGAGAATTCCCTAGTCCCACAAAGAGACAACCTCCCACAAAGGGAGAAACTCCCACAAAGAGAGTATCCTAATCCCACAAAGAGAAATAGGAAAACGAATTACACCAAGTAAAGTAAATACTCTTACCTATGCCTTGAGATGCTTACTCATGAAAGAATGCAAGGCATGGAAGAGGATCTCCAAGTGTTGGAATATGCTTGAGAGCACTTGGATGATTTCCCTTGAGCTGGACTTCAATGCATGAAGAGAGATGAGTGCTCAAAAGAGGGAAATGTGGGAGCTTGAGAGTTGCTTATAGATCTCTTGAGATTTTCTATAGAGTCAAGAGTTATCAAGTGTTGTCAAGAGTTCACAAGTGATGGCAGCACACTCATATATATAGGAACCCTATATCAAGCCCAAAAACCCAAAGAAACAGCCAAATGAACAGATCTGCAACGGCTAGAAACTGGGTGAAAACAACAGGAACAGTCGACTGTTGATTAAAATACAGTCAACTGATCAACAGCTAGAAAATATCCAACGACTATAATCTGAGCCAGGACAGTCGACTTAAGAAGACAATACAGTCGACTGACAAACAGGACAGGCGCCTGTTAATCCTTCAGCAGACGACTGCTGCAGGGGATGGATTGAAACAGAGAGCTGCACTCTTTCTCCAATTCTTCGCACAGGCGACTGGTGTTTATACTACAGTCGTCTGTCAAATAATCAGGCGACTGTACATTCTTCATCAGTCGTCTGCAGGATAAAATGGAGAGAAGACAGAGAGATGCAGAGATTGCACTTACGCTAGACAGGCAACTGTTGGCCAATTTCCATGTTGCTGTAAGTATACAGGCTACTGTAAACTGATTGACAGACGACTGTGCATAAAGCTCAAGTTTGAGTCAATTGAAATGTTGACTGGAGCTGTGCAAATCAGGCGACTTGAAATCACCCAGTCGACTATGTTTCCCACAGCAGGCGACTGACGGAAAGCCAGAGACTCCAAATGAGTCTTTGGACAAAGTGAACCTATTGGATTGGATTTTATGATAATCCTAAGGTTCACTAAGATGGTTAAATGCATATGCATGATAATTAAACCATCTAACAAGGCATTACAATAAGCTAGACTCAAAAGTGAAAGAAAGCAATAAAGTAAATTACATGGATTACAATGCTTTTCTTAGAGTCTAAGTCTTCAATCTTGATGCCTTGATTGCTCTCCACCATCTCCAATTGTTGGCACTCCTTGAGTCCAAACTTTGGCCCTTCTGTACATGATGTCCATCCTTACACCAAGTGATTAGTCTCCAGGAAAGATATCCTTGAAAAAAACTGAGCGACTAAAACATGAGATTCATTAGAAACAACATAATGTTGTGATCATCATCAAAATAAGATTGGTATGAAACACCAATACTCAACAAAACGGACTCGGATTGACGAACGGTTTTTTCCTATGCGTTCACCATTGAACACCCTTCGTATTGATAGGTTGTATCAATCATGAATCTCAACGGTGAGGGAGTTAAAATTCACAGAAGTTTGTACTTTGTGAAAGGCAAACTAACTTGATTTTAATTAACTCAAAATAATAGTCCCACATCGGTTGTGGAGAAAAGGAAGAGTCCGCCGCCTATATAAATAGGGGCTTCCCCCTTCCTCCAAACTCGTCCCAAGCTCTAGATCTGAGCGGCTCTCATAAATGTTGGAGCACGCTCAGATCTAGGCTTAAATTAATATTTTTCTATCTCCCTATATTTCTGCCCTACTCTTGAGGGCTCTAGCAAAGACGCAAAAGAGTTCAGATTCGGATCAGAAATCTAGGCGAAGGTTTCACTTGCGTGAAACTTTCTTCGGCACATGGTTGGCTCGACGACACGAGGATTGCTCGCCTCGGGATGCGGAGCGGTTCGAGGAGCGGTTCGAGGAGCGGCTCGACGTGGGATGGGGAGCGGCTTGGAAGACGGTGCGGAACATCTCGCCTGCCCCAGAGTTGAGATTCCTGGTATGTGTTTTAAGCATTAGTTTAATTTAATCGCAGTAGGTTAGATCCTTCTTGGGATGGTCAGATCCATCCTGAGTTGGCATAGATCTTTGCTAAGGGTCTTGTACCTTAGGGCTAAGTTAAATTGTTTAACTTGTTTATTCTTCTGCTGCAAAATGTTTTTATGTCTGTGTTCCGTCCGACTTAGGACGGGAATAGAGTTTTTGTGCCCTAAGGGTCCCAGAAAACCCTTCAGTGGTATCAGAGCCTAGGTGTGCGTAACGATCTATCACTGCGATTTTATTAAACATTGAAATGCTTTTTTAAAAATAATTTTAAAATGTTTTAAAGTTATAAGATAATTTTAAAATATTTTTGATGCTTTATAAAATGTTTTAAAGTTATGAGATAATTTTTTAAAAAAATGTTTTAGAAGCTCTTTTGAAAATGTTTCTTTAAATTTATGCGATATGTTTAAAATGTTTTAGATGTTTAAAAATTCTATATGATAAATTTTTAACATGAAAATTTTTTAAAATGTCGTTTTAAAATTTATGTGATAATTTTAAAAATGATTTTAAAAGTTTAAAATTTTTTATGCGATAAATATTTTATGTAGCATGCAAAATTTATGTGATCTTTTTAAAGCAAGTTTTTTTATTTTTATGAGATAAAATAAAATGTTTTAAAAATCACAATTTTAAATTTAAATGTTAAATTTAAGCATGCATGCTAAACTTGTTTATTTGATAAACATTAGTCTATTTAATTGTTAAATAGTTGTACACTTTTATTTTATGCGATAAAATTAGTGTAACTTTATGTTAATGGTATGAATCTTGTCCCTTATTTGATAACACAAGACAACCCTTTAGGTTAGCCATTAAGAAATCATTAAAATTTATTAATTGAATTTTAATGACATGCTATGTTTTAATAAATATTTTAACAACCCTTTAAGATCTAATTCCTGATTAGGGTAGTCCCTTTAATGAATTTTTAATTCTAATTGTTATACTTAATTCTCATTAAAGGACTTTGCTTTTAGCGATGTTAATTAATTTATTAAAATCCTAATAACGATTAGGATAGCGCGTGAACCTTATAGTTGATAAGGATTTAATAGAAGTTATTAAACAAATCCTAAAATTTTGAATTTAAGGATGCAACTAGTTGATAGGATTAATTAGTTGTTAATAAAAGCCTTTTAGTCTATGGCACGCATATAAAAATGACAAGCTTCATTCAATGGACCATGATCCAGTCAATGTGCTTGGCTAAGTTTGCTGGATCACCCTTTCAGGGATAGTGATCCTGGCGTAGTCAATTCCCTGGCTGTGTTCCGCTTGACCGCAATGTCGCGAATCATGATTGTATGACACCCTGGACTATATCTAAGTCAAATACGTTAATGATCTTCTTCAAGATTAGCCGTAGCCCTCCTTGTTTTAGGGGTTGGCAACTATATGACCCGTGTTATAGTTGTTGAACTACACTCAAGCTGTGACTTGACAACCTTATAGAAACCAACTCCTTAAATACATAAGATGAAATCTTGACTTGACCCAAACCGACGTTGTCCTGAATACATCGAGCGCTGGCATAAGGAAAGTCAATGATGTAGTCTGGCTAGATGTAGACTAAGATCTGACCCAAACCGACGTGTCGTGAATACACCGAGCGCCGTGGCAAGTCGGGGCTAGACGCGAAAACAAGGGTCCGACTAGACTAGACATTGTGATTTGGATGAGCACACTCATGATCACAAATGACTAAGGGTAAAAATTGAATAAGAGAGTCATATCTGATATGATCGATGAAGAGTCATCTTCCGATTACAGAGTCCTACAACTTGTTGAGCTACACTCAAGGTTGTTAGGCTCAAGGTGATTGGACCTCTTACCCATTAATTTAATTCGATTAAATCGGTCGTTATTAAGCTTTGAAATGATCGTAAAAATAGTGGGAGGAGATAAATAAAAGCCAATCTACCTATATTTAATATTGAACATATGCTAAACTAGGGCAAGACTTTGTTTACCGAAGGAATCAAAATATAATATTTTAATGAAATAAGTTAACTGGTCAAAAAGGTTGATTAATTGAATATCAAGATAAATTCTAATTGATAGAATTAAAACTATATTCTCGTTGACATTAAAATGACCTTCTAAAGAACGGACTTAAGAAATATGATTTCATTAAGTTCTGGGTCCAACAAATAAATTCATGCTACATGTCACTCGTCTCTATATGAGGCAGCTTGAACATATAGGATATTCGAAGTATGTTTCTCCCTACAACTTGTCGAGCTACACTCAAAGTTGTATGGTCAAACAATTTTGATCCGCAAAGTTCGAGAATTCGATCAAACCGTTTGAGTCGAATACGAGTGCATGAGCGGTGCAAGACTATGTATCCCAACCGGATCTTGAGACAAGCAACTTCTTGAGCTACACTCAAGATTGCAACTCTCAGGCGTTTTGATACATGAGATGCTTGCATAGCTATTTATTTATGTTGGGTCATTTAATATCTAAATATGATTTAGAAAAGGAAGAAGGCACTCCGGAAAGTCAACCGAGTTAAATAGTTTAATTTATCATTAGCAAAGGCATAAGGAAGAGGAAATGAAAATGTGACATATTCTGATGTCACGATTTCATAATTATTGTTATACAAAAGTTAACAAATTTTGACGAATGTCGTCACATTCGCTTCTGAAGCAATGAGTAATATGTATAATGATAATATATGTATTAAATGTTAATATATAAATACACAAGATAGTAGCAAACTTATATGGAAAAATAGACTAGGCCGTATCGAGAGAGTAAGCTTCACAAGTCACATAAAGAGGGGTCTGACCTCTCGTAGTATGAAGTCTACGGACACTTGTGAGTCTTACCCTCTTAGATATAATGGCCTATACCCATCTGTAAGACAATGGGAGAATGAGTTGACGAACTCAGTATCGTACATACTGATGTACCCGAGTCTAGATTAACCAAAATAAGTTATTCGTATATTTTATTAAGACACGTGTTCTTGATGAAACACAGTCTGATAAAATAAAGAACGAAATGACAAAAGTATTTAAATTGATTCGATTAGATCGAATGGTCAAATACTTAGCTACATAAAATCTTGCGTAATTAAATGAAAATATGATTTTCTCTCAGGTCAAGTCTGTTAACACATCAGTGTGTTAAAAAGTATGAATCACACTTAGTTAGACTTGCTGCGATCCATAGCAAGTGACTCTGAGTTAAGTCCTCTCTCTGGGTTAAGTCCCAAATAGTAATGCCTAGGTTTTGATAATGTTCTATGAGGACATTATCTATAAGATATTCATTAAATCGATCATTAAGAAGTTGTATAATTACTCGAATCTCATGAGATGAAGAGTCGAGTTAGACATCATAATTGATGATGACTTAGTCAACTTCTAGGATGAAATTCGGAGTAGTAACTCCGATTTATAACCTGATGCAATTAGAATAGGTCCGTGTGCGTAAATAAATTTTGGAATTTAGGTTACGTGCCTAAGGAAAATGTTTCCTCACTTTTTGCAAGTAAATATTTAAGTTAAAAGATTGGTGCAGAAGGAAAATACTGAAGTTCAATCATGTTGGTCGAGAACAGTTTTTATCCTAATTCCTATAAACAAATTAGAATGAAACTGTTTTTCGCCAGCAGATGTGTACAAATCTACTCGGACCAAACTCGATGTAAAACGCTCATGTTGACCATGAAAATTGGAGCATTCACTTATAAGTTCGTTTTTCTAAATATGATTTAGACGAGCCAACTTATATGAATTAGCCAGAAAGTTTTCAAGGTCAGTGGGAGCGTATAAAAATTACATGCGAGGCATCAAAGGGATGGAACATTTATTTTGACAAAGTAATCAAAAGGTTTGACACTTTATCAGAAATAGATATGAGCCATTTGAAATGACCAGTAACTAATTTAAAATTATTATCGTAAGGTACGATGAACTGGATAAGATCCAAGTAAATAAAAATATTATGGATTCCGAAAGACCAAGTGAATTATTTGAATGAGATTCAATTGGTTGGTCCAACATGAACATAGAAACCCCTTAAGTCTATAGTGTAGCCGGTTTTAGCAGATCCACTCACGAATGCCCTACTACAAGAAGTCGAAAAAACTTATGTGTAAAAACGGTATTAGATACCGGGATAAATGGACCTGAGGGCAAGTGGGAGATGTAGAGATATAATTCCCTCGAGGCTATGTATCTCTGTGTGAATAGCACAAACGTATTGTTCGAAATAACAGTAAGATGTTTGGTAATAATTTATCTAAGTTATATTATAATGTAGTTAACATTAGATATCGACTTAGGTAAATTCCTTAGACTTTATGCAAGGTCAAACAGATATCGAGATGAGTATCTCGATCATGGAGAAATGTTTGACCGTCTGTAGCATAAGTCTAAAAGGTTTGTGGTCGTAGATGCTTCGAGACAAGGATATCGAAACATCGGATAGACCATTTTGTCTTAGTCTTCACCGTTAAGCGGTGGCGATGATCTCATGATCGTTCGACTTGACGAAGTCGAAGACGAGACACAGGTGCTCATTAGAGAATGAGTTCACTGAACGATCCACAAGAGTTATCAAATGGTTATATTGACCAATCTGTCAATGATAACTCTTAGTGATGATAGGCAAGTTGGTCTTTTGACTTGAAGTCATTTTACGAACCTGTGTATGAACGATGCCACTTAGATCACTGACCTAACTTCGAGGCTATGCCTATCGAAAGGTCTTTGATTGGGTGTCACTTGAAGCGTACGAGGAGAGTAATGACCAAGAGAGGATTCGTCTCTCCCGGTCAATGGGAGTTAGTGTCGTAGAGTTAGTTCCGTCTTTAGTAAAATCTCTGCACAGAGTATGTTGGAAGAAGTCCAACAATAATTGACTAAAGATCGATAGAAACTAACCGGAGTCAAGTTATTGGGGTTGACAGTTTGACCGTACCCTAGACTTGATCTACACGACATAGTTAAGACGAAGAGATTATAACTGCGGAACTCATCACGGAAACAGTCAGGGTGGTCCCGACAATACTCATGTCATTGAGTCAACCACATAATGATGATTCCTGAAGCAGGGACGGCAACCAATGCTCGTAGTCACTGCCGTATAGGGCTTTGAGCCCAACCTGTTCTAAGGGTCAGGCTGTATGGTCTCACACAGAGTGCGACCTGTTGGGGTTTTGGCAGACCCCCCAGAGCTCGGATCTGTGTCCGTCCTAAGTTAGACGGACCACAGGGGCACAAAAGCGCAGCGGAAATCGAAAACAAAATTTTCTAGACTAGCTAAACTTTTTAGCTAGGCTCTGAGGGAGCCAGAACCTAGCCCGATCTATGCCAACTTGGGGTGGATCTGACCACCCCAAGAGGGATCTACTCTAAAGCGACTAATTAAATCTACACTAAAAATTACTTAACCACATACCCGGAATCTTGGCCCTAGAGCAGGCAAGATGTACCGCACCATCTTCTGAAGCTCCTCGTAGACGAGCCGCCTCGACTCGATCCGCCTGAGCCGCCTCGCACCCTCGAACCGATCCGCCCGAGCCGACTTCCGCCTCCGAGCCGATCACACGCGGTAGAAAGTTTCACTTGAGAAGAACCCGCGTCTTAAACGTCCGGATCAAAATCCAAACCCCCTTTGTAGTCTTGCTAGGACCACTCCAGAGAAAGGAAGAGAGAGAGAGAGAATAGTTTAGTCTCTGATCGAGCTTGCTCTAAAAGTCTGGAGCTACTCGATCGATGACTTGGTGTCTTTTTCAATGAAGAGAGTGCACCCCTATTTATATAGGGAGTCGGCACTCACTCTTTCGTTACGAGCAATGTGGGACTATTTTTAATTTGGAGAAAATTCAATTAAGCTAATTTAGCTTAATTTAAAGTTTAGTGAGCTTTTCTCAAAAGCAAACTTTAACTAATTAATTCTCTCCGATCATTAAACTTTAGACACCAAACAAGCTATCAATCCGAAGGGCTTCGAATGGTGAACACGTAGGAACCGACGGCGACGAATTTTGACATAGTTTGACCCCTCAAACAATTGCCCAAAGTTGGGCAAATAATCGATTTTCGTAGCCGTCATTTGGGGTTTCAAAAAACCCGAAATGACTTAAGTTGTGGGTGCGCCCATTAAGCTTAGCGGGCGTGCCCGACCAAGGAGACAAGGGAGGGTTGCACGCCCGCTGGGCAGCGGGCGTGCGCCCGCTGTCGCAGCGGGCCACGCCCGCTTGCAGCGGGCGCCCGCCCGCTGCAGTCAACGGGCCGTGCCCGTTACTGCAGTGGGCGTGCGCCCGCTGCAGCTAGCGGGCAGCACCCGTTTTCCTTTATCTATGGGGCTTGTTAGCCCAGTGGGTCTAACCCACTTCGCCTTGGACTGTTTTCGTGTTTCTGGGCTCGTTTGAGCTCCGATTTGGACGCGGTTTGAACCAGTGTTTAGACCGGGACGATCCCGTCATCCAGGTAACCCTTTCCAATATATTTGTTCCAACTAAATTTGTTGTAACCAATTTACGACACGTTTAATCTTTGGTTTGCATCAAATGCAACATTTGTCCCTATTGCTATTGCAACTAACTTTCACAACTTGACTTATGAATATTAACTATTCAATATCATCAAATGATTCTCTCTCAGTTAATCTTCTTATTACTAAGACACGGACACTACTCGGTGTGAGACCCTACAGCCTGACCTTACTACAGGTTGGGGCTCGGAACCCCTAGACGACGGTCACTACGAGCAGTAGCTGTCGTCCCTGATTCAGAATCATCATAACGTGATCGACCTTTTGACAAAAGCATCATTGGGTTTACATTGGCTGTGTTAGTGATGAACTCCGTTAGCTATAGTCCCTTCGTCAAGACTGTGTTCCTGTTGTCCCAGGGTATGGTTTACTGTCAACCCTATTAGACAACATTGGTCAGTATACGGCGGTCTTTGTTGTATACACGTTGTACTTCTTTCAACGTACCCCGGCCAAGGATTAACACAAAGATCGTACTGAGCCTGTAACACTAACTTCCCTTTAACGGAAGTGACGAATCCCATCTTAGTCATCTACTCCCCTCGAGAGCTTCAGGTGAAACTCAACCTAAGATCTTTCAGCAGGCCTAGCCTCGAAGCTAGATCATATGTCTAAGCTACACCGTTCACTCACAGGTTTGTACAAATGACTTCAGGTCTTAAGGACCAGCTTACCTATCATCACCCTAGAGTTATTAAAGACAGTTTAGTTAAAGTCAACCATTTAATAACTCTAATTTGGTCGTTCAGTGAACTCATTCTCCAATGAGCACCTGTGTCTCGTCTCTGACTTCACCAAGTCGAATGACTATGAGATCATCATTGCCCTAAGGTAAGACTAAGATACGGTGTTCTATCCGATGTGTCGATATCCAGTTCTCGACACATCTATGACCACGAACCGTTTAAGACTTACATTTATATTCGGTCGCTTACTTACTCATAATCGAGATCTCATCTAGATACGTAAGGACCTAACTATAAGTCTATGGATATTATCTAAGTATATTAATACGAACGATTTATACTTAGAATAATAGGTACAATATACAGTATGAACAAGACGTATACTTTTGGATAAATTACCTTATAGGCATATATTCTTCTACATCTCCCACTTGCACTTAGGCTATTTATCTCGGTATCTCATAACGCTATAGCTTATCAGTCACATTGACATTTATATGACAAACCTAAGAAGGGTTTTACTAATGAGTATCTACAACGAATTTTAATGGATTAATTAATACATCTCTTGATCACACAGGGTTGATCCTTTGGAAAAATGATCTGGATCAATTTTTCCTATCTTTGTATAGCTAACAATTAGCTTATACAATCTAGATGTAGGGTCTAACATTATAATCTATAAGTCAGTCTCAGCTCATTCCACTTTTCTTGTGTCAATATGTCAAGTACATACATGACATCCTAAGTCTCTATATATACGATTAAATCAAAACGATTTTGATTCAATGTTTTATATATATGATTCATTTAAGGTGGAAATCCTTTTTACTTAGTTCGAAAGATCGGAACTAAGTATACGAGCTAGCTCCCACTGACTTTAAGAATTACCTAGTTAAATACTTTAATATTATATCTAAATCAAATTTAGATTATATATACGAAGATATAACCATTTGATAAGTGCTTTAGATGGAATGTACTAGTGTCAGGTTTGGTTTGACGAATGAGTCAAGTCAAGATTGGTTTAAGGAGTCTTGACATTGACTCACTCAATCAAAACGTCCTACACTGTACTTTTCCCTTAACCACATTTAATATTAACTCTTTAATAACTAAATGCAGTCTATCAAGAATTAATCTTAATATGCATATAATTATGATCGCACATAATTTATACGCCCCTGGAACCTATACTTAACTACCAATTGACTATAACATTAAGTCAGCTCCAAAAACAACATTTTTTGAAGCTTCGCATCATCATTCGAGAATTTTCGCAATCAACTCAGAAAGCCACAATCACAGAAAATTTAAGCCAATCAAATTTCAACTCAACAGAAAACGCAATTCTCGAGACATTTATAAAACAACGGATTCATTGAGATGAACCGTAATATGTTTATCCAATAAACTTTGAGTGTAGAACACCCAATCATTGTTTTCAACCTTTAAGAAATGATACATTTTATTTAACTAAAAATTAGTATCATCTCCTTCTTGATCATGTCTCTCGAAGTCTTTGAACGGCCCTAGCAGCAACGATTGCTCAGATTGTCGACCGTCCTCTGCACTTCTCCCAATCTTCGCTTCATATCAGCCACATGTATACATTACACAGATGTCTTTAGTATCTCATACTATATGATTGGAAATAATTACATTTTATTGAATTTAATTTGTACCTGAGGTAGAGGCATCAGTATGCCCCTTCTTCTTCTCTGCAAGATAGATCTTACAGTTCCTCTTACAGTGGCCAATCTTGTGGCAATGAAAGCACTCAGTTTTTGACGGGGCCCCTTTAGTCTTTTTCTTCCCTTTCTTTGCCTTCGCAGGTTGCGGGACCTGCCTCTTCTTACCCTTGCCTTTCGGCTGGTCGGAAGAAGCAGAGCCAACAACCAATGTAGTCGGCTTCTTCTCAATCTCCTCAAACTGCCTCAGCATATTGAGGAGACCATGAAGATCTGTTTCAAGACTATTCATTATAAAACCAGTTATGAAAGGCTTAAACTCAGGAGTTAAAGACTTCAGGATAATGTCCTCGGACATCTCATTGTCCAGGACAAATCCTAACTGGGCGGCGTCCTCTACGTACCCGATCATCTTGATAACATGATCATGTACGGGCCCTGCCTCCATCTTAGTGCCCCAGAGGTTGCTGGTGGCTTCAAACTTGGCAGCTCGAGATCGCTTGCCGTATAACTCTTGTGCATTGAGAAGCATACTTTGAAAATCCATATGTTCATGCTTCCTCTGCAGCTCGTTACTCATCGAAGCTAGAGTAAGGCACCTGGCCTTCTCTGCATCCCCCTGGTATAATTTGTAGGCTTCCTTTTTCTCGAAGGTCGAATCTTAATCGCGCTTATCCGGAGCGTCCTCAAACAGTACGTATCCTATCCCGGCTAGGGAAAGGATCAACTTAATGTTCCTAAGCCAGTCTTTGTAGTTCGTTCCATCGAGCACGTTCTTCTCAACCATATATCTAAGACCCGAATCCATTCTGCATTTTTATAGATACTTTTGTCAGTATATGTTCGTAGTATAGTTTTAATGGTTTTTAATAAAACTATATTCTCCCACTAAATTTATTAAAGCCATAATAATAAACAATTTATTACAAAATAACATTTGTGAGAGAGGGAACCGATTACCCTGAGTCTGACAACCTTGAGTGTGTCTCAACAAGTTGTCCGACTCTGCAGTCGGTAGACGAACTCGTCGTCAATCATATCTATTATGATTCCCTATCGATTTTTACCCCTAGTCATTTGTGATCATGAGTGTGCTCAACCGGATCACAATGGCTAGCCTAGTCGGACCCTTGTTTTCTTGTCTAGCCTGACTTGCCCCACCGCTCGGTGTATGCACGACACGTTGGTTTGGGTCAGCACTTAGACTACATTCTTGGTTAGACTTACACCGATGCTCGAAGGATGAGACAACGGTTTCAGTCAGGTCAAGATGTCAATCAAGAAATCGGTTTCTATAAGATTGACATATCATGGCTTGAGTGTAGCTCAACAACCGTAACACGTTTCTTACAGTTGCCAACTCCTAAAACAAGGAGAGCTACGATTTATCTTGGACAAGATTATTATCGAATTTGACTTAGGTATAGTCGATGGACTTTCACAGCCATGAATCGACTCCTTGCGGTCCAGCGGACGCGGCCAGGGAATTGACTAAGCCAGGACCACTTGTTACCCAGTCTAGCTAGGTTGGTCCAGCAAACTTAGCCAAGCACATTAACCGACATCATGATCCATTGAAGGAGTTTTCATCAATTTTATGTTTGTCCAAACAACTAAATGGCTTTTAATTAAGAAAACTAGTTAATCCTTATCAACTAGTGGATCCTAAAATTCGAAATTTTATGGATTGGTTGAACAATTTTTTATTAAGTCCTTATCAACTATAAGGTCTATTCGTTCAACGTGCTACCCCAATCTAATTAGGATTTTATAAAACAATTACAACATGTTTCAACATTTGTCTTTTATGAAAATCATCAATTAAACGATTTAATGAAATGATTGACAATCAAAGGGACTACCCTAATCTGGTATTAGGTTTTGATGTTGTTTTTGTTTATAAAACATAACATGTCACTAGTTTATTAAAATTTCATCTCATAAAATTTTAAACATTTAATGGCTAACCTAATAAGGTTCAAGAATACATTATTCAATATGTCCATTAAAAATGAAACAACTAATTTATCCGCATAAATAAAAGTTTCAACTAGTGACATATAATGAGTATTTGCAAGTTTAAAATTATCTACATAATAAAAACACGCAAATTTAAAATTTAACAATTAAATTCGAAGATAAAAATTTAAAGCTTCAAAACATTTTATCACATAAAACTAGGTATAAAATTATCAAATAATTCTAAAACCTAGGCTTTAAAAGTTTAATCAATAATTTAGAAACATATATGTACTTTAAATGAAACTTAATTTATCTCTTCATCTTATGAAAATAAAATATTTCTTTCAATGTACATTTCCATTAGAGCAATTTTAAAACACTTTTAAAATCATTAGAAATCGTTTTAAAAGCTTTCAAACAAAGTTTTAAAATTTCTAATCTTTATGTAACTTAAGAAAATTTAAATTTCAAAAATAAAATATTTCTTTGAAGTTACACAAACTTTAAAACTATTAAATGCTCGGAGAAATTATTATATCTCATTAAAAAAATTTATAAAGCATTTAAACGTTCGAGATCCATTTAAAATTATCGCATAAAGTTAAATCGTCTCAAAAAAAATTTCGTGTTGCAAAAACATTTTTAAAACACAAAACAATTTTTTAAACTAATTTTAACATAAAGCTAAAAATAGTTCGTATGTGTAAAACAAGCAATTTTAAAGATTTAAAAAGTCGCAATAATAGATCTATAGCATAACAGTGGCTCTAATACCACTGTTGGGGTTTTGGCGGACCCCCAGAGCTCGGATCTGTGTCCGTCCTAAGTCGGACAAACCACAGGTGCACAAAAGCGCAGCGGAAATCGAAAACAAAATTTTCTAGACTAGCAAAACTTTTTAGCTAGGCTCCGAGGGAGCCAGAACCTAGCCTGATCTATGCCAACTTGGGGTGGATCTGACCACCCCAAGAGGGATCTACTCTAACGCGACTATTTAAATCTACACTAAAAATTACTTAACCACATACCCGGAATCTTGGCCCTGGAGCAGGCAAGATGTACCGCACCGTCTTCTGAAGCTCCTCGTAGACGAGCCGCATCGACTCGATCTGCCTGAGCCGCCTCGCACCCTCGAACCGATCCGCCCGAGCCGACTTCCGCCTCTGAGCCGATCACACGCGGTAGAAAGTTTCATTTGAGAAGAACCCGCATCTTAGACGTCCGGATCAAATTCCAAACCCCCTTCGTAGTCTTGCTAGGACTACTCCGGAGAATAGGAAGAGAGAGATAATAGTTTAGTCGCCGATCGAGCTTACTCTAAAAGTCTGGAGCAACTTGATCGATGACTTGGTGTGTTTTTCAACAAACAGAGTGCACCCCTATTTATATAGGGAGTCGGCACTCACTCTTTCGTTGCGAGCAATGTGGGACTATTGTTAATTTGGAGAAAATTTAATTAAGCTAATTTATCTTAATTTAAAGTTTAGTGAGCTTTTCTCAAAAGAAAACTTTAACTAATTAATTCTCTTCGATCATTAAACTTTAGACACCAAACAAGCTATCAATCTGAATGGCTTTGAATGGTGAACGCCTAGAAACCGACGGCGACGAATTTCGATTTCGTTTGACCCCTCAAACAATTTCCCAAAGTTGGGCAAATAATCGATGTTCGTAGCCGTCATTTGAGGTTTCAAAAAACCCTAAATCACTTAAGTTGCGGGCGTGCCCGTTAAGCTTAGCGGGCGCGCCCAAGGAGACAAGGGCGGGCCGCACTCCCGCTGGGCAGCGGGCGTGCGCCCGCTGCCGCAGCGGGCCGTGCCCGTTGCTTGCCTGCGGCTGCTACGAGCGCCCGCCCGCTGCAGTCAGCGGGCCAGGCCCGCTGTGCAACGGGCATGCACCCGTTCCAGCCAGCGGGCTGCGCCCGTTTGCCTTTGTTTATGGGCTTGTTAGCCCAGTGGGTCTAACCTACTTCGCCTTGGACTGTTTTCGCATTTCTGGGCTCGTTTGAGCTCCGATTTGGACGCAGTTTGAACCTGTGTTTAGACCAGGACGATCCCATCATCCAGGTAACCCTTTTCAATATATTTGTTCCTACTAAATTTGTCGTAACCAATTTACGACACGTTTAATCTTTGGTTTAAATCAAATGCAACATTTGTCCCTATTGCTATTGCGACTAACTTTCACAACTTGACTTGTGAATATTAACTATTCAATATCATCAAATGATTCTCTCTCAATTAATCTTCATATTACTAAGACACGAACAATACTCGGTGAGAGACCCTACAGCCTGACCTTACTACAGGTTGGGGCTCGGAACCCCTAGACGACGGTCACTACGAGCAGTAGCTGTCGTCCCTGATTCAGAATCATCATAACGTGATCGACCTTTTAACAAAAGCATCATTGGGTTTACATTGGCTGTGTTAGTGATGAACTCTGTTAGCTATAGTCCCTTCGTCGAGACTGTGTTCCTGTTGGCCTAGGGTATGGTTTACTGTCAACCCTATTAGACAACATTGGTCAGTATATGGCGGTCTTTGTTGTATACACGTTGTACTTATTACAACGTACCCCGGCCGAGGATTAACACAAAGATCGTACTGAGCATGTAACACTAACTTCCCTTTAACGGAAGTGACGAATCCCATCTTAGTCATCTACTCCCCTCGAGAGCTTCAGGTGCAACTCAACCTAAGATCTTTCAGCAGGCCTAGCCTCGAAGCTAGATCATATGTCTAAGCTACACCGTTCACTCACAGGTTTGTACAAATGACTTCAGGTCTTAAGGACCAGCTTACCTATCATCACCCTAGAGTTATTAAAGACAGTTTAGTTAAAGTCAACCATTTAATAACTCTAATTTGGTCGTTCAGTGAAATCATTCTCCAATGAGCACCTGTGTCTCATCTCCGACTTCACCAAGTCGAATGACTATGAGATCATCATTACCCTAAGGTAAGACTAAGACACGGTGTTCTATCCGATGTGTCGATATACAGTTCTTGACACATCTATGACCACGAACAGTTTAAGACTTACGTTTATATTCGGTCGCTTACTTACTCATAATCGAGATCTCATCTAGATACGTAAGGACCTAACTATAAGTCTATGGATATTATCTAAGTATATTAATACGAATGATTTATACTTATAATAATAGGTACCATATACGGTATGAACAAGACGTATACTTTTGGATAAATTACCTTTTGGGCATATATTCTCCAACACAACCTTCGTCTAGTAATAGGTAGAAATTAGTAAGGGAGAATATTTTGCATTTTTGATGCAATGGATGGAATAATTGCATTCGATGCAATATGACAATTTAAGCTTAGATAGGGACTAAATTGCATATGATACAAAAAAGATTAAATGTGTCTTAAATTGTTTAAGACTAATATTTAATGATATAAACACAAGGAATAGTTCACGGGTAAGACGTGAATGTCCCTGTCTACGCCCAGGTTCGAACGGCATCCTAATCGGACTCCAAATGCCCAAGATATAGCCAAAACATCACAACCTCAAGCCCTTATTAATATCAGCCCAAGAGGCTGATTAATAAATTAAAGGGATAAGGGGGCCCTCCATATGGCCCGGCCCATTGGGCCGGGCGTTTTCTTTTCGGAATATACACAGGCACCCCTTTTGGGGCGCCTGACAAAACTGTCGCGCCGCATGGCGCCAGGCGCCCTGTAAGGGCGCGTGCTTGGCACGTGCCCACAGGCACGTGCCAGGCACGCGCCCCTATGGGCTACGTGTGCACAATGCTGTGGGGCCCACGTGCTGGGCTCCATGTGTAGGGTTCTGAACCCGCGGCTCTGGCGGCTGCAGATTTTAGAAAAGCATGGTTTTGGGTACATCTTTGGACATACGTTTACTGGGTCAAACGGACTCGGATTGACGAACGATTTTTTCCTCTGCGTTCACCATTGAACACCCTTCGTATTGATAGGTTGTATCAATCATGAATCTTAAGGGTGAAGGAGTTAAAATTCACGGAAGTTTGCACTTTGTGAAAGGCAAACTAACTTGATTTTAATTAACTCAAAATAATAGTCCCACATCGGTTGTGGAGAAAAGGGGAGAGTCCACCGCCTATATAAATAGGGGCCTCCCCCCTTCCTCCAAACTCGTTCCAAGCTCTAGATCTGAGTGGCTCTCATAAATGTTGGAGCATGCTCAGATCTAGGCTCAAATTAATATTTCTCTATCTCACTATATTTCTGCCTTACTCTTGAGGGTTCTAGCAAAGCCGCAAAGGAGTTTGGATTCGGATCTGAAATCTAGGCGAAGGTTTCACTCGCGTGAAACTTTCTTCGACGCGTGGTTGGCTCGGTGACACGAGGATTGCTCACCTCGGGATGCGGAGCGGTTCGAGGAGCGGTTCAAGGAGCGGCTCGGCGTGGGATGGGGAGCGGCTCGGAAGAAGGTGCGGAACATCCCGCCTGCCCCACTGTTGAGATTCCGGGTATGTGTTTTAAGCATTAGTTTAATTTAATCGCAGTAGGTTAGATCCTTCATGGGATGGTCAGATCCATCCCGAGTTGGCATAGATCTTGGCTAAAGGTCTTGTACCTTAGGGCTAAGTTAAATTGTTTAACTTGTTTATTCTTCCGCTGCAAAATGTTTTTATGTCTATGTTCCGTCCGACTTAGGACGGGAATAGAGTTTTTGTGCCCTAAGGGTCCCAGAAAACCCTTCAGGGGGCTGGGTCGTGCACGGGGGAATCAAGATCTATGGGGTCGTCAGCAAAAGGTGTGTCGGTGCCCCCTCGGCACCGATACAGTGGTCAAAGAAATCTGAGTCTCGGGAAAAGAGGTGGGGACAGTCCCCGAAGACTCGACAGAGGTGGATACGGTGGATATAACGGTGGTGGAAGAGACAGCTCCAGAAGATGATGGGTGAGCAGGAGGTACTGGGAGGCCGGCAACTAAAGCAGCAATGTCATGCAACTCGAACTCCGGGGAGCGTGGGACCGGGTCATCTATGGTAGCCTCGACCGGTGCTTCGGGGGGCTCGAGTGCATGTAGGGGATGGAGTGGCTTGACCCTAGGAATCATCCAGTCAAGCCAGACAGCTGGGATGTGTGTGAGGTGAGGAGCGGGGAGCACCATATGGGAGTGTGGTGGGTGCCTACAAGTTATAGCCAGTGACGATCCCCGTATGGTCTGATAATATGCATATGTTCGAGCATGCCAATGGTCAAGTGTGTCGGGCCAACAGGGCGGTGAAGGTCATCTGGGATGTGAATATCAAGCATCCTAGAAAAGATGGTAAAGAAACCACCGCAACAGATGTCAGTGGCATAGTCGGTGGTGGCATTATGGAGTAGGCGGTGACACAACCAGTGGGCTGCGTCAGAGAGCATGAAAGGGTGGAGTGAGCCATCAGGGTGGAATCTCAAAAGTCGGGTCATGCCCATGAGATGGGTGAGGTCTGGTAGGGACATGGTCCCGACCTCAGGCCTGCAGAATAGAGTGGTCGCTAAGTGCCTCTGTGCGTAACGAAGGCATGGGTGCACAATGTACGATGCCTTCGTCCAACTAGGGCGATACTGCAGAAGACCATAAATATGCTCCCAAAGGCTCTACTATCAAATGGGTCCACATCATAGTGTGGAGAGAAAGCAGCTCTGGGATCAAGGATGGCGGGGAAGTGAAAGTACTCTCGGATCATGGCATGTGTGATAGTGCAGTCGTGATCTATAAGCCGAAAGGTGATGCCATCACCCGCTGGGATGCGAGCGAGCGAGCTGAGTGCCTCGAGTTCAATGTGGGTGTAGGTGGGGGCGTGTACACCGAGGAATCGGTCGAAACCGATCGCTCGGTATAGGTGATGGACTCCCTGAAGGAGTCCGAGGGAGCGTAAGACAGGCACGTCTATAAATAAAGTATGTACGAGACAATGCTGAGAGATCCTAACAAAGTGCTCTCGGTGCGTGTCGTCTCGGAATGTGATACCATAAGTACGGAGACGAGTAGGCAAGGCATCCCTGGTGGGGGCGGGTGTGGGGGTGATCACTCCTTATTTTACACTTTTTTCCCGCACGTTTGCATGCCATTTAGATCGACCAAATCATGTTTTTCACGATATATCGACGATATTGCGATGCTTTTCACGATTTGTTGTTTTTGTCGCATTTCAGGTGATTTGGCGCGATTTGGAGTGATCTCGAGATGCGCTTACTCTAGACGGTCACCGATGACCTCCCCAAGGGGTATTTTGCTGTTGGAGAGGAGCGGAAGAAGAACGGACGTCGCAGGAGCGACGAGGAGGCCAAAACAAGCTGATTGGGCATTTTTTGTGTCCCACTCGGCCGAGTGGAGGAGCCACTCGGCCGACCAGCGAGACACCGCTCGGCCGACCAGATCGGATACGATTTATACATGCACTCGGCCGAGCGACGGAGACCACATCGGCCGAGTGACGAGATCCCGTCCGCCCGAGTGGCACCCAGACGAGGCCATTCAAAAATCGCCAAGTTACTGTTTTTCGGCTGCCTGAGCTTCAGAAGACCCACTCGGCCGAGTGGTTAATTCCGTCCGCCGAGTACCATGAAGCCATCGGCCGAGTGACGACAACTCACTCGACCGAGCGACTCCCGAGGAGAAGGCCCCTGAAGGCCCCGACTTACTGGAAAATTACAGGGTTTCTCACTCGGCCGAGCGACTTTTGTCACTCGGCCGAGTGCGACGCGCTGCCTGTAGCGAAAATTTCGGATTTCAGGCTGCGCAGGGGTATTTTGGTCACAGTTTTTGGGCGATTTTGGGGGGTATTTAACCCCTGTTTTTACCCTAGTTTTAGAGAGCTTTTTCTTAGATTTTTGTAGCCCTTTTTTTAGATTAACTTTTTAGCTTTATTCTTGAGATTGGAGAGGAGAGAAAAGTTGATATTTGTTGGATTAATTGAAGAAACTCCATTGGTTTGCATCTCTCCCCTCTAAAAATTCTATTTTTATTGCTTATCTCAATATTGTGATGAATTCTTTTGCTTATTTCATTGATTATTCTTGTGTTTGTGCTATGAATTGCGAGTAGTCTCCACGTCTTGGGGCGTGGGGATGAACCCTACAAGCCCAATTTCATATTTGTGATGAATTGGTAGAGATTTTGCTAGAATTGTTGTTTAGGGATTAGTTTGGGATCGATTTACTACAGATAGCTAGGAGTTCATACCGATTGGGATTTGCAAGAGATTGGATCCCAATTCGATAGGAAACCCTAGAAATCCGAATTGGGTTGGAATCGAATTTCCGAAGTATCGGTTAGCAAGAGATTGGACCGATACTAGGGTTTCCGGTTGCAATTCCGTGCCAATACCCGTTTGTAAGAGATTAGACGGGTAGGAACTATCCCAACCTAGATCGCGAGCCGAGTTTGCAAGAGATTGGGCTCGATGCGCGATTGAACGATGATGTTGATCCTAATGCTAGCTTCCCTAGGCTAGGGTTTGCAAGAGATTGGACCCAAACCTAGGATAGCTATAGACCGGCAACAGCGCGAGAGCGTGAGCTTGGTTCTACATTCAGTTGCAACTAGTTCATCCAAAATCTTATTCTAGCAATTTTGATACCGATGAACCACATTTACGAAATACGGTGAGTAGCGGGAATTCCCCATTCCCTAGACGTTCTTTATTTGATTTGATATTTCCACACTTTGTCTGACGATTGTGACAGGATCGCCCAAGGCAAATTTCTCTCTTCTTAAATAGCCAGGTTGATTGGAACAAGCACGGTCATTCGTCCTCCCTGTGTTCGATATCCCGCTCGCCGCTATACCGTGCGCTTGCGGTAAAACTACAACCGTCGCTCCGGGTGTGTATCCGGGGTGCGATCAAGTTTTTGGCGCCCTTACCGGGGAGAGCATTTTGACGGTGTTCGGCATCAACCACCCGGTTATTTCTTCTTTCTCTCTTTCTTTACTCTCTTCTATACCTTGTTGTAACTTTGTTCGCAGCCCTATTTGCATATTCTTCCTGTATTTTGCATAAGATCTTAACAGGGAGAATGGAGGATGCAATGCCAACAATAGAACTCAGTCAGGAAGACTATGACTCCTTCACAGACCTCCTTAAGGAGCTTGTCGACGAGGTCCACGCTACCGGAGCTTTCGCTATCGATGTCAAGGACCCCGACGAACAACTGTTTGCTAGTTTCGTGATGGACTAGATCTCCCCGGAGGGGACTATCGGGGGCAATGTCAGAGTTGACGTGATCGACGACAAATTATATTTCGAAGACGGTGGAACAAGTGTCGAGGATCACTATACTTCGGAAGGATCTTCAGAGCAAACCAACGTTCAGGGAGTTACACCCCATGACACTTACTCTTGCTTCTATGAATAGTCTGATGTTTTTCTTGATTCCAGGAACGAACTGGAGCCGAGTGAAAGCTCTGACGACGCTAGCACAGAATCGGAGAGCGCCTATTTCGATGCATCGTCCTCACTAAGTAGCGAGCCTGACTCTTCACAAGAGAGCGCGCCACCTGAACACGAGCTAGACCCGGATGGCAAGGAAGAAGCCAAACTCATGCGACCTGATGAAGTGGAAGGAGCAGCGCCTCTTCAGGTAGAACTTAAACAATTACCTCCGAATCTAAGGTACGCCTTTTTGGGTAACAAATTAACTTTTCCGGTGATAGTAAACTCCCACCTCGCGCCAGACCAACTTGAAAAACTCCTAGACGTTCTTAGGAGCCATAAAGATGTCCTGGGATACACAATCTCCGATCTAAAAGGGATAAGCCCTAGGCTTTGCACGCATATGATCCATTTGGAGGATACCGACGCCACCTCTATAGAGCCTCAAAGGCGGTTAAACCCGAACATGAAGGAGGTGGTTAAAAAGGAAATCCTAAAATTGCTAGAATCCGGTATAATTTATCCTATCTCAGACAGTAGATGGGTTAGCCCCGTTCACTTCGTCCCCAAGAAAGGGAGGATGACTGTCATAAAAAATGAAAAAGGTGAGCCCATATCTACGCGCACCGTCACGGGATGGCGAATGTGCATTGACTATAGGAAACTCAATAAAGCCACCCGAAAGGACCATTACCCATTGCCCTTCATTGATCAAATGCTTGAACGCCTTGCAAAACATAAATACTTTTGCTATCTAGATGGGTATTCGGGATTCTTCCAAATCCCTTTGCACGAAGATGACCAAGAGAAGACAACTTTCACTTGTCCCTATGGCACCTATGCCTACCGTAGGATGCCGTTCGGTCTTTGTAATGCTCCCGCCACCTTTCAGAGGTGTATGACATCCATATTTTCCGATTACATTGAAAATATTATGGAAGTTTTTATGGATGATTTTTCGGTTTATGGAAGTGAGTTTGACTCCTGCTTGGAAAATCTTACTAAAGTCCTAAAAGGTGCCAACAAAACAATCTCACTCTCAATTGGGAGAAGTGTCACTTCATGGTCACGGAAGGTATAGTCCTCGGGCACCTTGTTTCCTCGAGAGGAATTGAGGTAGATAAAGCAAAGATTGAGGTAATCGAGAAACTCCCTCCTCCTATTAATGTCAAGGGCATTAGAGGCTTTCTTGGTCACGCGGGGTTTTACCGCCGCTTCATCAAGGATTTCGCCTCGATTGCCCGACCACTTACTTCTTTGCTCGCTAAAGATATTCCTTTTGTTTTTTCAGGAGAATGCTTGCAAGCCTTCAACACCTTGAAGGAAGCACTAGTGTCCGCGCCCATCATACAACCACCGGATTGGAGCCTTCCTTTTGAGCTAATGTGTGATGCTAGCGACCAAGCCATTGGAGCGGTGTTGGGACAAAGAAAAGATAAGAAGCTTCATGCGATATACTATGCGAGCAAGACATTGGATGACGCGCAGAAAAACTACACAACTACCGAGAAAGAGCTTCTAGCGGTCGTCTATTCCATAGAGAAGTTTCGCTCCTACCTCCTCGGTTCCAAGGTTATTGTCCACACCGACCATGCGGCATTGAAGTATCTTTTAAACAAGAAGGAGGCCAAGCCTCGGTTGATTAGGTGGATACTCTTGTTGCAAGAATTCGACTTAGAGATCAGAGACAAGAAGGGTACGGACAATGTCGTGGCGGATCATTTATCTAGGCTCATTCGCGACAAGGAGGATGAAAGTTTGCCTATCGACGACACATTCGTGGATGAGAGGCTATATGCCATAAGGACCGGAGAAGTCCCTTGGTACGCGGACTTCGTCAACTACTTGGCTTGTGGAATTAAACCGCATGGGATGCCCACGCATCAAAAGAGGAGATTTCTTCATGAGGTCCGTAGCTATTTCTGGGAAGATCCATACCTCTTCAAGATATGCAAGGATAGCGTCATTCGGAGGTGTGTTTCTAAAGAGGAGGCGACATCCATCATTTTGCATTGCCACGGTCTACCATACGGAGGACACCATGCTGCCTCTAAAACTACCGCTAAGATTTCACAGAGCGGGTTCTTCTGGCCGACAATGTTTAAAGACACCCACGACTTTGTAAAGGGGTGCGATAGATGCCAATGGACCGGAAATATCTCCAAGCGCAATGAGATGCCAATGAGGCCCATCCAAGAAATTGAGCTTTTTGATTGTTAGGGAGTAGACTTCATGGGACCATTTCCATCGAGCAACGGCAACAAATACATCCTATTGGCCGTCGACTATGTCTCCAAATGGGTGGAAGCAATCGCCACCCCTACTAATGATGCAAGGGTCGTCTCCAAGTTCTTCAAGCAAAATATCTTTCCGCGCTTCGGAGTGCCTCGTACCTTGATAAGCGACGGGGGGAGCCACTTCATAGAGAACAAGTTTGAAGCCATGCTAAAGAAGTACGGAGTAAACCATAGAGTTGGCATGGCATATCACCCCCAGACAAGCTGCCAAGTGGAAGTCTCAAATAGAGAGATCAAGCAAATTCTTGAGAAGACCGTGGATCGATCTAGAAAGGATTGGTCAATGAAGCTAAACGATGCTCTATGGGCATATCGCACGGCCTTTCGCACTCCCATCGGTACCACACCGTTCCGACTAGTTTATGGGAAGGCTTGCCACTTGCCGGTAGAGTTGGAACACCGCGCATATTGGGCCATCAAGACCTTTAACTACGACTACAAGAGTGCGACGGTGAGGCGACTCTTGGACATCAACGAGCTTGATGAAATACGGAGAGACGCCTACGAGAACTCGAGAATTTACAAAGAAAGGACCAAGATTCTCCACGATGCCCGCATAACAGTCACAGACTTCAAGGTAGGAGACAAGGTCTTACTCTATAATTCCCGGCTCTGACTATTTCCCGGTAAGTTGAGGTCACGTTGGTCCGGACCTTTCACCATCAAGAACATACAACCGGGAGGGGCCTTCGAGTTGGAAAGCAAAGACGGAGCCTCTTTCAAGGTAAATGGTCAGAGACTCAAGCATTACTCCGAGGGAGTCCCAATGGGAGAAATCAATAGAATATATCTACTTAAAAGACGGCCGGATGATCTTTCATACCTCCTTGATGAGGTAATAGAGGAGGCGACCCCCCACTCGATTGGCGCTCTTTTCGATGAGGATTTCGAGGAAGGCCCGGATTTAGGCCAAGAAGAGAAGAAAGATGATTCCCCCGACCTCTCCGCTGAAAATGATGAAGGCGACACTGATGTCGCAAGGATTCGAGAGCTCTGCAAGCTCTCGAAATTGAAGTCTCCGAAGAAAGCTCTACCGATACGGAAATCGGCGTCACCGGTGAAGCCGTTGACCGGAGCAAACGCTAGCTTGGGGGAGCCTCCCCCCAACACTATTTGAGACGGGAGACCACCGAGGGAGAACACGCCGCCGCAACTTCCGAACCCAAGCGTTCTCCCCGGGAAGTTTGATGGGTGCATCTCATATGCACCAAACATCCCGCATTAATTGAAAATCATAGGGGGTCGAGCTCACGACCTTAAACGAGCGCTTGTCGGGAGGTAACCCGACGGTTATTGCTTTATTTTTACTTTTTCTTTATTTTTGTTTTAGAAATTTTTAGTGTTTTGAGTCGTTCGCCCAAAAATCTTGTGATAACGGGTCCTATTTTTCTTGACAGGAGAGGAGATAGGTGAATCCAACATGAGGAGGATGAACGAGACGACGAGGAGCGCCCCAGGAAGGCACTCGATGCTTAGGAGGAAGATGAAATCGACTGGAGGAAGAAAGACGGAGTTTAGAGCCCAAACGAAGACAAACAGCAGAACACAAGGTTCACTCGGCCGAGTATACTAGTCACTCAGCCGAGTATACAAGTTCGTCCGGCCGAGCCGCTCACGAACGAGGGAAGTCTGCTGTACCCAACTCTCTGTTTATTTTCCTGATTTCAGTATAACTGTTACTCGGCCGAGTATATATATTCACTCGGCCGAGTAAAACGGATACGCTCCTAGGGCGAGTCTTGTCGAGTAGCTTGAGCCACTCGGTCGAATGGACTTACTCCACTCGGCCGAGGCTGGCAAGGCCACTCGGCCGAAGCAATAGCGGGGAGGAAATTTCCATTGATCTCGCTCGACCGAGTGACCTAGTCACTCGGCCGAGTCGTAACTTTTACTTTATAAGGGGCCGATGGGGGCACGTTTTTCGAAACGCAAAAATCCCAAACGCCCGACCCCTCGCATTCCCCTCGCCCGTTCCCCTTGTTGGAAGCAACGATCTAGGAACTTGGTTTGATGATGACAAACGTGTCGGTATATCTAATTGTGTGCTCAGTGTGTTTCAGGCTTGGTGAAACAATGTATTCTCATTATTTGGCGAAATTGCTATTCGTATAGCATGTTGGAAGAGAGGGAGTGTGTGTGTGCACAACGAAGTTTGACTTGGTCAATTGAGAATAAAGTTGGAATTGGTCCAACATGAAGAGATGGAGCCAAATCCTATTTAGTTATTGGAATATATCCTATGGCTATACAATCTCCATAACCAATACCAATTCCTATTCAGAGATGGGTGCAAAATCCTAGTGGTTACAAACTCCTAGATTTTCAAACACCAATTTGAATTGTGTTCAAATTCAAATTTCCCTAACTTCATGGGATTCTCTCTCACCAAAGAACAAGACCCATCCTATAATCCTCATTGCCAAAAAAACCCTAGGGATATCTATATAGGCCTCATCTTCAACCAAGCAAAGGTATGCACGGCAATAAAAAAAAATAAAAATACGGCTACAACAAAAATAGTGCAGCTTACGAAAATAAAAAGGAGGTTGTAGGCTAATAATTTTTGAACTACAATATTCAACCCCTGTATCCAAAACCTCAATGCTATAGCCCTCATCAAAGCAAAAACATCATCTTTTGCCGAGAGCATCTTCCACCATTGCAAAGGCTTCGAGTCCTCATCATACATCCTCTCTCGTTGTTGACAGCACCAAGCAAGTGGCGGCATCGCCGCAGTTTCGCTGCTGAATGCCCGACACCGGAGAAGACGAAGTTGGATCCTCGGAGGAAGCCTCGCAGCAATCGCTCGACAACCCACGCTCTAGTCGAACCAAGTATCCTTGTCGATCGAGAAGCTGCACGCCGTCGTAGGACCACCGTTCGGACGATGCCGTCGCCGCCAACAAAAGAACAGTCGCTGCATCATCGTTGCATCACCGGAGCTCGCCCGCTGCTGCTGTAGACGAAGACGCCGTAGAAGATCGCCGCTGTCAAGATCCCACCGTCGACAAACGATCCCGACGCCGCCGCTATCAAATCTTCGTCGCTGCATCTTGAAGACGTCGAGACCGCCGTTCATTGTCGAAGCCCTCGCCGTTGCAACAGTCGAACGAACACCGCTCACCGTCGACGAAGTCGCTGTCGCCACACGAAAAGAGGCTGCTGCCCGGAGATTGCTGCTGCCATCCGCCCCTCGCCGTTGACGACGAAGTCCGCACGTCGAAGATGAACAGCGAAGTCGAAGCCCGAAGCAACTGTATGCCCTAACAATCACGAGGAGCTCCTACCTCTTGTTGCCGTGAGAGAAGCTTGCAGCCTTCAAAGTAGTTGCGGTCGTCGGAGGAGTCAAGATCCACGAGTCGCCGTCGGAAGCTTCGTCGTTGAGAGGAGAAGTCGTTTAAACTCGAAGCATACGTCGCCGGAGAGGAAAGCAGCGGAGCAAAGTTACGTACTGACGTGGAAGCCTCGCCCGCGTGAAATTGAAAACAACTCGAAGTGAAAACCCGTGTGCAGACGTGGCGTGGTTTTTTAAGTTATTACTCTGCGCACCGACCTCAGATATATTGATTTGAACTGAATTACTGAGCGCACCGACAACCAATTTTAAAGGAGTTGCTGAGCGCACAGACAGCTGCTTTTATAAGGATTTGAACTGCAATTGCTTTACACACAGACCAGTGTGTATCTTGACATCCAGGAGTCGGATTGAGACACCGTTTGCGTCAGATTGGAGCTGACGACGTGCAGATTGACAGAGACGCCTACACAGACACAAACTGAGCATTTCTAAACTCTAAACTCATTTATTTGTGTCTTAGTGTAACGTTCTCTGTAGGGGAAACTTTTACCTATATTTGGGGACTATTTTGGGACTTGTCTAGTTGGGACTAGACAAGTGGGACCCAGCTAGTTTGGGACTAGCTGGTAGAAAGCTTTGCTAGGATTGATAGTGAGAGGAAACACTGTGTGTGGGGTACTGAGAGTCTGGCGAGTGTAGAGACGTAGAGGGTGCTCTGAGTGTGCTCTAACTTGTGACTTTGTGCCTATTGCACTATTCAATCTAGTATTAGCTTTGGGGGCTGGAGTAGGTCGTTGGATTACCGAACCAGTGTAAATCTGATGTGTACTCTGTGTCTGCTTTTCATTACTTTGGTTGTGCTTTTAACTGCGTGTGATTTCTCGTGGGTTGCACGAGAATTTTTTCTTAGCCTATTCACCCCCCCTCTAGGCTAGGATCCAGATCCAACAAGTGGTATCAGAGCCAGTTTAGTAGATCTAGCCTAGTTTGACCATGGACCACATTGATAGTGCTTTTGCTGAGGGTCAGTCTATTTCCCGACCACCTAGATTTAATGGAGGAGATTATGCTTACTGGAAAAATCGTATGAAAATCTACCTTATTTCTATTGATTATAAAGCTTGGCAAATTGTTGAAAAAGGATATAAATCACCTGTTATCAAAATTGAAAATACTGAGATGCCTAAACCTGATGATAAGTGGGATGATAATGATTGGAAGCTTTATTCTTTAAATGCTAAAGCTATGAATGCTCTTATTTGTGCATTAGATAAATCTGAATTCTATCGTATCTCACATTGTCTAACTGCGCAGGAAATATGGCATACTTTGGAGGTGACGCATGAGGGAACGTCACAGGTGAAGGAGTCTAGACTTGCACTTCTGAGCACAGAATACGAGGGATTTCGCATGCTACCATCAGATACGATATCAGAAATGTTTGCGAGGTTCACCAACTTTGTCTACAAGTCTAGTTCGCTCGGTAAGCCATATTCTAGCCTTGAGCAGGTGAGGAAGATATTAAGAGCTCTGCCAAGCTCTTTCAGGCCTAAAGTCACAGCCATCCAAGAAGCGAAAGATTTGTCACAGATGAGGGTGGAGGACTTAATAGGTAATTTAATGTCCCACGAGCTTGAATTGCAAAATATTGATGAAAGGGAGAAACCTGAGGAAAAAGAGAAAGCTACCAAGCCACTTGCTCTGAAAGCTGACGAAAGTGAAGATGATGATGATGACATAGCGCTAATGGTCAGAAATTTCAGAAAGTTTGTCCAGACCAAGCAAGGAAGAGCAGAAATGGCACCCAGGTTTAATCGCTCTAACTTTTTTCAGTCTTCTAAGCAAAATTATGATCAGAATACTACTAATAGAATGACTTGTTTTAAATGCAAGAAAAGAGGACATCGAATGAGGGATTGCCCACATGAGACATCTCAGGTAGCTAAAGAAAAGGGAAAATCCAAGGTGCTCACTTGGGACATGGATAGCGAAGCTGAGAGCGATGAGGAGGAACACGAAGCCCATTCATGCATGGCATTGATGGGAATACATGATGAGGTAATTTCTGGTAGTAAAACTGAACTCTTTACTCTTTGTAAAGAAATGCAAGATAAAATAGTAGAGCTTGAATCCACTATAGATGATTATCAAAATGAGAACTTTGAAATGCAACAATCTGAATATGAAATGTCTAAAGAGATTGAAAAACTCAAAATTGATATTGTTGCTCGTGACTCTACTATTGACACTCTGAAAAAGGAAAAGTCCAGTTTTAATGATGAAGCACCTTGTCTCTCTTTCCCTTCCTTGATGAATAATATTAGCATGCTTAAACTTGATTTGATTAAACTCGAAACTGAAAAAGACTATGTTATTAGAGAGCTTAATGATAAATTCTGCATGTTGGATAATGATTTTAAGAGAAAAATGGTTGAATTTGAAAAGAAGGAAGAGGAAAACAAGAGAGCTTTTATAAGTAAATGCACATTGCTTGTGGAAGAAAACAAATTGTTGAAAACCAAAGTCTCTAATCTTGAATTGGCCATTAAGAAATTCTCTACGGGAAAACAATCGTTGGACACTATTTTAGAGAATCAATTATATGGCAATAATAGAAGAGGACTTGGTTTTGGTCTGAAAAACGTTGAAAAGCAAAAATTCAAGAAATTCCACAATGCACCGTCGATTGCGAAGAATTTATATGCAAAGTGCTTTACTTGTGATAGTGTAGGCCACACATCATACTATTGTAAATTTAGGAACACAAATATCAAGTTTAAACAAGTGTGGGTTCCTAAAACTATATTAGCTAACACTAGTGGACCTTGTTGGATTCCAAGGTCACACTTAACACCTTTCATGTAGGTGTGATGGAGTTTTGACGAGGAGCGTTAAATTCAATGTTTCATTCTTTTAGCTCCTTCGTCAAAAAGCGACGTGAAGGTATAATTTTCTATCCCTCTTTGCATTTCATTGCATACCTTCATAGATTGTTGTGTGTGCTTGATTTATTTTGCTTTGTGTGCTTGCATGGATGATTTTTAATGTTGTTATTTCAAAAAAAAATTGAAAAATCAAAAAAAAAATGTGTGCTTATTGAATCCTCTTTTGAATCTCTTGAGTGATATTGTATGAATGATCAATTATATCCCTTGTAGAAGTCAATTCATTATTGCTGTAGCTACATGAACATGATGATATTCTTTTTAGTAGCCATGACATGTCTCATAAGTTTCAACTTGACCTCTACACCTACATTTGCACTTTCACGATATTTGACTTTTTTGGTGCTTTTGGAGATTCTTTTGAAGAATAATGGAAAGTGAATGTAGGAATGATTAATTTCTGAAATTTCTAAGGGATATGATGTGTTTAGACATGAATTAAAATTGAGCACAAAAGAATTGAAAAAAAAAAACCGATATTTGCTCCGTATGAAAAATGGATACACTTCATGGCTAAAACACAACCCACGAGTATCCAACTTGTGCTACATGGGTAATCATTAGCGTTGGTGTATATAACTCGTCAAGCAATGCCACCCCACATTTAAAAGTCCTTTTAGGCTATGTTTCGGGGTTCGGTAACTTGAACTCATCTTTGATGAGGCGGGAAAAGTCAATCCTAGTGATATTCATGAAAAATGGAAAATGTGGATTGTTTTGGTTGATTTCTGATATTGAATCTCCTCTTGTACTCTATTGTCTATATCATTTCACTTACACAAAGGTGGAGAAGTTTTGGTATGAAATTCTATGAACTTGACTTGTCTATTATTTGGAATGCTCATGCAAATTACACGCTACATTTAATAATGGTTTATTTTTGCATGGAATATTTTTGTGACTCCATTAATCCACTTTTGGTGATTACAAAGGGGGAGAAAGAAAGATTTGTGGATTTGTGAAGTTGTGTGATTTGTGTGTTATTGGTATTGCTTGTTGAAGGGGGAGCGTGTACTACTTGAAATACTTGAATAAATGTTGAAGGGGGAGCTTAAAAGAAGGGGGAGCATGCTTTTATATTTACTATTCTTGTTGTGCATGCTTTGTAATGTTTGAATGACTCATCCATTCATCATATTACATTACACCCTTCAACATACTACACACACCCATACCTATTGCTCAAATCTTTTATGGGTTTGTCATCACCAAAAGGGGGAGATTGTTGGAAGCAACGATCTAGGAACTTGGTTTGATGATGACAAACGTGTCGGTATATCTAATGTGTGTGCTCAGTGTGTTTCAGGCTTGGTGAAACAATGTATTCTCAGTATTTGGCGAAATTGCTATTCGTATAGCATGTTGGAAGAGAGGGAGTGTGTGTGTGTGCACAACGAAGTTTGACTTGGTCAATTGAGAATAAAGTTGGAATTGGTCCAACATGAAGAGATGTAGCCAAATCCTATTTAGTTATTGGAATATATCCTATGGCTATACAATCTCCATAACCAATACCAATTCCTATTCAGAGATGGGTGCAAAATCCTAGTGGTTACAAACTCCTAGATTTTCAAACACCAATTTGAATTGTGTTCAAATTCAAATTTCCCTAACTTCATGGGATTCTCTCTCACCAAAGAACAAGACCCATCCTATAATCCTCATTGCCAAAAAACCCTAGGGATATCTATATAAGCCTCATCTTCAACCAAGCAAAGGTATGCACGGCAATCAAAAAAAATAAAAAAATGCGGCTACAACAAAAATAGTGCAGCTTACGAAAATAAAAAGGAGGTTGTAGGCTAATAATTTTTGAACTACAATATTCAACCCATGTATCCAAAACCTCAATGCTATAGCCCTCATCAAAGCAAAAACATCATCTTTTGCTGAGAGCATCTTCCACCATTGCAAAGGCTTCGAGTCCTCATTATACATCCTCTCTCGTTGTTGACAGCACCAAGCAAGTGGCGGCATCGCCGCAGTTTCGCTGCTGAATGCCCGACACCGGAGAAGACGAAGTTGGATCCTCGGAGGAAGCCTCGTAGCAATCGCTCGACAACCCACGCTCTAGTCGGACCAAGTATCCTTGTCGATCGAGAAGCTGCACGCCGTCGTATGACAACCGTTCGGACGATGCCGTCGCCGCCAACAAAAGAACAGCCGCTGCATCATCGTTGCATCACCGGAGCTCGCCCGCTGCTGCTATAGACGAAGACGCCGTAGAAGATCACCGCTGTCAAGATCCCACCGCCGACAAACGATCCCGACGCCGCCGCTATCGAATCTTCGTCGCTGCATCTTGAAGACGTCGAGACCGCCGTTCATTGTCGAAGTCCTCGCCGTTGCAGCAGTCGAACGAACACCGCTCACCGTCGACGAAGTCGCTGTCGCCGCACGAAAAGAGGCTGATGCCCGGAGATTGCTGCTGCCATCCGCCCCTCGCCGTTGACGACGAAGTCCGCACGTCGAGGCTGAACGGCGAAGTCGAAGCCCGAAGCAACTGTATGCCCTAACAATCGCGAGGAGCTCCTACCTCTTGTTGCCGTGAGAGAAGCTTGCAGCCTTCGAAGTAGTTGCGGTCGTCGAAGGAGTCAAGATCCACGAGTCGCCGCCGGAAGCTTCGTCGTTGAGAGGAGCAGTCGTTTAAACTCGAAGCATACGTCGCCGGAGAGGAAAGCAGCGGAGCAAAGTTACGTGCTGACGTGGAAGCCTCGCCCGCGTGAAAGTGAAAACAACTCGAAGTGAAAACCCGTGAGCTGACGTGGCGTGGTTTTTTAAGTTATTGCTCTGCGCACCGACCTCAGATATATTGATTTGAACTGAATTACTGAGCGCACCGACAGCCAATTTTAAAGGAGTTGCTGAGCGCACAGACAGCTGCTTTTATAAGGATTGAACTGCAATTGCTTTACGCACAGACCAGTGCATATCTTGACATCCAGGAGTCGGATTGAGACACCGTTTGCGTCAGATTGGAGCTGACGACGTGCTGATTGACAGAGACGCCTACACGGACACAAACTGAGCATTTCTAAACCCTTAAACTCTTTTATTTGTGTCTTAGTGTAACGTTCTCTGTAGGGGAAACTTTTACCTATTTTTGGGGACTATTTTGGGACTTGTCTAGTTGGGACTAGACAAGTGGGACCCAGCTAGTTTGGGACTAGCTGGTAGAAAGCTTTGCTAGGATTGATAGTAAGAGGAAACACTGTGTGTGGGGTACTGAGAGTCTGGCGAGTGTAGAGACGTAGAGGGTGCTCTGAGTGTGCTCTAACTTGTGACTTTGTGCCTATTGCACTATTCAATCTAGTATTAGCTTTGGGGGCTGGAGTAGGTCGTTTGGACGACCGAACCCGGGTAAATCTGCTGTGTACTCTGTGTCTGCTTTTCATTACTCTGGTTGTGCTTTTAACTGCGTGTGATTTCTCGTGGGTTGCACGAGAATTTTTTATTAGCCTATTCACCCCCCCCCCCTCTAGGCTAGGATCCAGATCCAACACCCCTCGCTCGCGCCCCCACTCGCCCGACCGACCGCCGCCGCGCCGTCGCTCGGCCAGCCACCGCCGGTCGAGCACCCGTCGCGCCTCGCCCGGGTCGCCGCCGGCGGCCGCCGCTCCGACCACTTCCGGTATCGCCTATTTCGCCTTTTTCTCCTCTTTTTGTGTATTTTTCGAGGATCCATGTGTTAAACGACCCCCAAACCCAAATTAATTTCTATATCTATCTATTATACCCCTAATGCTCCATACGTTTTGAATATTACCCGCTGATATCTCCATTTCATGCGCAGGTTGTTTTTGGGAGCTTAGGGGAGCCCAGGGGAGCTTCTAGGGACTGATTCGGGCTTCGCGGAGGCGCTGTCTTCGCACGCTTCCATTGCTTAGCACTCGCGGCGTGTCGGGGTATACTCTTTCCCTTATTTTGCACACGCCGCACTTTTCACGTTTTTCGGCGCGCGCTCGGGGCCCATATGCCGCCCCGGACACGGCCGCGGTCGAGGAGAGCTTCCGCCGATCGGAAGCGGTCGGATGACGCCGGCCCCTCCCACGAGTTGGAGGACTCTCCTCCGCCTTCTCCCACACACCCCATCCACCCAGTACAGCCTGCAGGCCCCGCACACCCCGCACATCCTGCAGAGCCCGCACAGCCCGCACACCCAGCACAGCCTCTCCCTGCCGCTCCACAGCCACCACCTCCGGCTCCACTGATCGGGCCGCTGGGGATCACGTTCTGGAACGACGCACACCGCGTCGCTTTCGAGCGTATTTCCCAGTGCTCGATCGTACCCTCCAGGTTTGCACACCTTGCCGACCTAGGATGCCTGGGGGTACTAGAGGGGATGCTCACGTTGTACGACAACGTGGGCTGGCGAGATTTCTTTCAGGTGTCGGCGGATACGTTTACCCGCCCGACACTTGAGGTGCTTAGTTCGATCGTCAGGACCGACGAGGGATGCTCGTTTTGGTTCATGGACCGGGAGTGCCAGGTCACTCTCGGTATGATGAGAGCCTTCTTCTCGTGGCCCGATGTCCCCGGGGCCGATCGAGGTTACGCCCCCACCCATATCCCCCCACCTTCCTTCGACGCCGGTGCCTTCTGGGCCCGGATTACGGGTCTCCACGCTGCCTTTGACCCTAGTAGGGCCAAGGCCTCGGCCATTGTCCATCCCTGCCTATGTATAGCTCAGCGCCTTATGGCGACGACCTTTTTGGCCAGATATGAGCCGGGCACGATGTCTACACCGGAGCTCTACATGCTCTACGCGATGACACGGCCTAAAGCTCTATCTAGGGATGGCAATGAGCTGGTCCCCGTCGTCGTTATTGATGTTGCGGCTTGGTTTTTAGACCGCATCATTGTATCGGTGGGCGATCGCTCACCGATATGCTGCGGCGGCCTGATCACCTTGCTTGCCCTTATGACCGGCGAGGACTTCCCTGACGACCTGCGACGAGCACCGGGCCCCACTTCTCTGTCAATTGATGTTATGGCCCGGATGAAGATGCTTCGTCCGCACGGTGAGCGACACTGGGTCTGGTTGCACGGCCCTTACGGTGCCGATTATATGATTCTTCCGAGCCCGGCTCGGACTCAGATTGCACCAGCCCAGGTGGACTGGCTCCCTGCGATGGTTGTTCTCATCCCAGCTTCTTACCTGCTCGAGGCCGAGGAGGCCGAGCAGGCCCACGCCGCCCACGCTGCTCCCGCAGACCCTGTTGCCCCTGCCGAGCCTGCTGCCCCTGTTGACCCCGTGGCCCCTCAGCCTATACCTGTTGTTTCTGCTGCTCCTGACACCTCTGTCCACACCTCTGTCGGTGTCGAGAGTACCTTTGCTGAGCCCACTTCCGCTGCTTCCGAGGCTGTCACCACCACCACTGGCCCCCTGTCTGCTGAGCCCGTTTCTTCTGCCCCACCCGAGCGCCCGCCGACCCTAGTTGAGTGCGGAGAGCCCTCTGTCTCCACTGCTGCTGTATTTTCCGAGAGTGTCGTGGCATCTGTCGACACTTCTGTGCCACCGACCTCTCCGGCCGCCTCGCTGCCACTTTTGTATTCTTCTTTCGTCGCTGCTGTCTCCACTTCTCACCAGCCGGTGCCCCGGCCTCACACTGAGGCCAGGCCCACATTCGCGAGCGCAGCCCCTTTTGTTCCCCTACCCGCTGAGCCTGTCACCTACGCCACCAGAGTACGCCAGCCCCGACCTGCACAGCCCCGACCGGTGCGTACCTCTACACCACCTCCCCCTGACACTGTACTTCAGAGCATTCGTGCTCTAGAGGGGGCGGTGAGTGGCCTCAGAGGTGACCTTCGGACCCTGTCCTCCACCGTCTCCGCGATGGCTGGCCGCTTCGACCTGCTCCCGCAGATTCACTACTGTCTTACCTAGGTCCTGGAGCGTCTCCCCCGCGTACCCGTACCCACCCAGCAGGTTCCCACCCACACTTCCACACACACTCAGCCTGCTACCACTTCCACACCCACCCCCGCTCAGCAGCATGTCCAGCCCCCACCACCACTTCCGCCTCAGGACGGAGACGACGCAGCACCACCTTCTTAGGCACCCTTGATGCCATCGATTATTTTTGCCGTTGTGCTGCCCGTCTCTGCTGGGTACTGATGCATTTTTGTCCACCCCCCTCCCCTCACTTATTTTGGGATTCTCATTTTGACAGTATCTTTATATATCTTTTCTGGGAGAGAGGGAGAGTTTTTGGTGCCACATATATATCTGTATCACTCCTATCTTTGCAAGCATCATGTCCGCATCATATTTTTCATTTCTTTATTTTTCTTTTTTTCTTTTTATTTCATTTTTCCATCATGCATGCATCCTCACTTTCCCCTCACTTTCTTGTCTCTCGGTGTGCCACGCTTTGCACATTGAGGACACTGTGCCATTTAGCTTGGGGGAGTGAGTTCTCACGTTCTTTTTTCGATTTGCCACCTTTATTTTTAGATTTTCACACCATTTTTCGCTTTTGCACTTATTTTCATCATTTTTCTTTTATTTTACCATGCATCACGTTTTTCTTAATTTTTTCTGTGTGCCGCATTGTAAATAGTTCTATTTTTCCCTTTATCTTTATTTCTTTCTTTTTCATCTCAGGCTAGAGATGACTTTTCTATGATGATGATGACGTGGGATTTAGCTTACTCTATATGCATGCTATATTTGTCATGTCTTAGACTTTATTTCTGATATCATATGCTATGACTTGCCTTGCATCTAGAGATAGTAACCCACACTTTTTCCACATGAAAATGGATGAAATTTTATTATTAGCTTAGTCTGAATATTCATATGTATGCTATCACAGAAAACACACCAAGATTCACGCATTGAATGCCTATATCTGGAGTCATGATTTCTTTTCCTATATCACTTCTATATGCATGAATTGTACATTTCACTTCAGGATGATTGAATGATGTTAGCTATGATAAATCTGGATTAGTTAGTTTTTTTGTGATCGAACCTGAGTAGATTAGATTACCCTGCTGAAGTTGTCGTGCATGTCTTATAGAGTGAACCGAGAGATATATTCATTTCTTTCTCCATAAATCTTGAACATCATTTCTCTACTTTTAAAATCATTGGTGAATCTCCCCTTAGCGATTCTATTATATGGCATTTCCCCCGCTATTAATTCCTAGCTCCAAATACCCCAAATAAAAAAAAGAGAAAAGAGAAAATATTCTTGTATATCATTATCTCTCTTTGAGTTGGGATCGTTGTGTATATATGCTATATCAAAAAAAAAACAACAGAAGAAAAAAAAGAGAAAAGAGGAAAAATCCTCAATAAAAGATCTCATCTCACTTTCTTTCTTTCTTCTTTCTTTTCATTGCTTTTGGAGCTATATAAAAATGGGGATGTGAATATTTTTATGCCACCATGCTTATAGATAAGCTTGGGGGAGGGAATCCATTGATGTGTGAGAGAGTGACTACTTGACGTTGCACGACAACCTAGGCTAAGTAATATTCTATACTCGGTGAGATTGTTTCTAGCTTTACGAAATCCAGAAATCTAAGCCTAGCATTCATATCATGAAATCCATACTTTTCTATTCTCTCTATTCTATTGTGTGATACTCTTATACTCCTCATAGAAAGCATTCAATTGAAAAGTGTGTGATCTGCGATTTGTATACCGCTTTAAATGATTCAGACGATGTTAATTCTAAAATTATTCCGTTTTTCATGATTATATCGTTGTTCGTGGGTTTTCTATTTCTATTTGCACTATTATACTATGATATCAAAATAAAACTCTTTGACATGTATTTTTCATTCGGTGCATGCTATATGAGTAAGCGGAACCCACGTCCTGAGAAAATGATCTAGCAGCTTACCTCTTCGTTTCTTTCTTTCTTTCTTCTTTGTTTTTATTTCGTTTTGCGTTCTTCTCCGTTTTTCATTTTTCATTTTTCGCCGTTTTCGTTTTCCGAATCCACCGGGTTCGCCTTTTACTTATCTTCCTCGAGGACGAGTAAGAGGTAAACTTGGGGGATTTTGATCACTCCTTATTTTACACTTTTTTCCCGCACGTTTGCATGCCATTTAGATCGCCCAAATCATGTTTTTCACGTTATATCGACGATATTGCGATGCTTTTCACGATTTGTTGTTTTTGTCGCATTTCAGGTGATTTGGCGCGATTTGGAGAGATCTCGAGATGCGCTTACTCTAGACGGTCACCGACGACCTCCCCAAGGGGTATTTTACTGTTGGAGAGGAGTGGAAGAAGAACGGACGTCGCAGGAGCGACGAGGAGGCCAAAACAAGCTGATTGGGCATTTTTTGTGTCCCACTCGGCCGAGGGGAGGAGCCACTCGGCCGACCAGCGAGACACCGCTCGGCCGACCAGATCTGATACGATTTATATGTGCACTCGACCGAGCGACGGAGACCACATCGGCCGAGTGACGAGATCCCGTCCGCCCGAGTGGCACCCAGACGAGGCCATTCAAAAATCGCCAAGTTACTGTTTTTCGGCTGCCTGAGCTTCAGAAGACCCCCTCGGCCGAGTGGTTAATTCCGTTTGCCCGAGTACCATGAAGCCATCGGCTGAGTGACGACAACTCACTCGGCCGAGCGACTCCCGAGGAGAAGACCCCTGAAGGCCCCGACTTACTGGAAAATTACAGGGTTTCTCACTCGACCGAGCGACTTTTGTCACTCGGCTGAGTGCGACGCGCTGCCTGTAGCGAAAATTGCGGATTTCAGGCGGCGCAAGGGGTATTTTGGTCACAGTTTTTGGGCGATTTTGGGGGGTATTTAACCCCTGTTTTTACCCTAGTTTTAGAGAGCTTTTTCTTAGATTTTTGTAGCCCTTTTTTTAGATTAACTTTTTAGCTTTATTCTTGAGATTGGAGAGGAGAGAAAAGTTGATATTTGTTGGATTAATTGAAGAAACTCCATTGGTTTGCAATTTTCCCCTCTAAAAATTCTATTTTTATTGCTTATCTCAATATTGTGATGAATTCTTTTGCTTATTTCATTGATTATTCTTGTGTTTGTGCTATGAATTGCGAGTAGTCTCCACGTCTTGGGGCGTGGGGATGAACCCTACAAGCCCAATTTCATATTTGTGATGAATTGATAGAGATTTTGCTAGAATTGTTGTTTAGGGATTAGTTTGGGATCGATTTACTACAGATAGCTAGGAGTTCATACCGATTGGGATTTGCAAGAGATTGGATCCCAATTCGATAGGAAACCCTAGAAATCCGAATTGGGTTGGAATCGAATTTCCGAAGTATCGGTTAGCAAGAGATTGGACCGATACTAGGGTTTCCGGTTGCAATTCCGTGCCAATACCTGTTTGCAAGAGATTGGACGGGTAGGAACTATCCCAACCTAGATCGCGAGCCGAGTTTGCAAGAGATTGGGCTCGGTGCGCGATTGAACGATGATGTTGATCCTAATGCTAGCTTCCCTAGGCTAGGGTTTGCAAGAGATTGGACCCAAACGTAGGATAGCTATAGACCGGCAACAGCGCGAGAGCGTGAGCTTGGTTCTACATTCAGTTGCAACTAGTTCATCCAAAATCTTATTCTAGCAATTTTGATACCGATGAACCACATTTACGAAATACGGTGAGTAGCGGGAATTCCCCATTCCCTAGATGTTCTTTATTTGATTTGATATTTCCACACTTTGTCTGACGATTGTGACAGGATCGCCCAAGGCAAATTTCTCTCTTCTTAAATAGCCAGGTTGATTGGAACAAGCACGGTCATTCGTCCTCCCTGTGTTCGATATCCCGCTCGCCGCTATACCGTGCGCTTGCGGTAAAACTACAACCGTCGCTCCGGGTGTGTATCCGGGGTGCGATCAGGGGGTGATAAGGTAGAGGCAGTGGATGGTGCTGTGGTGGGGATATGGGCTGTCGTGGTGGGATAGGTGTGGTAGTGGTGGGAGATGTAGTAGAGGGGGTGGTAGTGGTGGAGGTGGTGGTGAGTCGTGCACGACGCGAGTGTCTGGAGGAAGAGGCGCCAGGAGTGGGCCTCTTCCCACGGATGGGTGGGGTGGGGACACCTCTCGTGCGAACCATCGTGGCGATGGTGGTATGATGATACGGTATATAAAAATAAATAAGGGAACGAGTGTACCGTATGTGCAAGTGATGCGAACGATGCGAGTGCCAAAAGATCCCCCAAGCTAGTCCTGCCAGCAGCTGCTGACATAATCGTGGAGTACCTGAAAATAGAGGCAATCAAAACGTTAGAATGAGGCAATAAAAATAGGGACATGAAAAACTTGGGATGCTCGACCGAGCAATACTACTGCTCGGTCCGAGTCATGCGGCTCAGTGGGAAGGTCTGACCGAGCACAATTCTGCTAGGTCCGTGCCCTAGGGTACGGGTGATCGGTGGTTTGGGGGGGCATTTTGGTGGGTGCTGATAGAGAGGGGGAGGGTTGGGGGATTTAGATGGCGGAGGGGGGAGATAAGGGTGGTCGGATGGGCGACGCCGTCGGTGGCGGTGACACCGTCGACGGCGCCGTCGATCAGAAAAGGGAACGGAGACAGCGAGGGGAGAGTGAGGGGTGGAGAGGGAGAGAAAGAGGGAAGGGAGGGGTGGTGACTGACCGGAGATGGGCGGCGGTCCGTGTAGGATCCTGTCAAAACAACGACATTAGGATCGAATAATAACATAGACTTACGCTTGCGTATGTGGCACCGTAGTCTCTGAACTTCACCCTCGGATTTGCCACAACGGTCGATACTTCGTCACGGAGGATCGAAGCAGAGTTTCATCGCCTAAATCTCTATTTAGAAGAGGATTTTAATGGAAGGGAGAAGAAGAACACAAGTTGCCTTATGCAAACTTATGGCATGGTTAGATTAGTGTAAAAGGCATACCCTTGGGTCCTATTTATAGGCTTTAGGGGTAGTTATTGTAGGAAATAACCAATTATAAGCTTATTAGCCTATATTAGCCCTTTTACTTATCCTCTTCTTCATTCACTTATCGAGTGCCTTTATGCACTTATAAAGTGACTTTTTCCACTTATCGAGTGGTCCTTTTCACACGAGAAAAGGTTCCCTTCGTGCACGCTTTCGTGCACGAGACATCTGAGGTCCGTATACCCTCATACATCCCCTCATGGGTGTATTCATGTCGTCCTTATCCAACATCTCCTACTCACACTTGAGGGGATTGTAAGGAAACATCTTTCCTTTAACTCTTCCGTTTGTCATACCGAGAAATAGGCCGTGTGACCGTCATGCGCATAAAGTCCGCTGTTGTGCACTTGTTAGAGATACACAACACTCCTCGAGGTGCAAAGTTGAGTAGATCAACGCATGCTTTACCCTAGATTATTTCTTCACATTTCTTATACTTTATATTCAACAATTGAATCCCGTCTGGATTACAATTGGTCGGCCAGCTTTGAATCTCTAAAGTCCAAATATGAATATGAAATTAATCTTCCTCTTCTTGCGATCCTTTCGATCTTGACTTGACTTGCTTTTCTAACATGCCCCGCCGGACCGAATTGACCATAGTCCATAAGCAACATGCTAAGATAGTAATCACCCAGTCAAATCTAAAGGAACCAATTAGAGTCCATAAAAGTAATGAGTTAAGACCCATGTGGTCTTTGGGTCTCACATAATAGTAAACACAATTACTATTCTAACCCAATGGTCAAAATGCATACGTAGTATGAATACGTATTACAACATCACTCCTTTCCCAGGGAGCGTATGTCTTAATGATGTTGTAAGGATGATGATCAGACACCACAATATCTGACTTTGATTCCCTTTTACTACTCAAATAATCTTCTGGACCCACATCCCGCATAAGACACATAGGATTTAAGAATCCTCTTAGATCTTTTGTAAGCATCCATATGATGCAGATCTTTCATACGACCATTTTGTTTAAGTCATGACTCTAAATCATCCGTCTGTCGATTTTGACTTTAAACAGGTCTCATCTTTATTTTATCCGTCTGATATAATAAAGGCGGTTGCTCATGTGAGAGAGCCAACCTCAATCTGTCCGATATACTAGAAAATATAGCTGAGATTTTAAAATGTACACAAACATTTTCTAGAAACTCATATGCAATGTTGAAAAAGAACTTATTCTTTTATTAAATTTAATCTTTTACAAACATGGGAATTTACATTGGTACAACTCAACTCTTACGCAACCCTTGAGATGATAAGTGTTTGTAAAACACATCTCTGGGGATCGCCTTCGTAAGCGGATCCGCTATCATCTCATGCGTAGATATATACCTTATGTCTACCTTCTTGGTCTTATCATAGTCTTTTGCAAATTTTAGCGGATATGTATGTGTTTGGTCTTACAATGGAATTTTGGATCTTTGACATAGGCTATAGATGCTTGACTGTCACTGTGTATTGGTACATCACCTGAGTCACTTGCATCAATTAGCCTGTCTAAGAACTTCCTAACCCAAACAGCCTCTTGAACTACCATGCTAAATGCTACAAACTCGGCTTCCATAGTTGAAAGTGCGATGCAGGATTGTTTCTTGCTACTCCAAGATATTGCACCAGATCCGAGTAGAAAAACATATCCTGAGGTCGATCGTCGCTCATCGAGATCACCCGCCCAATCAGCATCAGTGTAGCCTTCGAGCCTCAAGGCATCTCCTTGATAGCATAAAGCATAGTCCGCAGTTCCTTTAAGATACCGCATTATCCTCTTAACTGCTTTCCAGTGTACTTGCCCTGGATTGGATTGGTAACGACTTACCATTCCAATGGCAAAACAGATGTCCAGTCGTGTACACATCATAGCGTACATAAGACTACCAACTGCACTGGAATATGGAACTTTTTCCATAATTTCCTTTTCCTTTTGGTTCTTTGGACATGATTTCAGACATAAATTGTCGCATTTGCTTATAGGAGTATCAATGGACTTGCAGTCCTGCATATTAAAACGTTCTAGAACCTTCTTTATATAAGTCTCTTGTGAAAGAGAAAGAAGTTTCTTCAAACGATTCCTTGAAATCTTAACTCCAAGGATATATGCGGCTTCTCCCATGTCTTTCATCTCAAAAACTGATGAAAGCCAAGCCTTGATATCCATCACAAAGCCCTTGTCATTTCCGGCTATTAAAATGTCATCTACGTATAGAGACATAATAACATACTTGCTTTTCATCCTCTTGATATATACACAGTTATCTTCATCAAGCATGGTAAAACCATTTGATAAGACAACTTCTTGAAATCGTATATACCATTGTCTCGAGGATTGTTTAAGACCATATATGGATTTACGAAGTTTACAAACCTTATGTTTGTTTCCTTCTTTTACATACCCTGTTGGTTATTCCATATAGATCTCCTCGTCCAATTCTCCATTGAGAAAGGCAGTCTTTACATCCATCTGATGTAATTCGAGGTCTAAGCAAGCTACCATAGCCAGAATCAGGCGAATCGAGGTAAAACGAACAACAAGTGAGAAGGTCTCTTCGTAGTCTATCCCTTCCTATTGCGTAAAACCTTTCGTGACAAGGCGAGCTTTATATCTGTCTATAGAGTCATCAGCCTTATGCTTGATCTTGAGAACCCATTTGTTCCCAATAGCTTTACGTCCTCTGGGTAAGTCAACTAAGTCCCAGACTTGGTTAACTTCCATGGATTCCAACTCCTCCTTCATTGCTTCCATCCATTTGTCTTTTGCAGGGCATGATACGGCCTGTTTGAAAGTAGCAGGCTCGTCATCATCTTGTAGTAAAGTCATAAAGGTTTGTGGAAATTCATCCTCAAATCGTAGAGGAGCCAACCTTGTACGACTACTACGTCGTATTTGAGATTCTTCAAGTCCTTGTTGACTCGAATTTAGATCAATTCTAATATCACTCCCACTTGGAATGTCGTTAGAAATGCTCCCACATGGATCATTATTCCCGTATGGAATAGGATTAGCATCATTCGTATCATCCATTGGTGAAGTTTGAAACGTATTTTCGTCTTCACCAAGAATTCTCCAACTCGAATGAGGTAATTCTTCTTGATCATTTATCTCAAATAGAGATAAGTCCTGACTTATCTCGCCCTGTCTTGGAAACTCGTTTTCCAAGAAAGTGACATCCCTCGACTCAAATTCAATTAGACCTACATTGTCTTCCTGACCAATGAAAACATAACCTTTGGAGTTTTCTGCGTATCGTATAAAGATACATTTCCTTCCCCGTGGCCCAAGTTTGCCATACTTATGGGAGGAAATATGTGTGTAGGATGCACATCTCCAAGGTTTAAAAATGTTTAAGTCAGGAGACCTTTGGTTCCATAACTCATAAGGAGTGGAGCTAACTGATTTCGAGGGTACGCGGTTTAATATGAAAGCGGCCGTCAATAATGCATCACCCCAAAAGGTGATTGGCAAGTTAGCTTGCGCCATCATTGAACGGACCATTTCCATTAAAGTCATATTTCTCCTTTCTGCAACACCATTTTGTTGCGGAGTATAAGGCATAGTTACCTGATGAACTATGCCTTTTTCATCACAAAGTTCCTTAAAACTTGCCGATTGATATTCACCACCTCTATCGGTTTGCAAGACCTTAATCTTGCGATCTAATTGATTTTCCACCAAACTCATATAGTTTTTAAAGCAGGTTAATGCTTCACTTTTGTGGGATATCAAATAGATATGACCGAATCGGGTGAAGTCATCAATAAAAGTGATGAAATAGGACTTCCCGCGTCGTGTCTTGACATTCATCGGACCACATATGTCCGAATGGATGAGCTGTAATGGAACCTTGGCCCTTGTGCCGGTTCCAAACGGCTTGCGACAAGATTTCCCTACAAGGCAATGTTCGCAGGTCGACATTTCGACCTTTGAAACATTGGATAGAAGGCCACGTTTGGCAAGTCTATCCATTCGTGTTGGTCCAATGTGACCAAGCCTTGCATGCCAACAAATTATATCTGACTCATAAGTCGAAGAATTTGCAACAAGGAAATTTTCATTACAAAATAAAGAGTCATACATTGTATTTAATACAATAAATCCTTTAAATACATACCCATTACCAATTAAGGAATTATTACAAAACAAGTCCACTTTACAATCATGAAAAAACCAGCTATAACCAAGACCCATTAACACGACCACAGATATAATATTCCTTCGAATATCTGGAGCGAAGAGGACATCATGTAGTAAGATAGTGCGGCCGTTGTCCAAGACTAGCTTGCAAGTCCCGACGCCTTTCACTTCAACACGTGTGTTGTTTCCTACATAAATCCACTTTGTTCCTTGGGGTATCCGGTGATACTCCACGAAGGACCGTCTGTCCCTTGCTATGTGGTCGGTGGCACATAAATCAATTATCCAAAATGGATTAGATTACACAAGAAATATTGAACTAGAAACACATATGTAACTATCATTACAAGTTACCTTGTCACCTTCATCCGTACAAGAACGGGCATAGTGACCTAACTTGTTGCACTTGAAGCACTTGATCCTCTTCAAGTCTTTCTTCTTGTGCCATTTCTTGTGTCCACCCTTATGTTTGTGTTTCTTGGTAGACTCAGGTTGCTTATTACGTTCATTAGTAAACTTTGAACGATCTTTTCGTTTCTTTCCCCCGTGTGAGGAACTAGCAACCATGTGCACTTCTGCACTAGGCTTGGCGGCCGCAAGCCGCCCTTTCTCTAACTTGAGGTGCTTTGAAACATCGCTAAAGTTTTTGATGCTCTCATTATGAGTGAGATGCATCTTCATTTGGTCCCACCCATTTGGTAGGGAACGTATGACTGCTTGGATTTGTTGCTCGTCAGTGAGCACATGACCTGCATCCTTTAACTCTGAGATGAGATTTGACATATGTCGCAGATGTTTCCCCATAGAATGATCTGGATGTTTCTTGTATGAATCAAATCTGATAGTTAAAGAACGAAGTTTGGACACCGAGGTCCCACCAAACTTCTCCTCTAGCTTGGACCATATGTCCATGGCTAGGTCATGCTCTCGGAAGATGCGCATTATGTCATCGGCCATACTGGACAATAACGTAATGCTAGCTATCTTGTTCTTCCGAGACCAAGCATCGAAGGCTTCCTTGTCTCGTCTGTGTTGGGCCGTAGTGCCCAACTCGGGTTCAATCATCTTGTTCTTTAGAGTTTCGAGCACGTCTTGCTCCTCTAGAACGTATTGTATCTTGATGGACCATAGTTTGTAATTATCGCCGTTGAGTTTTTCACCTCTGTTTAACTCAGCGACGATGTTCTTTGAAGCGGAAGACATTTTAACTTTAAAATGCTGCAAAAGACACAAAAAAACCGAAGGTTCGATCAAAAAACATTGCATAAAATTCTTATACATAGTATCACTCCCACTTGGAATATCCCACTTGGAATGATATCATTACATTTGATAAGTTACTTTCGAAAAATATTGAAGATGTTGCTCCAGAATCGGAAAGGTCTCTACGATTCCAATCACCATCTAGGACAACCTTCAATATTTCCCCCTCACTTATCAAACGATAGTATTCTTATAGTACTTCGCAGCGGAAAAGCGTTTTTTGAAAACGTATTTTTCAAAAGCAAATGTGATATTTCAACTTAGTACCCTTCTGATACTAGTGAAATATACGGCAATCCCTGGCCATTGCCGGAATTGAGCCGTAGCCGTGCCTAGGCCGAATCCCCCTTGAGGGAATTTATCTGCAAGCCACCGTCGCCGGCTCCCGTATGGATCCATGCGCTCCCCCCTACAGGAGGATTTTACCGCAGACGACTGTCGTCGGCCCCGTATGGGCTGGCCATGCATGTCCCATTCATGCAAGCCCCCCCCCCAAATACAGGGTCAACCGTGGCTCGGCACTGGCCGAGACCGGGGCCGGCAGTGGCCTGGCGTCGGCCTCTGCCAGGGCCGACAGTGGCCCTGGGCAGGCCTCGGCATGGCCCTGGCCACTGCCAGGGCCGGCTGTGGCCCTGGCAGAGGCCAAGACCGGCCAGGGCGCCGGCCCTGGCCTCTGCCAGGGCCGGCCAGGCCCCTGGCATGAGGCCAGGGCGCTGGCCCTGGCCTCTGCCAGGGCCGGCCAGGCCCTAGCAGAGGCCACGGCGCCGGCCCTGGCCCCTGCCAGGGCGCCGGCCAGGCCGGCCCCTGGCCAGGGCCGAGGCCGGCCAGGGCCTCCTGGCCCTGGTCTGGCCTCAGCCAGGCCTGGCCCTGGCCACAGCCAGGGCCGGCCCTGGCCCATATGGCCATGGCCGGCCACCCCCTTGCATGGGGTTGGCCGTACACCCCCACCAGAAGGGTGGCCGTGGTTGTTATTGGCCGTAGCCAACCCCCTCTGCATGGGGAGGGGGATGCATTGCCTCCATAGACCATATGGCCATGGTGATCATACACCAAAAATGTCATCTTCTCCGTTGAGAATAACCACCATCGTCTTCTCCGATGAGGCACCCGTTCGTCGAGAAAACGGTTTTGCTTCAATGGCCGTGTGCCAAAAAATAAAGATAATGCGTTTTCAAGGCCGCAAAATTCACGCTCTACATGAAGAGAGTTCACATTCTCAATTGAATGGAGACTCAGCATCCATGAGGAAAAAAAAAGTTTGGCGATATGAACGGTAAGTTCTTCCCGTCACGGAGAGTTCCTGCCATATCCGTAATGGCAGAAGACCCTAACGTGAAAAGAACAACTATTACGATTCTCTCCGTCATGATGCGTTCCTACCATATCCATAATGGAAGGAGACTCATTCATGAAAGAGACAACGCCGCGTTCATCGTTGAGACTGGGGCGATGGTTAGACCGGGGCGAACCCGTATGGCTCTGATACCAATGTAGGATCCTGTCAAAACAACGACATTAGGATCGAATAATAACATAGACTTACGCTTGCGTATGCGGCACTGTAGTCTCTGAACTTCACCCTCGGATTTGCCACAACGGTCGATACTTCGTCACGGAGGATCGAAGCAGAGTTTCACCGCCTAAATCTCTATTTAGAAGAGGATTTTAATGAAAGGGACAAGAAGAACACAAGTTGCCTTATGCAAACTTATGGCATGGTTAGATTAGTGTAAAAGGCATACCATTGGGTCCTATTTATAGGCTTTAGGGGTAGTTATTGTAGGAAATAACCAATTATAAGCTTATTAGCCTATATTAGCCCTTTTACTTTTCCTCTTCTTCATTCACTTATCGAGTGCCTTTATGCACTTATAAAGTGACTTTTTCCACTTATCGAGTGTTCCTTTTCACACGAGAAAAGGTTCCCTTCCCGCACACTTTCGTGCACGTGACATCTGAGGTCTGTATACCCTCATACATCCCCTCATGGGTGTATTCATGTCGTCCATATCCAACAGTCCGGCGGCGCAAGCGGTAGAGCGGCGGTGCAGGACGGCGGGGTGAACGGGTACGGGGAGAGGGAGAGAGCTCGGGGGGGAATTTTAAGGGTTAAAATATTTTATATTAGGGTAAAATTTTTTAGCGGTGAAGTAAAAATTCAAAATGGGTTGGGTTTAAAACCCCAGTACGACTCGTTCCGAGCAGCCTAACTACTCGACCGAGTCAATCTGCTTTGTATTCCAATAAATTGAGATGTAATATACTCTGTTGCATGCTCAACCGAGCAATGTCCTGATCGGTCGGACTGTTCATTACTCAGGCCGTGCCAACACCACTCGGGCCGTGTAGGCAAAGTGCTATTTTCTCCCCAATTCCAAAAGCATGTCATACTCGATCGAGCAGCCGGTTGCTTGGACCGAGTCTTTTGCTGCTCGGACCGAGCCAATGATGCTCAGGCCGTGCAACCAGAGTGATGAATTCCTCTCTTTTCTTGTCTCTATTCTGCTCGACCGAGCAGTGTAGCTGCTCGGTTGAGTCACCTGTGTTTCCATTTTCTCCTTTTTCCTTTGTTTTCTCCTCAAGTTTGGTGCTCTCCTCCAACTTTCTTCCGTTTATGATGTCGATACGCATGCCCCCATACGTCCAACCTGCACAAAAGACGAACTCGTAAAATTTTTGTGATTTAATAATTTTATCTCTAAAATATGAAATAAAAATAAGAAACTGAAAAAGAAAATCCAAAATCTAAGAAATTGGGTTGCCTCCCAATAAGCGCTCGTTCTTAGTCGTGGGCTCGACTCCCCTTGATCTATCAATCATCATTTGGTGCGCGTGGAAGACACGCGTCGTTCTTTCCGATGGTGAGATCCGGCGGTACTTGGTATCCACCCACTTCAAGACTCTCTCCCGAGTAGCATATGGTCTCCAGTTCTTCATGATTCGGAGAATGATGTCGAAATTCCTCATCCAATACTCGGATGAATGCAGCGATTACTTTGTTGTAGGTTGGGTCACCGTCATCGTCGATGCTTGTCTTCATTGGGTCCTTCATGACCCCCTCAGAAGTGAAATCCTCAATGGCTTTGTCTTCAAGAAGCTCCAAATAGCTGTCCCCTTCCACATGAGCTCGCTCTCTCATCGGCTTCTATAGCCAGAACTCAGCTTCGATATTCCCCACGTTGAGCGAGAGGGTCCCTTCTTGGACATCGATCAAAATACCGACCGTTGCCATAAAGGGTTGGCCGAGTATAAGTTGGGAGCTCCCTCCCTCGGGCATATCCATGATCACGAAGTCGACGGGGACGCATAATCTTGGGGGTATCTGAAGAAGGACGTCTCTTGCTATACCCACCAGGTAGGTGATGGAATGATCTGCAAGCTGGATGAACATGCTTGTCGGCTCTAGCTCACTTCCAGTCTACAGCCCCTTGAAAATGGAGAGGGGCATCAAACTGATGCTAGCCCCCAAGTCAATCAACGCTCTGTTGATAGGCATCCCTCCAATGGAGCACGGCACGGTTAAGCTCACCGGATCTGGCAGCTTTCGGGGAAGATGATTTTTGATAACGGAGGTGGAGTCCTCCATGAGCTTGATTTCTTCAGGCTTTCTCTTTCCCGTGATAAGATCCTTCAAAAATTTGGCGTATATCGGGATCTCTGTGATGGCGTCCATGAACGGGATGTTCTGCTGAATCCCCTTCAATAACTCCATGAACTTGGAGTATTTCTTTTCCATCTTGGCTAGGGCTAGCCGCTATGGGTATAGAGGGGGAGGTCGGGAAGCTTTACTCTTTGTAGCATCGGCGGGAGGCGGTGCTATAGTAGGCATGAAGGATGGTGCATCCGCCTTCTCCTCAATAATAATAGGCTCTTCAGCGACCTCTTCTCTATTGTCGTCATCGACGGCTTCTTCACCATTGACTTTCTCCTTGATCAATACCGGGACCATGACGGGGTCAGTCACCCGTCCTCCACGTGTGGTAAATGAAACCACAGCGTTAGCTTGTGCTCTCAGGTTTGTCTCCGGCTATAAGGGAAATCTCCTCTGATTCTTCAAAAGCTGCGACATTTGACCCCTCAGTTCATCAAGTGAAGAATTTATACTTTTGAACTGGTTCGAGGTGTCCTGATTAAAACGGATCTGATCACTCATGAAAGTCTCCAACGTGGCTTCAAGATTGGACTTGGGTGGATTTGGCACATAATTCTGTAGAGGCGGCCGGTTAAACTGAAATCCTGGCGGCCTGTAAGGCCCAGCTGGCCTAAATCCGCCCTGTTGCTGGTTCTGTTGCTGAGGAGGGATGGTGGTCTCTAAAATTGCGGAGGTTGTAGCCCTCCACTTGGGTTTCCATAAGAAAACCTCGGGTGATTCCTAGCAGCTGGATGCTGCCACTGATTCCGTCCCTCTCCTTGGATGTATTGTACAGACTCAGATGTCTCAGTACCATCGTAGTGGGCCTCACTAGGGATATAGCCTTAATCGGCGTACTCTTCTGCAGGATGATACGATGTGCTTGGTGAAGCAGTGATGGAGTCCAGACGTTGCTCAATCCAGGCCACTTGTTTGCACAAGGCCTCGATGTGAGAATCCAAGTGGCTAGCGGCCTTGACCTCAGGAGTCCGGATCACAACAGTCTATTCATCATTCCATTGGTTAGTGTTGGCCGCCATGTGCTCCAACAAGTCAATAGCCTCCTCAGGAGACTTATCAAGTAGGGCGCCCTGCGCCGCAGCATCGATGATCATCTTGGTGCTAGGCTGGAGCCGGTTGTAAAAGCTCTGCACCAAATCCCCTGGCTGAATCCCGTGATGAGGACACCGATGTTGGAGGTCCTTGAACCTCTCCCATGCCTCATAAAGTGATTCCTGTGGGAGCTGCTTGATGTTTGAAATCGCTCCCCTGATTCGCAACGTCTTCGAATGTGGATAAAACTTATCCACGAAGGTAAGTGCAAGCTTCTCCCAGGTGGTGAAATGGTTGGGAGGGTGGGCTCGCAGCCAATATGAGGCTTTATCCCTCAAAGTAAACAGGAAAAGCCGCAGCTTCACAGCATCATCGCTAACGTCCTTTGCCTTGAACGTATCACACTTCGCCAGGAAGGTGTCAATATGATGGTTGGGATTTTCATGCGGATGCCCGTGAAAGTAGAAGACTTACAGCAGGAGATAGATAAGATTTGCAATTTATAGATCTAAGAAAAATTCCAGATTCACAAGCACAAGAGCAACCGAGAACAAAAGTAATAATCTCCAAGTTTCGATCCAAAATTCCTTAACAAAAATTAATCTAAAATAAACTCTCAAAAATCGCCTAAGCTCCTGCTCCAAAACTCTTCAGAAATCTCCAAAATTTTGTCGCCCTTAGGCTTCCGTAGCTCCCCAGTCTTCAGTCCCCCCAGATCGTGCCAACGACGCTTCAGCAGATCTTTCCAAAAATGACCCTGGTACTGCCGACCGAGTAGGCTGCTCGATCGAGCAGTGCGTTGCTCGTTCAGTCGCTCAGACCGAGCAGCTATGCTGCTCGACCGGGCTTGTAGGAAATCCAAAAATATTCAAAATCTTCGCTCTGCCTGCATAGGCCGAGTCAGCTCAGCTCTGTCTGAGCAGAGGCTGACTCGGTCACTGAAAAGTCTGCACGGGCCGTGCGCTGGAATTTGTAATGGCCCATAGTGCCATATACATAGGGCATATGCTTTTGTATGAATATAGAGTGTTATATCTGTGTGCTATGTATTGTGTATATGCTTGTGAGTACATATATGCATGTGCTTTATGTGATTGATCATGCATGTACATGTAGTGTGTTTAGTAATGCGGGTGTAGTATACATGCAGGAATAGTGAGGTCATGCATGGGTATGTGATGCATGAAGGAGGTTATGTGATGGTATGTGTTTGTGTGTGAATGTGGGTGTAGGATTGGTGTAGAGAGGCTAGTGTGAAAGGGGTTAAGGTTAGTGGCATTCTTGTAATTAATATGAGAGTGTGAGAAGTAATGGCATACTTGTAATTAAGGATGGGTGGGTGTGTTTAGTGGGAAAGATATTTGTGGAGGATGGCAAACTTGTAAATATGACTTCTTGACCTTTCTAATTTATATGCCATGTCTTAATTTCACAAATTTACCTCTGAAATTCTTAGTAAAATCATCACCATTGAAATTCTGAAATTCTGAAGTTTGTATGGTTTTGTGCATTAAGCAATTCTGAAGTTTGTATGGTTTTGTGCATTGAGCATCCCTGTCGTCGTTTGGATGCCGTTGCTCATTCTAGGAGCTTGTAGAGGAGAAGAGAAGGAGAAGGAGAAGGATTTGAAGAAGGAGGAGCCATAGGGATTTGGGCTACCCCCTTATCTCTCATCACCCCTAAGGTAGGATTCCATCTCCAAATAGTATTAGAGTTGCATGCTTAGTTTCATGGTTGTTGTTGTTATGGTTTTACCTTTTCTTATGTTAATCCTGCATTTTTTAATGTTGTGCGCGGTGAGCAACCCTGAGTTTTGTATGGTTGTGCGCGGTGAGCAATCCTGAGTTTTCTATGGTTGTGCGCGGTGAGCAATCCTGAGTTTTCTATGGTTGTGCGCGGTGAGCAATCCTGAGTTTTCTATGGTTGTGCGCGGTAAGCAATCCTGAGTTGGGCGGTTGTGCATGGTGAGAAAATCTGGAAAGATTTATATGTCGATGGTTTTGCTTAGTCCTTCCAATCCAGACTTTAGTTGCTTTGAAACTTTTGTGGCATGAAGATTGGACTGTTGTCTATAAATTTTATGTTGTAAACTTTTACCAAATCGAACTGAAAATTGGGTTAAAAATTCTATCTTTACAACATATCGGGATTTCACCCAATCTGGACACAGATTGGCAAAACATAGATCAGTCCATGCACACTTCATAGAAATTGGTAATCTTGGTCTCGTTGGAAAGATAACATTTCTCTACAATTTTTCCTGAGATGATGTTTTCGTAATTCTGACTGTAATATGCCCAAAATCAGCAATCAAGACAGACCTTGGAATCTGTCTGAAAAACAGATTCGTCAGGTCTCACCAAATAATTCACCATAAATCACTCAGTTCATATTTATGCATGAAAATTCATAGGTGAATCTAGCACAACTATATATACAACTTTCATTTGTATTGTATGGACATGTTTAATACAAATATTTGGAGCATTATGCCTCTGTTAGGGACTGTCCTGTTATTTTCAGAAACTGTGTTGCATGAATGTGTTGTTTTGTGTTCAATTATGGATTTCCATGTTTTGCAGCTGCATTATATGATTGTTACATGATTCATCAATTGTTTATTTTTCCATCTCATGTTTCATAAAGTTGTTAATTTTCATTATCTTGGTGATTTAATTGTTGGTAACAATGTTGGCATTCAAGAGGTGTTGATGTGGGAAGAAGAAAGCAAGTTTGATATGAAGTTAGGACACGAGGGTGGAGTGCACGGGAATGGACAAATTTTCCACGGTAGGAGGCGGGTGAAGTCGTCGTGGGCAACCTCTTGATACCATTAGGTGGCTCCACGTTGATAACGGAGTAGAATCACTTGCACTTGCACGCAGGCTCATTCATGTGATCCCTTTGGATTGCATTGCATCTCATACAATTGCTTTGTGTTTCATATGCATCATGACATCATTGACCATT